>OY757919.1:64378114-64545723 GCA_963585895.1 Sepioteuthis lessoniana
TAGGTGGTTAATCTTTTCTTGCGACTTAGTAAAGTTATAGCCCTCAGTGTATTTTTTAAGTATGTGATTAGGTGATATCATCGCTATAACAAATAGTAATGATGAAAGTGCATCTCCTTGGAAGATATCCCTCTGGATTTCCACCTAAGCTAAAGTTTTTCCTCCTGCAGTCAATTCCACTTCACAGTTTTTCAAGACTTATAATTATTATTTTTCACACCAGCATTAACTGGTGGTTTTCCACTGGAGTTTGAGCGACTGCAAGTCCCCTCAATTATCCAGGACTCTTCTCAGTATTCTGTTCGATCTTAATAATGCTGTAGTTTGGATGGTCTCCACTCATCCTCTTATTTCCAAGTATTCCAGTTCTTGAACCAATCCTTTGGTGACTGTACAAAGAGCACGAATCACAATTGATATCACCGTCACTTTCATGTTCCACAGTTTTTTTAATTCCCTAGCAAGGTCGAGGTACTTATCTTTCTTTTCGTTTTCTTTCAATATTAATCTTTGGTCAGCCGGGACAGCAAAGTCCACAATTCGGCAAGTTCTCTTAATTATCACTAGGTCATCTGTCTTGAGATTAGGTGATCCGTTTATGTCTCAAAATCCCAGAGGAGTTTGTGCGTCTCATTCTCAGGGGCAGATTCTGGGTTGTGCATATACCATTTGTTCGTAATGTCAAATTTCAATTTTTCGCACAATTCACCTCGCCTACGCAGTCGTGTCTAGTCTTATACTCTTTCCGCACAAGCTTGCTGCATTCGCTGATTATGCGATTGATCGTTTCATCTCTAACACCACATAATCTATATTTGCTGTTTCGTTGCGTCTTATCTATTCTTGCTTTGATAAAATCTTATGGCGTTGTTTTATGCTACTATCAGTAGAGATTCATTTTCTCTCTTGAGGTTTCAGTTTTTAGCCACGTCCAGGTTTTCTCGCGTGAGATGTCACTTGTTAGTCGCTTTAAACGTCCATAGAGTTGTTTTTCTTCCCATTTTTGTTTTCTAGTTATATTTGTTCTGTTGATCATCGTGTTGTCAGTCTTGTTCTTGGTGGTTGAAATCAGCCTTCCTCCATGCCGTCCCATGTAGTCTTCGAGTCATTGTATCGATGTGTCAACGCTATCTACAATGCTGGCAAGTCCTCTTCATCCTTCTTTTCTTGGCACATACAATCTGTCAACGTCATCTCTGGGATACAAGGCCTTATGCATGCTCATAATTTTTCTTTTGTTCTCTGGTCCATTTATTTAATCTCTTCTCTAGTCCTCTTCAAAAATTTTCCCGAATATCTTACGACGGGTACAGGTACCTGCTATATAGTTTGGTTTCGAGTAGTTTTCTCGTTCTCCTGAATTTTAATTTCTTCCTAATGTCCTGCCTGTATATTCTAACTGCGTGTATTTGGGTTTCCAATTCTTTTTTGTTTTTACCAAACAGTTTGATATCGTCGATGTACATTAGGTGGTTGATCTTGCGATTTACTAAGTTACAGTTATTATCATTATTATTTGATTATATTGTTATAATAATGATAATAATAATAATACAATAATGATAAATGATAATAATAATACAATAATGATAAATAATAATAATAATAATAATGATAAAAATAATACAATAATGATAAATGATAATAATAATACAATAATGATAAATAATAATAATAATAATGATAATAATACAATAATGATGATAATAATAATACAATAAGGATAAATGATAATGATAATAATAATACAATAATGATAAATGATAATAATAATAAAATAATGATAAATAATAATAACAATAATAATAATGATAATAATAATACAATAATGATAAATGATAATAATAATACAATAATGATAAATAATAATAATAATAATGATAATAATAATACAATAATGATAAATGATAATAATAATACAATAATGATAAATAATAATAATAATAATAATAATAATAATGATAATAATAATACAATAATGATAAATAATAATAATAATAATAATAATGATAATAATAATACAATAATTATAAATGATAATAATGATACAATAATGATAAATAATAATAATAATAATAATAATGATAATAATAATACAATAATGATGATAATAATAATACAATAATAATAATAATAATAATACAATAATGATAAATGATAATAATAATAATACAAACAGGACCCAGGGAAATTCCACGGATCGAAAAATATCAAGAGGTGTTATTTAAAATTAAAAAATATACGATAAAAATCTATATTATACTTAATACACATATCATTTCTTAGTATTTAATCCTACTGAAACTACAAGATCAATATATAGTGGCATATTCTATTTTGGAGATAACGGTATTGCTGGTACCGAGGAATCATCAGAGCTGTTTTTCTTTTTCCTTTTCAGCCTTCGACAGCACGTTTTTGGAGCTTATCAGAACTTCAGAACTCACCGGAGCTCGTTAGATCTTCAGCAAAACAATATTGAATGAGGTTTACTATGCTATTGACTGAAGATAGATGAAATTTGCACTGAAACTCCATTGGAGTTGATCAGTGTTTTATCTTGAGAAGTAACATCCACATAAAAGTATATCCCTCTTGATTGAGGAGGAGAGCATAAGAATAACCCACTTGGCTACAGGGAGGAGATGTACAAGAATGTCTCCCTTGGCTTTGGGGAGGATATGTGGATTAATGTAACGTGCGAACGAATAGATGAAACACAAGCAGAATTATAATATGGATAGTATGGAGAATTATAGAGTATAGCATATTATTATATAGTATAGTATGATACTGTTTCATTATTTAATAACAAATAAACTAAGTCATGCTGCACTTAATATTACCTTTCAGTTCATTATGGGAAAAAACAGGTTTATGTGAATGTGATCATTGTACTGTAGTTAATGCTGCTATTTACGAAGGTTTGCTTAGTCTGGCACACAAGTTTCAGACCGTTAACAGTACCTATTGTTACTAAGTGGTCGCTTAATTAAATACGGAACAGGCTCATCGTTATTTAACTTCGATGATTTGGCGGGAACTGGTACTTTAAGCTTCACTTGATCATAAATCATGCTGCAGTTAATGTAACCTTATTGGGGTTTTTTTGTTTTGTTTTTTCTAGGTTTTTGCTGTTATTATCATCGTTTTTTGTTCATGTGTTTTTTTAATGTTTTTTGTTGTTTTTTTTCTTTTTGTTTTTGTTTTCTGTTTTTGTTTTGTTTTGTTTTTGTGTGTGTGTGTGTGTGTGTGTGTGTGTGTGTGTGTGTGTGTGTGTGTGTGTGTGTGTGTGTGTGTGTGTTGTTTTTATTTATTTATTTTTTTTTTGTCTCAAGGAACGTTTGTCGGTATTTTTAAAATATTCCACTTATTCTATTCATCCTTGCTTTGATATTTCCCGCCTGCATAAAATGACAAGAAAGAAATGAAAGTAAAAAAATGAGAAATAATTCATGAAGCTCCGACCAAAGAAATGGAAATGCTTTGACCTTTTTTTTTTCTTTTCATGGACGATATTTATATTCAAATTTCAACTCAAGCAATCAGGAATCATGGTCAATTGTAATAAATTGTGAAGCAAAAAAGAAAATCTGTTACACTTCTAACAAAAATTCGAGGACAAAATTGTTTCTCCCAAGAAACAAAAAATGGCTCTTAAAAAATCCTTACTTCATAGCGTAACGGAATTCGTAAAAAATGAATTCAGCGATCCAATTTCAAATCTTGGACGTTAGCAATCTTGAAAACAGTATGAATCCATTCGTTCTCCCTCCAGCTCTGGGTAGGCAACCAATCTAGAAAAAAAACTCAAAATTCAAATTAATTTCACTCCGCTAAAAAATTGACCTTTTGTTGCATCTTGCTCGTATCGGGTTAATTAAATATACAGTTCATGGCAGAGGGATTTCAAGATGTGGGTAAAATGTTCGATAAGACACAGGAAATGCTGGGTAACTCAACACGTGAACAGATTCATCAATCCGTTATCAATTTGGAGGTCTCACCTCGTTGATAGATAGATAGATATTACACAAAAGGACTTTGATTGCAACCAACGTCATTTTTTAGAGTAATATTTTTATTGATATTTCTTTAGTATATTAAAAAAGAAACAGCTTTTTAGTCGCTCTGTTCTTATATTGAGCACTTTTTTTATTTCATAATTAAACTATCAAACTTATTCTTTATTTATTCTTCATTACTTTATATATACGTGTGTGTGTGTGTGTGTGTGTGTGTGTGTGTGTGTGTGTGTGTGTGTTGTGTGTGTGTGTGTTTTAGGATACAGCAGGACTTAAGGTTCCTCAGCGTATGTGAGCACTCTTTCTTAAAAATATAAAAAACCACAACACAATATACATATGTGGGGGGGTGTATGTATGTGTGTGTATGTATGTGTGTGCGTTCGTTCGTTTGTGGTGTAATGGTTACCGTCGTAGAAAATGGATTTAGTGACTCGAGTTCAAATCGTGGACGAAGCTGTGAGCATTTCACATTGCGCTAATACGCTTGGAAAAGTATAAATCCAACTATTTTCCCGCCAGCAATGGGTAAAAAGTAGGGTAAATAGACTCTTTAACTTTGGTATGGCAACCACTCTACAAAAAAGAAAATTCTGAATTTAAACCTGTTAAACTCAGTTTAAGAAATTGACGTTGTGTTGCATCCTTCTTGTGCGGGGGATTTTGTGTATATATATATATATATATATATATATATATATATATATATATATATATATATATAGTATTATTCGGTCCAGTTAAACCAGAGTTGGGAGTAATTCCATCAGGACAAAAAAAAACATTCAACAGTGAACATTTAAATTTTCCTGGTAAAGAGCTCAATGTAACTGACATTACAGAGCAATAATTTCTTTAAGAAAAAACAAAAACCGGTCACATTAGGATTATAAAAAAAAATAACAGGACTTCTTCAGATCTTATCTTTTTATCCATAAGATCTGAAGAAGTCCTGTTAGCTTTTTTTGTTTTGTTTTGTTTTTTGTTTTTTCTTGTTTTTGTTTTGGTTTGGTTTTTGGGGGTTTTTTGTGGGGGGGTTGTTTTTGATTTATATCAAAACCCATAACAGGATGGAAATAAATTTATAATCCTTATGTGACCGGTTTTTGTTTTTTCTTAAAGAAGGTATATATATATATATATATATATATATATATATATATATATATATATATATATATATATATATATATATATTTTGTGGGAACAGCATTTCAAAAATCTACTAGGAAGCCAACCGAAAATAACGGATGAACCGATCACCAGAATTATCAGTAAGCAATTAGACATTAAACTAGGGCCTTTCACCAAAGAAGAACTCGACTCGGTTCTTAAAAAAATTAAAAATAGGAAAGCTGCAGGGCTAGACGAGAGTGTGGAAGACTAGACAATTCGACGATATACTGCTCCTGCAATGCAACGCTGTCTATAGTCAAAATAGGATAGAAAGATGGATGAAGGGATGCATCCTTCCTTTCCCTAAAAAAGGCGACCTCGGATTAGCCAAGAACTACCGAGGGATAACACTTACATCCATAGCAGCCAAAATCTACAATGCCCTACTACGAAACCGCATAGAACCCAAAATAGACAACATCCTTAGGAAAAACCAAAATGGCTTCCGGAGAAATAGATCCACAACCTCACAAATATTGACCATCCGTAGAATCTTTGAAGGCGTCCGGGCAAAAACCTTCAGGCGACATTACTATTTGTCGACTTTACCAAGGCCTTCGATTCCATCCACAGAGGGAAAATGGAACTAATCCTACTAGCATACGGCCTACCGAAAGAAATCGTAGCAGCAATAATGATCCTCTACAAAAATACAAAAGTGAAAGTACGTTCACCAGATGAAGACACGGAATACTTCGACATTGTTGCAGGAGTACTACAAGGAGACACGCTAGCCCCATACCTCTTTATCATCTGTCTAGACTACGTGCTTAGAGCTTCGATCGACAAAATCAGAGAAAATGGCTTCGAGCTGACTAAGAAAAGAAGCAAAAGGTACCCCGCAAAAACAATCACAGACGCCGACTACGCTGATGACTTAGCGTTACTGGCGAATACGCCTAATCAAGCAGAGACGCTACTGCATAGTTTGGAACGAGCTGCAGCAGGCATTGGCCTCCATGTCAATGCGCACAAAACTGAATATATGTGTTACAACCAAACGGGCAACATTACCACTCTAGACGGAGCCTCTCTGAGGCTAGTGGACAAATTCACCTACCTAGGAAGTAGCGTCTCATCAACAGGAAACGACATCGACACACGGCTGACGAAAGCATGGACGGCTATAGATAGGCTCTCAATAATATGGAAATCAGACCTGACAGATGAAATGAAGCGCAGTTACTTCCAGGCAGCGGTTGTATCGATACTGCTATATGGATGCACTACATGGACGCTAACCAAACGGCTGGAGAAGAAACTTGACGGCAACTACACAAGAATGTTGAGAGCAATATTGAACAAGTCCTGGCGACAACACCCCACGAGACGCCAACTGTACGGCCACCTGCCTCCCATCACGAAAACTATACAGGTCAGACGAGCCAGACACGCCGGACACTGCTGGAGAAGCAAAAACGAGCTCGTAAGTGACGTACTACTATGGACCCCCACATATGGCGAAGCAAAAGCAGGACGACCAGCCCGAACTTACATACAGCAGCTATGTGAGGACACAGGATGTAACCCAGAAGACCTGCCGAGGTGATGAACGATAGGGAAAAGTGGCGAGAGACGGTCAAGGATATCCGTGCTGGCGGCACGACATGATGATGATGATGATGATGATATATATATATAATGGTTTATTTATGTTATCATTGTGAATTATATGAGACGCAAAATATTATGACAAAATATTAGTCATGTTTTAACACGTTACTCAAAGACATCAATATTTAGCAGTTGAACTGAATGCATCATATGTTATGAATGAAACAGGGGTTATGACAGTTTTGAAATGCACTAGAACTTTATGACTATATACCGGATGTTTCATAAGGGTGTAACCCAAAAAATAAGTTGAATTTATGCACTTGTTAATTTTCTGTATTAGTTACATAGCAACACTATTCTCAGAGACAACAATATTTTTTCAATGCTTCATGCACTTGTCTCATTCAAGTGTCCATTCTTTCATGTGTCAGCTATGTCGTTTTCCAAGGAAGAACGTTGTTGAGATTTATTTAGCGTATAGATTTTACAAACCTACGAGAGAGAAATTTGATAGGAAAATTCTCCAGTTAATACTTCTCAGCAAGTTCACAATTCTGTTTGGTTTATATATTTCGTGATACTGAGAGTGCAAAGAATTGAAAGATTCTTGATTGGCAGTCTTTGTTGGTGTACATATGGTTAATCTGTGTATGTCCACATGTTCATGTTTACAAGTGTCTGTGAAAAGAAAAAGCAATATATATGAACAGACCCGAAGAGATAGATAGATAGATAGATAGATAGATAGATGTTCATGAGTATGTGTAGGTGCTCTTTGTGTGTGTCAGGTTCTCTGCATGCAGTCATATGTTTATGCGTGTGTGCGAACGTATGTTTGACCTCGGATACATACATACTTACATACCAAGGTGCCCGTTGTGTAATGGTTATCGTCGTAGAAAATAGACACGGTGACTCGAGTGCAAATCCTGGACAAGGCTGATTTCATTTCACATAGCACTAATACCCTTGGGAAGAGTAGTAATCCAATTATTTTCCCTCCAGGTATGGGTAAATAGTAGGGGTAGACTAGTTTCTTTAGACTTAGGAGGCCAGCCTAGGAGAAGGAAAATTCTGGATATAAACCTATTAAACTTTGCTAAGATATTGATCTTGTATCACATCCTGTCCGTGCAGAGGGGTTGGTATATACTTACATACACCATCGCTTATATATAAGTAGATTCCTCTTAGTTCTTCACAGAAAAAAAGAATTTTCTATTAAACTAAAAATACCAGGATTTTGTTATTTCTAATGGGACATACAATCAAAACGGATATCATTAGATATTATTTATTACCAAACTCTTTTTTTACCAAACTCTACAACATTAAAACTCTGCAAGAAAAATATGAATGTCTAGCAGTCCAAAAATAAGTACATCCCAGTGAAAGAATTTATTTCTAACAATATTCGGTATGGCTACGCTTGTCTACTTCTACTTTTAGCCTTGATGGCATGAATCTCACTTGATTAACGCAAACAATCCTTGGAATGTTATTCTACTCCGTCTTTTAATGATCCACTAGAAATAAGAAAATCCCAATATTTTTGGTTTGGAAGAACATTGATCTTATTCATAGGGGATAAGATAGATAAGATATGAGCAGACTGATACTGATATATAAACTGAGATAGATATATAGATAGATCATCATCATCATCAAGTCGCGTTGACAGCACGGAGTTCCTTGACTCTTTCACCATCCATCCCTATCATCCATCGCTCCAGGCAGGTCTTCTAGGCTGCATCCTATATCCGTACAAAGCTGATGTAAGTCTTTGCTGGTCGGCCAACACTGGCACGTCTATGTGCAGAAGTTCACAAAAGAACGTCGCTTATGAGTTCATACTTGCTTCTCTCCAGCTGTGCCCCGCATGTCTTGTTCATCTTACTTGCATGGTATTTCGGATGGAAGGCAGGTGGCCATACAGCTACTGTTTTGTAGAATGCTGCTTCCATGATCTGTTCAAGACAGCAAGCAGCATTTTTCTTTTTTCTTTTTTTTTTTGCAGTTCCTATTTATTCCTCCCTGCGCTTTGTTAGTATCCATGTGGTGCTCAGATAATAAGTTTCCAGACTTTTTTGTACAGGCATTTAAAATAGTTGTAGACTCTTGAAAATTCAGTATGTTATTGCTATACATCTTATGAGATGATTGACCAATTTTTATCATTTCAGCTTCAAATGAACAACTACAGCAGCAATTGGAATACACCATACTAAAGCCTCATTGTCACAGCTGGTGAATTTCAAAAATGCAATCTGGACGTGAAGACACTTTAGATGAACAATATGCCATAAAATTCTGTTTTAAACTTGGAAAAAATGCCACAGAAACGTACGGAATGCTTCAGTCTGCTTTTGGACCATCTTGCATGAATCGAGCATCAGTTTTTGAGTGACATAAGAGATTCAAGGAAGGCATGGAGTCTGTGAAGGATGATGAGAGGTGTGGGAGGAGTAAGGAAGTCAATACACCAGAGTTGATTGGCCAAACGGTTAGGGTTAGGGTTACTATGTTGAGGTTTTAAGGGAGTTCAGCAAGAGATTCCGTTGGAAGAGGCCAGCACTCTTCAAATCGGGTCAGTGGCATTTCCACCAGGACAATTCACCAGTCCACAACTCCATCCTTGTCACAGACTATTTGACCAAGATGGGCACCAAGACAGTTCCTTATCCTCCCTATAGTCCAGACCTTGCTCCCTGTGACTTTTGGTTATTCCCTAAGCTCAGATGCTGTCGTTATGAGACAATTGCTGAGATGAAAGAGGCTGTGACGCTCACACAAAAGGACTTCCATGGGGCCTTCGAGAAGTTGTTGTAACGGTACAACAAGTGCATTTCAGCCGGATGAGATTACTTCGAAAGGGGACTAGAGTTTCATGTGTGTACTATCAATAAAAGTGCCCATACGAAAAATGTCTGGAAACTTATTTAATGATCCTCGTAGATCAAAAGATAGATAGATATGAGCATGCCGAGAGATATACAGATAGATAGATAGATAGATTATACAGCGGACTTTCTATTTATCAGAGATAATTTTCTTATTCCCTGTGCCCCAGTGTAAAATGAAACGTGATCAATCCACACGTGGATTAGGATGACGTAAGAAAAAAAATACATATGGATGTATATCTGGTCTAAATATCTAAACTGGTGCACAGGTGCTGTTCCGATGATGATAAGTGAGCGACTTTTTGATTTTTTTCTTTTTTCTTCTTTTTTTTTCCTTTTTTTTTTTTTGTCATGTCAATCTAAGTTAATGTGTGAATGATTTCTGCCTGTTTGTGTTTCCACAAGCGTGTGTGTGTGTATGTATGTATGTATGAACATCAGCACCTATCCGTATGTGAACATCATCTACATTTGACAGGATCAGATTCTAATGACCTGCGATGCCATATAAAACGCTCGTCTGTTTCTAGCATATCTTCAATCATTTTTTCCCAACTTGGCGGCAATGATCTCATTAATAGCATTTTATAAACAATAAACTTTCCTTAAGATTATTTGTGATCTTCTAATTTTTTTCCACCTAAAAATGAACTTCGTGGGTTCGTTCCCATGGAAGATTATTTGCCTGATGTAAATCAAGAAAAGACTGATATACAAATTCAAATGTATTGTTTGTTTTTTTGTTTTTGTTTTGTTTTTTGTTTTGTTTTTGTATTTTGCTTTGTGTATATGGGGGGCTCTGTATATAAACATGTTCGTGTACCTGTTTATAAGTATCTGTGAGCGTGTGTGAATTGTACAATGCCTACTCACAGTCAAGCCCGCGTGAGACAGCCAGCGTCTGCACTTGAATTTTTAGCAAAAACAAAAATTCATATCGCAACGCCAAACTTGTTCAGGATACAGTGTTTAAACACGTCATAATCAATTTTGATTAATCTTTTTCCATTTTTTTTCTTAAAAAAGAGTTACATGACTAATCAATCCATTCCGACATATTATACGAAAGCAAATCAATCGGGCATGATTTATGATTAATTTTAACGGCATGTCAAGCCATCTAGAGCTATTCTATGCCAAGAGGTTAGGGAGTCGCGTTCATATTCATATTTCTACGAAGTTTTTTTTTTCTTAAGAGTAGTTTTTGTTCGCGCGGTTCTACCTAATTTGAATCATTTTTAAACAGATCGTTTTAACCTATAAATGAGATCATAACAAGTACTACCACTCCAGGTCAGAGAGTAACTGAAGATAATGGCAATGTAGGGGTACTCCACATTCCCCAGAGCTGGAACCTAAACATCAGATGCAGTTTAGTCACATACTCCTTTTTAGGGAGGTTCTGACCTCCTTCCCATTATCCTGAACCCAATTGTCAGTTGGGGATAAAAATTCTCTCGACTGCTCAAGTAATTCTTTACTGAGCTTAGCTTAAAATAGAGCCAAGTCGACGGAACTCACTAGACCAGTAACATTTCAACAAGATTAGCTTTTAAAATACCCTTTAGTGGTAGGCTCTCTAATTGTACTTGGGTGAGCAAAAGGTTTTGCAATATTTTGGTAATGTGAGATGCTATCCAGCCGCTCCAGATGCCTTTACCGAGATCGTGAAGGTGACTAACCGCACTGAACTGTGAGATGCCAAACTCGCCTGATACTCTCCAAGTACTACTAATTAGATTTACTTCTATGGCTTGGAATATGGCCTCTGAAATCACAGTTTTAGTCCTACCTGATCTTACCTGATCGTCAAAGTTCTTGCAACCCGAGTGAAAGCTCTTAAACCATTTGGTTGTTGTACTGTGTGGCACCTTCACCTTTCGAGCAACAAATGTTTTTGGTGGCATCTACGGTGTTATGACCCACTTCGAACCCGTAAAGCAAAAGTTCCCAAATTAGCCAACATTCATCTGTGCGACTTTCAAATCGCTTATAGAGAGAAAGAATGCACAATGAATCAGTACACCAATTACAATAATACTATGGTCCAGTCGGCTGAGGCTGTAGAATAACACCGATTACACTTCTACAGAGGAATAAGACCCCCCCACAACGTGTGTCCTAGATACGACGTTAAACAATCTGATTGTGAGGCTCCAGTAATGCTGGAGCTTAAGGAAATGGGGAGTACTCCTTCATTGCCATCGCTCCCAGGTCCACTCTGGCCTAAAGTGAGAGCACCTGATATTGTCCAATCTACGGGTAAAATAGAACTAAAATGTTTACTTATGATAAACTGAACTGTTTGAAATAGAACTGTTTTTACATTTAACTGAGTGTTAACAAAAAACTCAGTACTTATGCTAAACTGAATAGTTTGTAAAAGAAGTGTTTGATCATTTAACTGTGAGTTAAAAATGACTGATTTTTCATTTATTTGTTAGTGATACAGAGTAATATTTGAAAACATGAAACTGTATGGAAACAAATTATTAATAGTGAATAGAATTATTTGTATTAGTAGAAATAAGTGAAATCATTTAGCAGTGTGCAAAAAATGAGCTCAGACTCGTTTAAAAATGTTATCTACAAAATGTGTTTAGAAATCATATATTTAATATATATGTATAAAAAGGATTTGGCATTAAATAACCTTCACTAGTTGATATGCAATAAAACCAAATCAAATAAAAATCTAAAAAAATACAATGATACTAACAACCACAGTGGGTATAAGAATATATAACCGGGACCATCCACTTCAAGTCGCACGATCGTCTGACTCCACGCTGTATTTGCTTTCTCTGCAAATTGAAATGAATATCCGGAACGATTCCATAAAAAAAGAAACAAAGCGAAAACACCAAAGGTTGAATAATTTGGGGGGAGAGAGAAGAAGCTCGTGTAACCTTTCTTTTTCATAAAATCCCTTAACTAAATAGAAAAAAAAACTTCTCAGCCTATCTATATGTATGTCTATCTCTGTTCCTCCCTTTATCTCTTCTGTATCTGTATTCTTCTCAGACAACATCTCTGTCTCAGTGCCTAGCATCCGACTGGCTTCTTCTTGTCCTATTCGTGTTTCTTCTCTGACATGTGTCTCTTCCAACTCACTGTCTTCTGCGTCTCTGTGTACCTTCTGCGTCAGTCTCTTACCCACTTCCGGTGGCCGATTCCCTCTTTTTCACTGTTTTCAGGTTGACCGTGTCTCTCTCTTACCTCTTCGAGTGACCGGCTGACCCTGACCTTGCAACTGTCCTCTGGTTGATCTGTATATATGGAGAGGCAAGTATTCCTATTTCCGGATCCTTATATGGACCCACACATAAACACATAGGTCCTCTAGACTGCATCCAATATCTGCACAGAGATGATGTATGTAAGTCCTTGCTGGACGGCCAAGACTGGCGCGTTCATGTATAGGAGTCCATAAGAGTTCGTCCTTATTTCTCCAACAGTGCCCCACCTGTCTTGTTCGTCTTACTTGAATGGTTTATGAGATGGAAGGTAAGTAGCCCTACAGCTGCGGTTTTGTAGAGTGTTGCTTCTACGATAATGTTAAAGCTTTTAGTTTATAAGAGACAATGAATAAATGATTGAATGGTAGATAGAACGGCTTCAAAATTGAGATGCATTAAAATTCTTTTTGGTGCGATAGATCAAAAAGAAACAATGAAAGAAAGAATACATTTGAAATAGTTGTGTATTTTTTTCTTCCTTTTCCCATATAAACAGCCCACTGAGCTAGAGCTGTAGAATACGCAGACTCCATCTCTGTAGAGGAGTAAAACTCCCCCAACGAGTGTCCTGAATGTGACATTAAGCTATCTATAGTGAGTTTTCAGTCCTGGAACTTTGGAGAATGTGGGGTACCCCTTCATTACTGTTGTGAGACCGAAACTTACTTGCATCATGGACTCTTCTAGCACTATATTACTAGCGTAGTAATATCCTAATGCATTATTATTATCGTAATACGGGCACCTCAGGTGGTGTAACGGTTAGCAAGCTAGACTAGTAAACCTGCACGAGTGAGTTCGAGTCTCAGTGGGCGCCCCATTTATTCGGCCTTGTGCCACATCGAAGCAACGAGCTTTGTAAATTACTATTATTATCGTAATACCGTAGCAGTAGTACGACTACCAATATTGGACACGATCCTTTGTAATTTTCGTTAATATATCTTTCTTGCCTCAAACCCGTGTTCCGTGTTTTCCTTCTGTGGTAGCAATTTTGAGTCCACATCAATTACCATTACACCTAGGTCCACTCTAACCTGGAATGGTAGTAGCTGTTAGGGTCCATCTATGGATCATATAGAAATACCTAATCATTTTCTAAACTTGGACCCATTTAACTGTGTGAAAACAAATGAACTCTAGATCGTTTTAGAATGTTACCTACAAACTATTCGTTAATAAATCACAAATATTTGATATATATGTATAAACAGGATTTGGCACTAAATAACCTACGAGGGTTGATATACCATTAAACGCAACCAACCATTTTTTCAAAAAAACTAATTCATATTTGTATAATATTAAGATAAAGGCCTGGACTGACAGCAACGAGTGGAAGAAGGGAAAAGGGAGACAGAAGATACAAGCAAAAATAAGAGGATAGCAGAAATTTGAGATAATAGATAACTTTTGTTGTCAGCACCCATGAACTTTCCACTTGTCAGGTTAATTATTAGTTTACTTTTTGCGAGTTTCTCCATACCAGTTTTAACTGTTGGTTTTTCACCGGAGTTTGAGTCCCATCAACTCTCCCCAGAACTCTCATGAGTATTCTAGCTTTTAACAGTGCTGTGGTCCTGGTAGTCTCAATTCTTCCACTGATATCCAGTTCCCACAGTCTCTTTTCCAGGCCTTTGAGGACTGTACAATGAGCACCATCAATAATTGGTATCAGCATCACCTTCAGGCCCCACAGCTTTTTCAGCTCCCTTGCAAAATCCAAGTATTTGTCTTTTTTTCCGCTTTTCACTCCATTATCTGCTGTAACGGCAAATTATTAATATTTACATCTTCCCAACAGACATGTTCCGGTTTTATTAAAGTTTAAGTAGGTGGCATATATTAGCTATATCCAAAAGACTCTGAAATCCCAACAAAGACCAGAGAAAGAAAGAAAATGTGTGTGTGTGAGTGAGTGAGAGAGAGAGAGAGAGAGAGAGAGAGAGAGAGAGAGAGAGAGAGTAAGTAATTGTAAATAGATATGTTGCGTTCTGTTTCTGATTTTCCTGCCACACAGACGATTACGCTACAACAGAGGAAACAAGAGGCCTTTGTGATGTGGATTTGTCTCTTCACCAAAAGCCAACGTTTCTTCATAATCTCTCCCGGTTACTTATGTGTGTGTGTGTGTGTGTGTGTGTGTGTGTATGTGTGTGTGTGTGTGTGTGTCTGTCTGTCTGGGACTGTGTGTGTGTTAATTCAGTCGTGTCAAGCGTCCGTAACTGTCTCTCAAGGCAAATACGTCTTTCCCCACGAACACTCGGCAATAATTCAATATTTTCGCCTCAGCTTTCATTTTTACCCACACTATTACAATGATATGGCTGCATCCACTGACAAATCTTTCATTGTTTTTGTTTTGTTTTGTTTTGTTTTGTTTTTTTGTTTTTTAATCCTCATTAATTTCATTACTTTTATTCATTTACCCACTCGTCAAAAAATAGCGTCAATATTTAACCAATTTTGCAATTACACTTATAAAATGTCAAGGAGATGTGGGTTGTTTTAATGGTCATCGTCGAAAAAATGTATTCTGCAAGTCAAGTTCAATCTTGAACGAAGCTGTTTGCATTTCACTTCGAATTTACACCTCGAAAAAGATATTTCTTCTCCCCAGCCGGTTATGGATAAAATAGTAGGTCAGGCTATCTATTTAGCCCCGATTGGACAAGCGGTTCTAGGAAAAGGAAAGACACTAATTTCAAAGCGTAAGGAGTGTTGTTCTGATAATCTATGACACACTAGTTCACCCTTCTTGTATAAACTTAAATGATATCCTTTGGCAGGGCTGGATTAAGTTTTATAGAGGCTCTAAGGACTTAGAAGATTCTAGTGTCCCAACATATAGTGTCTGCATTTGTGGGCAGGGGGACACAGAGATATTTAATTCGAATAAAATTCATCACAAAAAAAAAAAATCATTTGCTTGATAATTTCGAATTAAATCCGATAATGAATAATCACAGTGGTGCCCCCACTTTCCTTGATGCTCTAGCTTATTTTGCTCAATGGTTAATCCAGGCTTGTCTTTAAGACATATTTGGCTTTCTACTATCAAATTCTTTTTCATGCTATGCAAGGGAAAATATTACGAAATAACCTAATTTGGAAGAAAATATTATGGAATTTATTAGCAGAAAAACAAGAATTAACACGTAATTGCCTTTTCTCGAGCTTTTATGACAAACTTAATTCTTTCAGACGTGAATTTCACTAATCTAAAACAATATTCTTTATCAAGGTGGTTCCTGTAATATATTACGGCGAAGCATGTATTAAGAACAAGAATGATATTCCGTGTACACCCAGGTTTATTTACAGAGCAGTACAAAACACGTGTGTACTTACCGAAGTCTCGAGGAGAAAGAGAGTGAACCTTAGTTCCTATCTATGGAATGAACTCATTGAAGAATTCCACTCAAGAGGAATAACTTATTATGACTATATTATAATTCCAACTTCTCAAATGGTAGTTAATAGATCTTCTTTGTTGGATTGAGCCCTCTCATCAACTGTTATTAGTTTATTTACTGCTAAATAAAAAAAAACCTAAGTGAACATTATGTAAGTGTGCTAACTCCATAATTTTTGCCAAGGATTGTAGCCTTGGTAAGGAAAACACTGAATTCGAAACCTTGCTACTGAAGTCCCTCAAGCAGTTCAGCATTGCCTTATTACAGCAACTCATGAGATTAGACTAAAGCCAAATTGCATAGCACTTTGCCCTTCTCTTGACCAACATCGGTGCCGTGAAGATGGAAGACTTTGCCACCGCCTGTGTCCAGATCCGTGTATAGATCTACAGTTGCCCGAGACAGACACATGCTATTATGTTGCTCAGTTTTTTCTTTCAGAATAATTGACTCAACTAAAAATAAAATTCAATTTGGGTGCAAAAAGATTAGAGACGGCCACTTAACTACTGCGTAGTTCCTCCCTTCGTCTCAATAACGGCGGCTGCGAGAAGGAAACAAGACTAGGTTAATCAGGGCACAGCTGGTTCGAATTCAGAACTTTGCTTCTCTGGACAGATTGCCGGATAAAAGTTAAAGGTCCAAATCTGCCCTACAATTTACTCATAGCTGAAGGGAAGAGGAAATAGATTCATGCCTTTTCTAAAAGCCTTAGTGCAAATTGAAACGCAATTTCGTCCATAATTTGAAGTTGGATCGTCGAGTCCATTTCCTACGACGATAACCGTTACACTACATATACATGGTGCATGAGTTCTCATGTTGGTATCTCTATCCAGCCACGTTCCATGCTTATTCATGAGTTATGGCTATTGTGAATTTAATGAAGACTATACCGTTGTCGTATCCTTTCAGTGAATTTAAATTTGGGGAGCGCGGTAACAAATGCAGTACCTGAAATCAAACTGAGTGTTTCAGGAATCAATTTCGTGTCCGCAGCCAACTATGGCGTGGCTACGTTCTCACCCAAGCATAAAAGCAATTCTTTTTTTTCTTTAATGGCATATCAACTCTTTTTAGGTTATTTAATGCCAAAGCCATTCTCCAAGAAGAACAGTAGTGGTACTATTTAACCCATACCTGGGAGGATAAGAGTGTTCATAACTTTCCCAAGTGTATTTGCCCGAAAACGAACGTAATAGCGTGACTGGAGTACGAACTCGCGTACAACGATTCCGCAGTCCATCGCTTTAACCATTACACCACGAGGACACCCCCATAAAAGCAAGGAGCAAATGGTTTGCAACAAGATCTGTATCGTTGTCACACTGTGTTCAGAAGGCTGCTTACAAACGATCAGTTCATAAGGGCTAGCAAGGACCAGCACCAGGTTTACAAAGTCACCACATCAACTGTGAAATATGTGGAAAACTTTGTCTCTCACTTGCTGGTCTTAAAAGTTATATGCGCAAATATGTCCAACTTGCTGCTTCGTATAATTACATTCATGTGAGCTAAAGCGGCCAACATTGTCCAGTATTTGTTAAAATTTACCGCAATTTGGCAGGCTTGAAAAGTTATCTGCAGAAACATACAACCTAAAAAAAAATTGTGGGCTGGGGGAAAGAGAAAGGAATCGCAAAATTCAATTGGTGGTAACACTCAAAACCAAGAAGACAGCCTATATGCATGTCACACCTGTCAAGAAAATCTCCAGTTTCTTTTGTGGCGCTTATTAACTTAACTCCAACCGAACATCGTTATAAGAAAAGGAATTGGTGATTCGAGTTCAAATACTTGACAGTACTGTTTGCGTTTCACTTCGTGATGCATCCGTCTGTTCTCTCCCACCCATCCTCAGCCATGGATAAATAGCGGGACAGGCTGAGTTCTTTAGCCTTGGTTTGACAACCAGTCTAGGAGAAAGAAAACTGAATTTAAACAAACTTTAATCTGCTTGAAAAAATTGACCTCGAACCATATCCTGCTCGTGACCAAACGACTAAGTTATAATTACCCTACAGAATTTGAGTCCCCATTAACAGATTCAATAATTAATGAATGGATCCAGTAGCCTCGTCCGGTCTCCCCCACTCATGAACTCAACCGTCTGCTCGAAAGAAAAGGAATTGGGATGCGTCTTATTAGAAGTCACGGTCAAGCGGTGTTATATCCTCACCTCGTCCCATGACTGATAAACCTACTTTACCTGTTACATCTCAAATACATCAGGCAGAGCCCATTTCTACAGTAAGAAGTTGAATACTTAAAAAGAAGCGCCTCGGGTGCTAGGCAATAAACCTAGCTCCTTCGAGGCGGGTTAGAGCCTGAGGAACCGGTCCCCTCAGGCCCGAAGTCAGTCTCGCCTGCGCGACGCAAATGCAAGGCCTTCCTGGCACCCGTGCCAGGCAGCCTCGACTGACTAGTGTCTCTACAAGGCACTGAACCCGACTAGATCCATGCCGTCATCACCACTGTAAGTGCTACTGGTGCGACAACGACTGTCTTTCTCCTAGAGTGGTATTTCGTATTACAAATGTGAACAGGATTTTTAAAATCCCGATTTTTCGGTTATCATGGGAAAAAAGGTAACTTTGGTTTCTTTGTGCGAAATATTCATCAACAGTCATAAATTTAACATCATTAAATAACTTGATATGCTATAAAACACATCCAGCCAACCAATCTTCTACAGTCTATATAATCTTTTTTAAGCAATATTACGTTATTCGTTTCCGTATTTCATTTCAGCAATATTGTGAAGGATTGTTTTCCCTATTTTAAAATAATGGAATTTTTTCTCTCTCTACTTCAAGGTGAGATATATAAATTCAGAAACATTTTTTGCATTCCTATTACAGCAGTTAAATCTTATGCTGGCTAAGAATACTTTTCGTTATCTCTTCTTCCACATGTATAAATATTGTTTTCTCTCTTCTTTGAAAGACATCCTGCTCAATAGGCTACTTTACTCAGGACTAACAAATTTATGATAAATCCAACTCATATCATTTCATACTTCTTAGACCAAACTAATAAATTGTAAATATATTTTCAATCGTAGGCCTGTTCTGTTTGTATGTTGTTTTACTTTTTATTGTTTTCGCTTTGCACTCCCCCACTTTTTTTTTAAATTTTTTGCTTGGCTTTTTGTTTGTTTGTTCTGTACTAACTGAGTACTGTTTTATGATTAAAAGAAACAAACTTCTTGGTTTTATTTTGCATAGATTACTAACAAAAATTAGTATTCTTGCAAGAATTTTATACAATCATAAATTTATTTTGCATTTGAAACAATTGCTTGATTCGGTTATAGATTTTTTTTTCATTTACATAATTTATAGTATACAACAAAAAAAGAAAAAAATGTTTTATATATATATGTATATATATATATATTAGGGTAGGTCGATTTTGGAACTGTAAAAAGAATAATGCGGTGAAAGTTGCGAAATAACGTCAGAAATTACCCTACGAAATATTTTTTTCCGAAAATTTGTATTTTTTTGCGAATTCGCATTTAAAGACATAATAATTTGTGATTTTAGTCGTGATATCGGTGACACTGGAAACCTGTATCCATAAAATTAAAACTGAGACTAAAGGAAAACTAAATAATAAAATTTATTAAGTAATTGATAGTTTTAAGTTTATTATCCATTTTCCTATTATGTTTAATTAAATGACCAAAAATAAAATACATTAAAATATATAGTTTAAAATACAAATAACGACTTACTAAACCTCGTTTTATTTACTGGATATTTTTTCGGCTTTCACCGATGGTAATTATCTCTCCGTAGTACTTCGGTTTGTTTATGTTTTTTACCCTTCTAATTAACGCAAATATATATATTTTGCAAAGTAGACATACTATTGAAATATTTTAACCTTTTATAATTATTGCAATTTATTTATATTTTAAAATTTAGAGTTTTTTAAGTGAAAAGTCGGTTTACGAGTTAATTTTGGAACTAAACTCTACAGTACTGTTGTTTGGTAGGTAGACATCATAACTTTTATAATGAATTTCGAAATTTATTTACAATTTTTTTTAAACATGTTCGTGTATTTTCTGACTAATATATATATATATATATTCCTTTTACAGATATTTCTATTAAAAACTGGCTGGAAAAAAACACTGGAGTTTCCACTCGAAGTAAAGTTGCAATTAAATTTTCAGGTTTACCATCACCATTGGATAAAACTGAGCCACCAACTCTTCGACAAATAATTCAGAACAGCTATTTTTTGATGAACACTTATCCCCACCTTTCTTGTTTTGGTATTTCTAAATTAATAGCAAAGGAAGTGATAGATATTTGGAAGGCTGTCAACCCTCGTTTGCCTTTGTTAAAGGAAATTAGTGTTGTCAACAAGGTGAAAGTTCTATGCTTTCAGAAGGCAAAGCAAATAAATAGAAAACATCTACCTGCTGCCCAAAGAAAATTCTGGAAGGAAAAGTTGGATACATTGTTTGATATATCGTCATGTTCCTGCAACCTGCCTATTGTAAGTTGTGACAATATTAATGTCAAATGCACCAAAGAAAATTGCCAGACTAAGCACATCATCTGGTCTTGTCCTCTGACACAGAAAGTAAGTTATTTTCTATTTTTATTTTTTAATTTATTATGAAAGTGACAACTTAATAACTAAATTGTGTAAATTTTCAAAAAAATTAATTTCAACAGTTAAAATAAATATTGAAAGTCATTTTTCCATTTTATTTTACATGTAAAAGGAATTTTAATTTAATCTATTAAACTGTATTTTTAATATTAGTAAAATTTGATATTCCAGGTTCCTATGGAAGACCGTCTTATTTGAAAGACTAGAGAGGTAAAATAGGGTCCAAAGGCACATTCCAACTTGGGCCAACCGATAAAACTGCAATAAAGAAATGTAGAAGAGAAGGAGAAAGATTAAGCCAACAAAAAAAGTATGAAGATATCCCCACCAATAGCTTCAACATCATATGTTCAGGATGATTCTTCCCATTCTTACTCATCATCTCCAACTGATGAAACAGAGGATTATAAACAGCTAGATGGTCCCCTGCAAGTGCCTTATAACCTCACAAAAATTCCAAGGTATGCTCTTGAGTTAGTTAGGGGTGATATATCTTCTAATCTTGGAGCCAGCCTTGCCAATGCCTTGCTCTTGGATTTGAGGGCTATGGGTCTGCTTATCCCTAATATAGATATAAAGAATATCTATATGGATGAATGTAAAATAGATAGAGCAAAGTCTAAAGTAAAAACAAATGCCTATGAAAATCATAACGAAAATGTGGAGAATCTGCTTTGTATAGGAGTTGATGGGAGGACAGACAAAGACACGCTACACTCCAAGGAATCAGTGGAGGAAAATGGAAGTAAAATTCTGAAAAAAGCCAAAGGACCTGAACGCCACTTGACAATCACAAAGGAGACACCAAATGAGAGTATATATTTGACTCACAGGGTTCTTCCTGATACTGGTGCAACTGGTACCGTTCTTGCGGAGTAAGTGGCTGATGTTTTGGAGAAATTTAAAAGTTTGACAACACGAATACAAATACAGGCTGTGAAGGTGGACTTGTTACACTATTAGAAAAAAAAAAAAAGAAATCTTCACACTATTGGTTGCTCCTTACATCAAAATGAGCTTCCATTTAGAGCTCTATTCAAACATTTAGATGGCACCACAAAAAGCCCCACTACATTCAATGGTCCATTGGGTAAATTATGTGCAAATGATTGCCATAATTTACCCCCCAAAAAAATCTTTTTCAGCTGTTGAGAATCCCCTGGAGTTTCATTTTGGAATGAAAGATATGGAGAGCCTTAGTAGTGACCAAAGACTACTCTATGAATATACAGTTGGTATTTCTAGAGGTAAGGTGGACCCTAGATTTGCATCATGGAAAATTGGTCCATTAAACCAGGCAAGGTGGTTAACCTTGGCCATCAGGCTCATGTGCCTACGGACTCGTGGGGCATATCCAAAGAATCTTTTGACCAAACTATATAGTTTGATAAATTTTATTGTCAATGTTTATGCTATTTGCTGGTTTGATATTTTAAAAAAGTAACAAGTTCCATCACCAGCAAATTTATATTTACAATATGATTGACAGGATACAAAAGCAACCAATTGAGGTTCAAAGAATTACATTAAAAAACCTCCAGTACAATGCCTTTGCATTACTTCCAGAAAATGTTTTATTTTCAATGGTGAAATCTGATGAACCTGAAGTGAGAGAAGAGGGTATAAAAAGAATTTTGGCCATTAGGTAAGTTAATATTTATTCATACAAAACTGGTTGAAGTACTTGTGCCAATTTATTGAAACATTTTAAAGATTACATCTAATTTCACTAAATATTATTAAAGCAGTACAAATTGCATTTAGAAATTAAACTGAAACTATTTTTTTTATTCTTTCAGAAGAGCAAAGTCAGCCAATAAAAGATTTTAAAAGATCCCAATGATCAACTTTAAAGCTGTGCACTGGACCAATTTAATTGATTTGTCAGTAAATGGAGTCGGGGAACCACCACTCACACTAGACTTATCTGACAATGAATTACAGAATTCATTGTTAACTGGTGAAAAGATTGACTTGCAAGATTTCCCTTCACATTCCCAAGGTGTGGAACGGGCAGTTAAGTTAGTGACAGAGGCTTCTCAATCCGTGTACGGCTTTGAAGCAAGACACCAGCACATACTTGCAAAAGTTTTGTGCCAACAATTGAGACCAGCGTTTTCATCTAAGGGCTCATATATGGAACTATTTGATTCCATATATTAAAATTAATTAAACAATTATTTGTTTTTCCTTATTTATTTGTTTGTTATATTTTATTTCATATCATGAAAAAAAAATTTCGGCAATATATTCGAATATTACTGCTTGAATATTTGCATTTCAAATTCAACACAGGTAAAACGGGGGCGTTCAATTTTCAATTTGAAGTTTTGTTATAGTTTATTCATTATATTTCCATAAAATAAAATAAGATTTCCTAATTGAAATACTGAAATTGTTTGGTTTTTACATCAATCTTTAGGCCAAATCTGGTAAAAACGAGGATTTTTCAGTACGTGTTTATTTAAAATCTTTCACGCCAAATTAGCAAAAAACCGTTGAAGATTCAGATCTAATTTTTGGTATGAGTATTTAATAGGTATATACACAGCTTTCAGTGCATCATTCTTTTTTATATTTAAAAAAAAGTGAAAAATCAACCTACCCTAATATATATATATATATATATAAATTTAATCAAAGTTAATGTACTTTGGATATGAGTATATATGTTATAAGATATAATCTGAATTATTTTTTTTATTTCAAACAACTGGTTTTATTTATTCAAATTATGTAATAAACGATATAGGTTATAATTTTGTATTGATTATAGAGTATATATTATGAATGTTATTTTTGTTATGTTTTGGTACATAGTAATAATTATTAATATCAATTAGAATGATTTGTTATTGGTATTAATTATTAAATGTTTATTATTATATTAACATATTGTGGTAGTTGTAGAAGTCTGTTATAGTTTTTGTTGGCATTGATGTAATTAATATTTATAATGATAATGAGTTGATGTTTAGTTTATAATATTAACAGGTTTGACGCTTAATAGTAATAATTGTAATAGTAATATTAATTGTGATGATAATACTTAATATGGTATTATCTATAATACTTGGTATGATTTTATTTATAAACTCAAGGATTTGAGGTTTAGTAATAATATGAATATTATGATAATGTGTAAGATATATTTGTAATCTTGAGGATATATAATATTATGTTGTATTTGTTTATAATTTTAGATAATAGTCTTAACAGTAACTGATATAACTTTTATTTCTATTTTTGATCAATTATATTGAATAGTATAAAGATATTTTCTTTGTTTTTTTTTGGGGGGGGATGTTTTTATAAAATACTATTAATATACAATATAATATTTTATAATGTAATTTAATTTTGTCAAGAGGTTATTAATACCCACGTAAATTGTTTATCGTAGAAACTTTTCTCTGCCCAAATCCATTTATTCCTCTATTCTATATTTTTTACTTTTTTCCTTCATTTGGGTTTTAAAATGTGTTTGCCATTATATAAAAAAGAGGTGAAAAGGAAAAAGTTGTCAACAATTGATTCATCTTCATAAAGGAATTGAAAATAATTTGTCAACCAAACAGGAAAAACAAATGGTCTGGTCTTTACATAGAAAAAAATTGAATTTGGTTAGGGAGATAGGATGGCCGGAATTTTGAGGGGTTTTCTAAATCTTCATTAGAAATTTCTCATTATTTCTTTGTTTGAAGATACAGATCTAACTTTTTTTTTTTTTTTTTTTTTTTTAAATATAGGGTCTTCTGAAATAAATATTATTACAAAAAAATATGAGTAATTTTTAAAGGTTTTTCTTTTATATGATATATATATATATGAAAAGACAAAAGATATTCAGAGGTTGCTTCTTTTTATAGTTCAGATATTTTGCCAATGTTAAATCTTCTGGGTTTGTTTGTTTTGTTTTTTTGTTTTGTTTTTTCATGAAGAAACCTTTATCAGGGCGTCTAAATACCTGATGTTATATCTCCTGAATTTTATTTGAATTAAATTTTTTTTAATTTGTTTAATAAAACGAAAAAAAATGAGAAAATGTGTTGGAATAAGTGTGGTGAATGCTAAGGGGACCATATTGAAAATAATTAACGTTCCATTTATTGTACTGCCATAGTGAATATACTTTTTTTAATACACCACGCACTTCTATACTATCAAGCACAATTATTAGATAAAAGATATGGATATAGTATTAAATTTATATTAAAAACATGGATGAATCAGCCGTTAGATTTTCCAACATAAAATTTCTGATTTATCTAAATTAGATAGATATAAAAATTTAGGTTTTTTTTTTTTTTTCTATTTAATCAAAATACTTCAGCTTTTATAAATTGTAGAAGCAAAATACAAAATATTCTGATTAAATAAAAAATTTCGATAATTTTTTCCATTTACTTTTTAGAATTAATTTTAATTTCGTATTGAACACTGAAACTATTGATTTACCCATGTATTTAATACTAGTTTCATTGTATATCGTATAAATTAACCAAATCAAACCAAGGGAATTAATAAAGTATCTTTTGAGAACGAGTTACCTCGCTTTGTAATTCATTATATTCATTTTTTTTTTTTTTTTTTTTTTTTTCTCATTCATAAAATTTTCTTTGCTTTTTTAAAAAGAGTATGAGAAATGTGCTCATTTCAATAGATATACTAGGCTTTATCTCAGCCCAGGCCAAGAAATTATCTAGTAGTAACTATCGGACCAGGCAAAGGGGGAGAGAAATGTATAAAAATAAAGGGGATTAAAAAAAGGGGGAAAGGAAGCTTACTTTTGCTACCTGAAAGAAAAGTGTGTCTATACTTCTTAAAATCAAAAACAACCAGCTTACACAAAGTAATTTATTTCAAAAGAAATAAACTTTACAAAATCCAGCTTTGCATATTTTTCCCTATGCCTGTAGATAACATTGAATTTAAGATAACAAACATTCAAGTGACGACAATATATCATAACTAAAAAAGAACAGTATAAAGAAATATAACGGCTGACTTGCTCGAAGTCATCCCGTCAATCACTTACTGTCAGTTTAACTTTCACCAATGACGAAATACCATTCTTTAGTATTTTATGACAAACTTCATTTTGAAGCCAATTTTTAAGGTTAATTCTTCTTCTCGGGGTGTCCTTCTTGCGTAGAATCAACCTGGACACCCGTGTTCTTCTAGTTTCCTGTGTAGACTTGTTGAAAACGAAGTTTACTATTTCTTTAATTGAACTTCATGTAGACCACCGCTTCTTCCTCTTAGATGAATATCTTTCGGTTTCAACTCGGGGGCTTTTACTACATCTTCTGACCCGGTCAACAGCTTCCTTTGTCGGAAAAAAGTCTAATAATACCGCCTCCAGACCTTAGACACAACTTTCTTTTGAAGGGGACAGCATACCAAATCACAAATAGCCTGCAGTAGGCTTATTATTTCAACAAGTAACAATAAAACCCTGTAAGGAAAAGAGGCTTAGCCTACGCGACTAATGGGCCTATTTTGCTCAAGCAACTTTGCTTAAGAAAAAACTCCCTAAAGTCAGAGGCGAATAAACAAGAGTTCGCAAACCAAAAAGAGAGAGCCAAGCAGATCCTTCTACTCGTGCTGAAAAATACCAAAAGAAAGAGAGAGATCCCTTAGCGGGTCTCACTTAAATAACAGTAAAGGGCGGGAGCTAACGGCACAACTTTAAAACAGCCCATCAGATTCGAGCTGACATTAACTGCCGAATTTACAAATTTCAACGAGAGACGCTGAAAGAAATATTTTGTGCAAAATGCCATTGGTTTTACACAATAAAAAAATATTTATGATATATATCTGATTATACAGAGATAATTATCGTTAATTCTAATTAAATTTAGATATTTGAAAAAGAAAACAGGGTGAATGGCAAAAAACTTTGTTTTCGATATCACGAATAATTTATCCTGAAAAATGACATCAATTCATTTAACATTTTTAAACTTTTGTTTCTGTAAGGGGACTATATTGAAAATAATTAACGTTCCATCTATTGTTCATTACATGGATTTAAAATACTCCAAATATTTTCGACTTGAGAAAAATTTTGGACAGCCTCCGAATAAAATATATACCTCAAAATAAGCAACGAAAAATGAACCTACAACGAGCATGTAGAATATGTTCACACATCTCTGATAAAATAAAATGGGAATTCTTCCAAGTTGTAGCCGTATCTTTGGTAGCACAACAAGAACTTATCTACAACAGCTCTGTACGGACAGAGGATGTAGCCTCGATCTACCGGGAGTGATGGATGATAGAGACGAATTGCGAGGGAGTCAGGCAAATCCATGCTAGCAGCGTGACATGATGATAATATAAGTCTGATTAACACATAGGCAAGAAACTGACAGACACCATACACCGTTGCCTCTAACTACACTGTCCTTCGCACAAGAGGGATGCAACAAAAAGTCAATTTCTTAGCAGAGTTTAAGAGGTTTGAACTCACAGTTTTCCTTCTTCTATACCGGTTGCCATACCAAGATTTAAAAAACTCAGTCTACCCTACTATTTACCCATAGTTTAAGGGAGAATAGTGGGATTCATACTTTTCGTCAGGGCATTAGCACTATGGAAAATGGAAACAGACTAGTCCAGGGTTTGAACTTGTGATTGCCGTATCCATTTCTTAAGACAGTAACCATTACATCACAAACGCCTCCTTATATATATATATATATATATATATATATATGTGTGTGTGTGTGTGTGTGTGTGTGTGTGTGTGTGTGTGTGACGGATAAAGGAGAAAATGGATGGAAAAAAAATCTGATCCACAAATCTATAATTTTTACTTCTTTAAATTGAGTTTGTAGGGAACGAATAAATAAATAAATAAAAAATTTAAATTAAATTTAAAAAAGATAAATAAATAAAAAGAAAACTATTAAATTTGCAGAAACTCCCAGAGGTCTCTAACAGGAAAAGGAGATAACGCATGCGTAAAAGAAAAAAGGCATTCCTCTTCACAAAGGGGACGATATTATCTTTCTCTTTCAGGCAGTGACCAGCGGATTGATAACCTCGTGCTGGCGTATCTGGGCACCACGCATACGTCCTTGGACGTAGCGTTGGTTAGCCCCTTTCACCCAGTAACAGCTCTCTCTCTCTCTCTCTCTCTCTCTCTCGGTCAGCATTATGCTGAAATATACAAGACCCACAAATGAACTATAAACTAACTCTTAACGGACTTTGACAAACTTCCAAAAGAAAACTAACCCTTATGGAAGCCCGAAATACCAAATGAGGACAAATACCTACATGAAACGATTTAACGTATTTTGACACCTTAACTGGGGGATTCAACCATTTCAATGTATTCAGGAAAAACTCCCTCATCCACGGAATGGTTGTTGAACCCAGTAAATAAAGGAAAGTATAAAAGAAATGTCTTCGTCTCTTATCTGTTTCTGTCTTTTCTTTTGTATAATTCTTTTGGGACTTTCTTGGGCAAGGCATTACACCGACTAAATAACGTGGGGGTAACATAAAATAAAATAACCAAAATATGGAGTCAGATATCTAACGCCAACGCTACCAACGAAATACCAACGCAACCAATGTAATACCAACACAATCAACGTAATACCAACGTAACATAAGCCTAAACTCCACAAGTTAAATGTTTGCTGAAAAACAAAGCACAAAATCTTTTCTTGAAAGCAAAGATAATGTAAGCCAGAGTATAGACACTGATGAAGTATATCAGTAATTGATAACTTTAAATAAAGGGACAAATTTTGTAAACTGCAGCCGATTTTTTTTATTCAGCGAGTTCGTACTGTTATATCAGTACGAATAACGTCTTATGTAAACACTAAAAAATATGCCCTACTGATAAGTTAAGGTAAAATAAAACGCACTCTAGTAAAAAAAAAAAAAAAAAAAAAAAAGAATGTAGATTTTCACTCAAAAGAAAAAATCGAAAGGTATTTGAGTCAGTAAAAATTCAATACTTACTATTATTTAAGTAAGCATCAAGAAATCTATACTTACTAAAGAAATATTTATTAAATACTATTGTGGTAGGCTTGAAATTAGCTTTTAAAAAGTTGATGATTTATCCTTGAAACTAATTGATAAAGAAATTATATATTTAATATGTGGAGAAATAGGATTTCCTGAGGTTCCATGAAAAGTAAAACTTCGGGTGTAAGTTCCCCTATAATACAACACAAAGACACGAGAAAAAAAAACGCATCCTTACATGTAAAATAAAACAGCATTTAGAAAAAAAGAAAGGGAAAAAATAAGACAAATGTGCCTCGTGCGTAAAACTAAGAACTATTAATTACCAAGTAAATAAAAATGAATAAAAAGGAGTTACAAAGTTTTCAAGAAAAACACTAGTTGCTAAAATCAATTACTATTTTAGAGACCAGTCAAAAAAACTGTATCAAGTAACCATGATACAAATTGTTTCGAAAAAACACTAGGTCACACATGAATTACAAGGAACTGATATGTCTTCAACAACAAAGGTGCTGGTACTTACAACTTAAAAAAGGGGTGTTGTATGAATGGAAAAAATATTTGGAATAATCTCTTAGGCGAAAAATATCTCTTGAAAAAACCTGTTCACTTTTCCGTCAATAATACAGCGAATAATGCAGACACATCGGGATTCATTCCGCAATTCTTTCAGCACTTGTATAGGACAACAAATTCAGTTGTACACCTCGTAGTAGGAGACAAGACAGCACAAATTCTCTGATATAGGCAACAGCATATTTCTCTAAGAAGAATACAACATAGTTCTGTTACCTTTTCAGTTCTGTATACTTTTGGGGGTCACTGAAGTGAATCAAAAATAGGATATTGTTAGGTTTTATTGCAGGTCCTAAAATTCAAGCGCGTAGACATTTCTTGACCAATCAGATTCGTATATCTACTCATTTATTTTGGAGCCAAAATATTTTTCTATTAATTTGTTTCTGAGCCGAATGTTCTTATTTTGTGTTTTTAGCTGATTGGCTGAAAAATATAAAAGTGTAACTTCAATGTTAATGCGATTTTGATCCGAAATTTCTAGAATGTTCTTATAAATGTTTTTGGGGTTGATTATTTTAAGGCTAAAAAAATGTGTATTCTATAAAACAAATGATTATTATCAAATAGATGTAATTACTTAAAACCATATAATCAGTGTATGGATTATTCGTATTAGACTGGAATACTTGAAACCATACAAGTATATACTAATTATTTGTATATTTGTTTGTCTTTGTTTTTTGCTTTTTATCTTTTTTACTTTTTTTTTTTTTTTGTTATTATTGATTTTTGTTTTCCTGAATTTTCGAATTTCTCCGATCAACAGCTGCTGGCTGCTGACTGCTGTACCAAAGTCCTCTATTTACAAAATAAAGACAAGGAGGTTTCTTTTCTCCCTCTGCTATTAAGCTTTATTTATTTTGTTTGTTCGCATGTTACTATATACCCTTCTCGAAGTGTCGCCTTTGCAGTGAATAATTTTTAAAAATATGTACAATAAAAATCTAAATAATACACTAATCATTTGTCAGTATCAAATTCTAACCAATGGCGATTCTACGAGGAGCCAGAAGGGACCAAGCCCCACCCCGAATTTTGGCTGCCCCCTTAGCTCCCCATCCCCATTTTATAAGCTTTAAAAATTTTATGAAACTGATGTCTTTGATTTTGATAAGATTTGATCTTCAGCACTTTTCCCGCTACGTTTTCTTTTTCATTTAGCTTTTTTATTACATTCACATCTGCCTAGAGCAAGCAAAATAAGGACACATACAGAGACCAGTTTGAAAAAAGGAACCAAATATATATTTTTTTAAATGTCCCCAACATGATATATAGATACATATGCAAGTCAGGGATTTATGCCCAAGTAAAAGAATTGGTCAATAATTTTCTCCAATCTACTGAAAACAGTTAGCGCCAAACACTTAGACTCTGAATTTCTATTTTTCAGAAGTACGCATAATGGCTCGTCCATCTCCACTCAGGGAGGCACACACAGCAGGTGACCTGAATTATTTGTAAATGGTTCCAACCAAGGTCCCTTGATCCTGACCCTGACTTGAACAACCGATCACCACGACTCATACGCCCTACTGAGATTTGCTGACAATACCGGCATTTGGTAAAAGAATCAAAGAAAAGGGGTTGGTAGAAAAACAATTTAAACCTCTTCTTTCCCTATTTATAGTGGTCACCACTGACCGTCGAAATTATTCTTTTTTAAACGAACATTCATGTAAACCATGCGTCTTTTTGTCTTTCTCATATTCAACTCCTTACGGCTAAACACAGTAATACTTCCAAGCATCTTTTTACAAAACATAGCACAACATACACACGACACTATAACTATACACCAACACTGCATTATGGGTATTTTTTTAATTATAAAAAAGCACCTCAACAACAAACAACGACGCCGAAGAAGCAGGAGTATCTGCAAAAATGTTGAAGTCAGATGCTGAATATTCTGCTACTGTTATTGGACATTCATCTAAAAAGAACTGAAGAAGAATTATATCGCACCAGCTGACATATCCCAATCCGCTGGTGGTAATCCAATTCAACCTCGTTTACAAAAATATTCCAAGCACAGTGAAGGAAAGAGTCATGATTGGTCATTTGTAAGTGTTTGGTTCGACAAATACCAATTGGCTGAATATTCACATGAACGTGATGCGGTGTTCTGTTTTGCGTTTAAGCAATTTGCACCACCAGCATATGGCAATGCAGATGACGTATTTCCAAAAACTGGATTTCGACGATGGAAAAAAGCAAACAGAAAAGATGGAGTAATTCAAAAACATGAATTCCTAAAACCACAAATTCTCCTATGTTGCATGGAGTAACTACCAACGGAATGTATCAGAAAATACCTCTGTCGCACAAACCATAAGTTTGTCTAAACAAAAGAAAGTTCGGGAAAATCGACATTACATCAACACCATCGCAGAAATTATCCTGTTGACAGTAATACAAGATATCGCTCAGGGATGACACAGAGAAGGGGACAATGAACTCAACCAAGGAAATGTCCGAAAGTTCTTAAATTTGCTGCCAAACATGATGCAATCATCACCGACCGTATCAGAGACGACCCCAAGGAGAAAAATATACCGTTTCTGTGGTACAAAACTTATAATAATTGAAATTTTTGCATCAATGGTGAGGGAGGAAATAGCAGAAAGTATTAAATCTTGTCCTTATTTTTCAATACAGGCTGTCGGAGATATTGCGAGATGTGTCGAAAGTATAAAATAAAGTTTGGAGACAGTACGTGTTCCTCGCAAGTAATTTCCCTTACAAAACAAAAACAAAACCTGAATAACTTTAAAATAAAGGTTTATTATTCAGCTGAAATATTGTACCAAAGAACTCACAATGTTGTTGTTGTTGTTGTTGTTGCCTTTAGTGTAAGGAGAAATGGGAATGTCTTTGCTAGACAGCGTGGCACCTCTCAGGTTTTGGTGGGTAAGGAAACAGTCCAGTAGCGTAGCGTAGTTTCTTTGTTGTCAGCGGCGAACTCTCTGGTGAATTGGTTCATCGCTTTCTTTTTATAACTCCTAAGAGGATCAAAACGGGTATAAATGTTTTTTTTGGGGGGAAAGTACTTGATTGATTAAAAAATCTTTGGGCGCGAATTTTGTGTATTGTGGTTTGGATCCTTTTTTTCTCGAATGTTCTAATGTTTGTTGATTGGCTTAAAAATCTTTGGGCGCGAATTTTGTGTATGTGGTTTGGATCCTTTTTTTTCTCGAATGTTCTAATGTTTGTTGATTGGCTTAAAAATCTTTGGGTGCGAATTTTGTGTATGTGGTTTGGATCCTTTTTTTCTAGAATGTTCTAATGTTTGTTGATTGGCTTAAAAATCTTTGGGCGCGAATTTTGTGTATGTGGTTTGGATCCTTTTTTTCTCGAATGTTCTATTGTTTGTTGATTGGCTTAAAAATCTTTGGGCGCGAATTTTGTGTATGTGGTTTGGATCCTTTTTTTCTCGAATGTTCTAATGTTTGTTGATTGGCTTAAAAATCTTTGGGCGCGAATTTTGTGTATGTGGTTTGGATCCTTTTTTTCTAGAATGTTCTAATGTTTGTTGATTGGCTTAAAAATCTTTGGGCGCGAATTTTGTGTATGTGGTTTGGATCCTTTTTTTCTAGAATGTTCTAATGTTTGTTGATTGGTGTAAAAATGTGAGTGCGAATTTTGTGTATGTCTGTGAAATTTACGCTGCAAGGCCAACGAAGTTAATGATGCCAGCTTAACGGAATAGCTATGTCTCATGATAAGATTTTCCTCTGCTATTTCGAAGTGTTTTATTTCCTTCGTGCCAATGTTTAAGTTGGATGCTGCATTTATCATTGATTGCATTTTGAACACCATGGAGACGCTTGGATTGGATTATAAATCCTCACTAATTGGATTTGGTTTTGATGGAGCATCAGACATAAGGAGTCATTGAGCAGTGTTCAAAAAAGCATCCACGATAAAGCACAATTTGCTTATTACGTGTACTGTTATGGACTATAAGAAAATTACGAGTTATCCTCTTGACGGCTGTGTACCCGGGTGTAGGAAAGGCCAAGGGTATGGAGAGAAAGCAGGACGGAAGACACTTGAACAAGTGACTTCGGCACGGCCAGTTATTCCGTTTAATTTACTTACACTAAAACTCATTCACAAGTTGAGTATACGACAGTGGTGTAGTATGAAAATAAAGACGCGGCTTAAATTTGTCCCCCTTCCTCTGCGGAAAAATCTCAGGCCCCCAAGTGCCCCTACACATTTTCAGATTTTCAAAATTGCCACTGATTCTACCGAAACTACAAGACCACTATATAGTTGCATATCCTACTTTAGAGATAACGATATTACTGGTACGGAGGAATCTTCAGAGCTCTTTTTCTTTTTCCTTTTCATCCTTTGACAGCGTATTGTTGTAGCTGATTAGAACTTCGAAACTCTCCAGGACTCTTCACAGTATTCTGGCTGATCTAAACAATGCTTTAGTTTGGATGGTCTCGGCACTTCCTCCGATTTCCAACTCTTCCAGCCCCTTCACTAAGCCTTTGGGGATCGTTCCGATCGTTAAAATTACGACTGATATCACTGTAACTTTGAAGTTCCATAGCTGTTTTAGTTCTCTGGCAAGGTCTAAGTACTTGTCTCTCTTCGTTTCCTTGATTTTTCGGCAGGTTCTCCTTTTCTTTTTACTTTTTTTCGGTGACCTGTTTGTATCTCAAAAATTATCATTATTTTACTCCTCGAGAGATTTCCACATCAGCGTTAGCTGATGGTTTTTCACTGGAGCTTGAGTGACAGCAAGTCTCCAGGATTCTTCTCAGTATTCTGGCCAATCTCAACAATGTTCTTGTTTGGAAAATCTCCACCCGTCCCGTTATTTCCAAGTCCTTCAGTCATTGTACCAATCCTTTGGTGATTGTACCAAGAGCACCAATTATAATTGATATGGTCGTCACTCATGTTCCACACTTTTTTCAATTCCCTAGCAAGTTCGTGGTACTTATCCCTCCTTTCGCATTCTTTCAATTTTACTTTGTGGTCTGCTGGGACAATAAAGTCTACAATTCTACAAGTTCTCTTTTTATTATAATTATTATTATTATAAGGTCTGGTCGTCTGGACGAGATTAGTTGATCCGTTTATATGTCAAAATCCTAGAGGAATTTGTGTGTGTCATTCTCTAGGAAAGATGCTGGGTTGTTCATATACCATTTGTTCGTATGGTCAAGATTCAATTTATTGCACAATTCCCAGTGAATCACCTTGTCTACCCAGTCGTGCCTAGTCTTATACTCTTTCTGTGTTAATTTGCTGCATTTACTAATTATGTGATTGCTGGTTTCGTCTCTATCACCACAACATACATCAGCTGTTTTGTTGCGTCTTATCTATTCTCGCTTTGATATGGTTAGTCATTATGGCATTGTTTTGCGCTGCTATGAGATGAGATTTAATTCCTCTCTTAAGGTTTCCTTTTCTTAGCCACGTCCACGTTTTCTCGTGTGAGATGTCGCTTGTAAGTCGCTTAAAGCGTCCATATAGTTGTTTTTCTTCCCACTTTTGTGTTCTGGTTATTGTCTTTCTGCTGATCCTCGTGTCGTTAGTATTGTTTCTGGTGGCTGTAATCAGTCTTCTACCGCGCTTTTCTATATATTCCAGTCGTTGTATCGATGATTCAATGCTGTTTTCAATGCTGGTAAGTCCTCTTCCTCCCTCTATTCTTGACACATATAGTCTGTTAACGTCATCCCTGGGATGCAAGGACTTAAGCATGGTCATTAGTTTTCTTGTTCTCTGATCCATTTGTTTAAGTTCTTCTCTAATCCATTTCAAGGATATCTTACGAGGAAGACAGACCAGGTATTTATTCCTTTAATAAGGTTCCTGCTATTGAGTTTTGTCTCGAGAAATTTTCTGGTTCTTCTGAGATACTCTTTTTTAATTTTTGATTTCCTTTCCACTTGTTTGATCGTGTCAGTTTCCAATATCCCCAAGTATTTGTAGGTGTCCTTTTCTCCGAACGTTCTAATTACTACTTGATTTGGTAGTTCGACTCTTTTCGTCATGTGTTGTTTGCTACTTTTCATTACTAGCATGGCGCATTTTTCTATGCCAAATTCCATTCTTATATCTTGACTGTATATTCTCACTATTTGTAATAGGGTTTCCAATTCTTTTTCGTTTTTGGCAAACAGTTTGATGTCGTCCAAGTACATCAAATGGGTGTTCTTTTCTTGCGATTTACTGAGTTTGTATCCGACTATGCATTTCCTAAGAAAGTGATAATAATGGTAATAGTACATCTCCCTGGAATATGCCTCTTTGGATCTTTACCTCTGCTAAGCTTTTTCCTCTTGCTGTCAATTCCACTCAACAAGTTTCCATGGTCTTCTCGATAAACTGTACGACTTGATCGGGTATCTAATACATTTTGAACGACAGTGTAGTATCCAGTTTGTGGGGACCATATTGTAAGACTTTTTGTAGTCAATCCTGGCCATAGCTAGATTTTTCCTTGTTTTACTCTAGTTGAGGATGTGTTGATCTATATATAGTAGTTCCTGTGTTCCTCTGGTTCACTAGCGGCATCCTTTCTGTTCCTCGGGGAAGATTCCGCGACGTATCGATGAGTAATAGATCCTCTCTCTAATTTGTGCCGTTAGTATTTTTCACGTAATCGGTAGGCACGTTTTGTATCTATAGTTATTTGGGGCAGTTCCTGGGGAGTTCTTTTTGGATTAGAGTGGTCTTCCCTTTGGTTATCCATTCGGGTATCTCAGTTTTCTGTACGGATCTATTAATTTCGGTAGCAAGTCTGTTGTGTATGGAGGTGAATTTTTAAAACCAAAATCCGTGTATGCCATCTGGGCCAGGGGTTTTCCAGTTTGATATTCTTTAAGTGTTGCCTTGAGCCCTTCGGGGTGTATGTTCACCTGTGGGCCTTCTTCGGGCATTCGCAACTCTTTTTTCATGTTGTTTATCCATTCGGCTTTTTTCGTAAGAATTTTTCCCTTCTCAAATTTTGCTCCCAAATCTTTTTGCCTCTCTCGCATTCGGTTATTGATATGCCTTCGCCCATTCTCCCCGTAATTATTAGTTGAATTTTTTTTCGTTGTTTTGGAACGTCCTGTTATGTCTGTATTGTTTGGTCTTGTCTCAGTATCATTGTAGTCTTCCTTCTTTCGCCAGTATTTTTGGTTGGTCTTCTCAAGTTTTATTTTTCGTTCTAGTTGCCGTGCTTTTTTCGTTTCGCCCGAATATTTCCTTATGTTCCGTTTCAGTATTCTTGCTTGTTGTAGTCTTTTTATCTGTGATTCTAGTCTGAGTTCCCACCCGGGTTTTGATTTTTGTCTGTGGTCATCAACGGGGCCCCGATTTTTTCACTGACTAATTTTGCTCCTGCGTATATTAAATCGTTTAACTCCGTGGTGTCGTTTTTAGGGATATTTGTCAATAAGTCGTTCACTTTCTCGGTTTCGGACTTGACTGTCCTCCAGTCATGGTTCCTGGGAGAAGGCAATGTGGTTTTCTTTTCAGAGATGATTCTTTTAATAGTATTGTGACGGTGCCATTAAATATTTATCCCAAGACGGGAGTTTATTTTTCGCACGTGTGAAGACGGGGCAGTCTGGCACTTGATCCCTCGCAGAATAAGTTTCAGTTAAGATTCTCTTTTGGGGCGTAGGGAAACTGGCAGATAATGTGGGGGTTAATTTGGGGCTAGACTGACCGCTGCTGGCATGGGGTTTCTATTTTTTCACGTATACACACCCACCAGGCCACTACTTCTTCCTACCCCTAGGATAATAGAAGATATGGGACTCTAGGTTTAGATATAATATTATTATTTGTCGTAGTCGACAATTCCAATTTCCCGAGTAATATTTTTAAAGGGGCGAATAGGACATTTAGCGAGAACAAATTGAGGCGAATGAAGCTGAATAGGAACATGCAAAAGACAACGAAAAAGGAAGGGTGGAGGGAGAAAACGGTTTTACAGTGTACTAATTTTTTCGACGACGGGTTTCTTCTGAGAGTATTTTCTTTAACGGGTTAGTGGGATTCAATGGAGCTCGGCTTGAGGCGTCTGCTATTTCTTGTCCAAGAGCTCTATTTCGCTTCTTCACCCGGAGTTTTGGCCACAGTGTCCACACATCTTGTCACACCAACTGCTGTCCTAAAACTAACTGATTTCCTTATTCCTATTTCCGCTGACGAAAAGGGTGCTACTTCCGCTTTAGGGTTCTGGCTAATCACTTAGCCTCTTTCTTCTTCCTTCACCCTGTCAAGCGATTCATTCGGACTACTATATGTCCCTATACCCCCTTCTTTATCCATCCGGTCACAGAATGCAAACATCTGTTGGCTTTCATTCTGATCTGGATTTGTTACTTCGGCCGCGAAGAATTGACCTATATTCCTTATTCCTCTTTTAACGGTCAGTCTTTGGCGGCCTGTTAATTCAAACACGGAGGGGTAAGGGAAATTTCTTATTTCTCTCCTCTCAGTGGTAGACCATGTGACAATATCTACATTATTTTTTTCCTCTTGTGTAACATACCCATGATACGGATATGCGAAACGTACATAGAATGTTCGTAACATATATACATAGAACATAGGAATCCCGAAACACGAAAAACACTTACGACTTCTTAGTTCAGGTACGAAACTTTTTATTAACTTTGAGTTTAAAGGTTTTTCGGCACAAGGAGAGAGAGGCACAATCTTTCTATGCTGGCTTTTCCATCTGCTCCCCCCAACACGTGTGACACCCGCCACAAAGCCACTGCGAGCTAGCGAAAGTCACCCTTCTTCTTCAGACCGCAAGACTCAACTAACCGACTTTCTTCAAAATCCCCAAAATCCTCCGCGCGCGCTTCCGGTGCATGACGTCATTCACATCCCCAAGTCACAATTTTCTATCTGGGATTTTTATTTTGACATCTGTGAACGACACATCCTCCCCCGCGTGCGCGTTAACACCTGCACCCAAGTTTGCACCTAACTAACCCATGTGCTGAGCCGAAAGGTTCTCAGCCTAAATAAACCAAAGGCAAGATATATAAAACGAAATCCCTCGGCCATTATATTACACTTGGGTCAGTGTTTGCGTTTGTGTGTTTGCGGTGTATGGTTCATTTTCATATAGCGTTTGATTAGGAGTTTCTAGCTTTCCTGTATTTAGTGTCTCGGTTACTGTATTAGAGATTTGTTGATGTGTTTGCCTATGTATTTGTTGGTGGGTTTCCAGTATTTCAAGGTGAGAAAATCAACCATTTTTTGTCATTGTCCTAATGAGTCTTTGATTTGTTGTCTTAAATCTAGCGAATTCTGTTCAGATTTCTATCATTATTTTTCTATACCCTCTTTTTGCAGGGTTTCTCTAAAAATAACAGTATAATGCTAGTTTGTTATCTTCCCTTGTCTATTTTCTACGCTGTGGTCTCTGGTGTAAGCGGTCGATTTGTTCATCGTCTGTGTACCAGAAAGAAGAATAATTTATGTATCTAGAAGAACAGCCAACATTCGAAGGATGCCTTACTAGTCTCCCATGTTGGCTATCAAGGAAGCTCCTACTGATCATGACACCCACACGTTGTTTTGGCCCTATGTTGATTCATGTTTCGATTTGCCATTTTTCATAGGTAGTATATAGTGGCCATGCCAGAACCAGGGATTGTTTATTATCTGAGCGCCTGACACAGATGTGACCGAGAACAGTTATGGTAAATGTTCATGAACAACGGGTTACACACAAAAAGAATAGTGTAACCCACTTTCATGAACATTTACAATAACTGAATTAAAATCAAAAAGATTTAAAAAATTTAAACATGTTTTAAAGTTTTAACTTGCTACTTTATACTTTACTTCTCACAATAAGTACCTGAGCAGGTTTCGGGTGTTCCTGAATCACCTTTTTTGTTTTTATATTTACAGCCGTAATTTGAGACTTCGTTTCCACTATGACTGGTCGTTTCATAGTAAATAGTTGGCTCCATACATATCTTACCGGTTTCATTGAGGACGGTAATTGTTCTTGATTAGCGCTTTCAGATTATAACAGATACATTACATTTTCATCTAACGAGAGAAGGCATTCGTAAACCATATAGAATTTATCGCGGAAAATTTAAACAAATCTAATTCGTGCTTTCGAAATAGTTTAGCTGAAAAAAATTCAGGAAAAAAAAATGCCCTCATTTAAATCACAAACATTTACCAAAAGATTCCACGAGCAACAAAATCTATTATGCATTTTAAATTAAAGACAATTTTTACTAACCGGATTTTTTTCATTTTCGAATTGCACAGCGAAGATTCGTTCCTTATTCCTGCTTGCCCGGGTGTTCGAGCCTATTCGATCCCTACTTTTTTTTTGCTTTATTATTAGAAGAGGTTACGTAACATTCGAGAATATTCGATTCTAAAGTCACCCCCTATTAATTACCGTTTACTACCCATCCCAGGTACATTACTTCTTCACCTAGCGAGAGAAGGGACGACTCGGAGAAATTAAAAATCACTTTAAGTCTACGATCATGAGAGGACATAGAAAGAAGTGTGACAAAAAGAGTAAAATATCACAGTTACAGGGAGAGATTAGAGAAATTAGGATTAACTTCTTTACTAGAAAGAAGAATAGGAGATTATCTAATTAAAATTTTCAAAATAATTTATGGAATTTCAAATTATGGCATACATTTTTTCAATATTTCTCCACCAACTGGGAATTTACGAGCACGACAGATTTAAAAAATTAAGTCTTCTAACCAACAGAATTTTTTTAAATAACTTTTTTTTTTCTATTTTTTATTTATTCATTCGTTTTTTCTTTTCTTTTTTCTAATAGAGTTATATATTTTTGGAAAAAATTGTCTAATCAGATCAAAAACAGCGAGAGTGTAAAAAAATAAGATTAAATTAAATGGTTTAAAAAAACAGTAAAAAAAAAATTTAAGAGAGCATTTTGGAGGAACTATTGAATGATTCCTTTAACAGAATTTGATCTTTACATAGATATTATCTTTCTTTTTTTTTAGGTTGATGGGAGAAGATAGTGAAAATCAGAGATTCCCTAATAGGCATGACAAACAAACAAACTGGATATGAAAACAAATTCTCTTCTTTCATATTATTTTAAACGAATATCAAATTAATCTTTTTATGAAAGCGTATCAAACCCATGATTAATAATAATTTTGTTAGATGTTCAACTGCTATGGAATCATTTTTATGCTGGTTTTTAGCTTACTTTTTCGCGATGCAATTAGCAACATCTCGCAGTACATATTTTGAGGCAGATTTTTTTTACCTGGCATCATGAGAGAGATGAGAAAAGACAGGTGTGGAAATTAGCCATTTTTTTTTTTTCACTCACCAAAGTTAGTCAAGATAACAGCGGGAAACTGATATAATCCTTGCAATATACTTCCTAATTTTACTTCGATAAGATAACAAATACAACTTTCGGCAGTTGTTTTTGCTTTATTTTTTTTTTGCGGGGGGGGGGGGAATGGATAATATTTTCCCAAATGTCGATGCTATAGTAATACTTTAGTTTAGTTGGGTTTGGCTTCTTTGTTTAATAACATATCAACCCATGAGGGTTATTTAATGCCAAAACTATGTCTATAGAAGAACAGTAGTGGGACTGTTTAACCCATTGCTTGTGGGATAAGGGATTCATACAATCTCAAAAGCATTAAACCGGAAGTGAACATAATAGCGCGACTGGAGTTCGAACTCACTTACAACGATGTCACAGTCTAGCACTTTAGTCACTACGCCTCGGTAACTCCCCCGACTCTAACACTTTGACTGATATGGTTGTTATATCAGCGTATGATTGCAAGGAAAGAAATAAACACAGTTGCAAAAACAAAGAACGCGAAGACACATAAAAATTTTAACGATTGTATTGGAAACAAATGAGTAAAAAGTTTAAAAAACTGGGTTTGTAAAAACGTGTTGATATGGAATTAAAAAGTAGAATGTTACGGGTTCGGAGAGTAGATGGTTGTTCAGTGATTTACGGGTTAGTCGCTTCCTTCAGAGCGGAGAAGAGAAAAGTCGATGTGGATGATGTATGGTTTCGGCTCTCTCTCTCTCTCTCTCTCTCTCTCTCTCTCTCTCTCTCTCTCTCTTAATTATTTTTATTTTTTTGATAAATTTCATCGACATTTCGCTATGCGCTGATCCTATGCGTAGAAACCCCTTTTTTCCATTTTGAAGAAAGTCTCAGCACCGATAACATCCGGTGATTGCTCTCGTGAACGCCTGTTGCAATCATTATTTTGTGTGTACGATAAATCAGAAAGAGATCTCTTTCAGTCATATAACATGATTAATTCGTTCTAAAATCTTTCCTTGACGATTCAAAAATGCTCTGCTGAATGTGTAATCGTGGTGTGGTTTATTTATCTAACGGTACATCAACTCCTAATGGATTATTTAATGCAGAAATTAATTTCATTTCTAAATTTTCGATTACAATCAAATCTATATTTTCAGCATTTTATTAGAATCATTTTTTATTGCACTTTTTTATTTGACTATAATAATGTTTGCACAGGTTTATATGGTTTCAAGTATTCCTATCTAGCACCAATAGTTTACAACTAATTATGTGGTTTCAACTATGGTAACTAATAATAATAATAATAGTAAAAATAATAATAATAATAATAATAATAATAATAACAACACAGCCCGATCGACTGGGACTGTAGAATATACTGACTGCATTTCTGCATAGGAGTAAGACCCCCGCCCCAACGAGTGTCCTAGATATGACATAAAACCATCTGAGGGTGAGGCTCCAGTCTAGGAGCTTTGGGGAATGTGGAGTACTCCTTCACTGTCATTGCTCCAAAGTCCACTCTAGCCCGGACTGGTAGCACCTGATAGGGTCCTATCTATGGGTCAAATAGAACTGTTTGACATTTAAACTGAGTGCAAACAAATGACTTATGCGAAATCGAATTGTTTAAAATTGAACTGTTTGATCATTTAACTGTGTATAAACGAATGACTGATGGAATTGTTAGTGATGCAATACTTGAAGCCATTTAACTGTGTGCAAACAAATGAGTAATGTTGAATAGAATAATTAGTGTTAAATAGCAATACTTGAAACTCTTTATCTGTGTGCCTAAATTGAATAATTGGTAATACATAGCAATACTTGTAACCATTAAATGTGTGAAAATGAGTGACTAATGTTAAAATAGAATAATTTATGCTAAATAGCAAAACTTGAACCTGGGAAAAATGGCAATGAAATGCTAACTCCACACTCCCCAGAGCTCCGAGATTGGGTAAATACAAAATGTTCATCTCTACCTTTTAATATCTGATGTGTCCTCCTTCTTAGATTTTATCTGATAGTACTCACTTGACTCAAGCCTCTTGTGGGGAGGGGGTGCAATCGTCGCTAAGAAAAACATTCATCCACTGTGAGACTCACACTGTTTTTGCTTCATACAACGAACAACAATGTTCATATGGATATCGTTTATCTGTCTTATGACGCAAATTATACAAAACAATGCAATTGACTTGAGGTACGCCAAAATTTAACTTTCTCCCTGTCCCCTTAGGTTTAGTTTAATGATCTTATACAGTTTGTTTTTTGTTCTGTTTTTTTTTGGGGGGGGGGCGTTGGGGAGGGGTCGAACATTATTTTTATTAATTTTTCAAGTGGGGAGGGCACTTTAAAGCAAAAACATTTTTGGATCACTTTGTACGTTAATTCAAAAATGTAATCATAAAAAGAAAGTTATTTGTTCATTAACTTATAAAAAAAATAAGTTAAATTGTTGATTATTATAACAAATTTTTCATTCTATGAATTAACTAATTAATTGATTAATAATAATAATAATAATAATAATAATAATAATAATAATAATAATAATAATAATAAATAAATAAATAAATAAAGCGAACTTGCAAAACTGTCGATTTTGCTGTCCTGGCTGACCACAGAATAAAACTGAAAGAATGTGAGAAGAATAAGTACATTGGACCTTGCGAGGGAATTGAAAAAACTATGGAACATACAGATGACAATTATACCAATTGTAATTGGTGCGTTTGGAACAGTAACTAAAGGATTACTTAAGGGACTGGAGGACTTGGAAGTTGGAGGACGAGTGGAGATCATCCAAACTACTACATTACTGATAACGGCCAGAATACTGAGCAGAGTCCTGGAGACTTGAAGAGACTTGCTGTCACTCAAACTCCAGTGAAAGACCATCAGCTAACGCTAATGGGGAAAACTCTAATGAGTAAATAATAATAATAATAGTAGTAAAGGGAGCTGGAAGAGTTGAAAATAGGAGGACGAGCCGAGACCATTCAAACTTGCTGAGGTCGGCCAGAGTACTTAGAAAACCCCTAGAAACTTGAGAAGGCTTGCTGTCACTCAGCCTCCAATGAAAAAGAATAGTGGAACTGGAAATCAGAGGAAGAATTGGGACCATCCAGACCACAGCATTGCTAATATCGGCCAGAATATTGACAAGTGTCTTGGAGACGTGAGGAGACTTGCTATCACTCAGACTCTTGTGAAAGACTACCAACTAATACTGATGGGAAAAATTCACAAGGGTAATATAATAATAATAATAATAATAATAATAATAATAATACCTTGCTAGGAAATTGAAAAGACTGTGGAACATGAAAGTGACGTTTATACCAAAGTAATTGGTGTTCTTGGTACAGTCACCGAAGGATTATAAAAGAGACTGAAGGACTTGGAATTAAGAGGATGAGTGGAGACCATCCAAACTATTACATTATTGAGAACGGCCAGAATACTGAGAAGAGTCCTGGTGACTTGAGGAGACTTGCTGTCACTCAAACTTCAGTGAATGACCATCAGCTGATGTGAAAAACTCTCAAGGAGTAAATAAGGATAATCGGTTAAGGGCTATAAAAGAAAAACATGCCTCCTAATTGATATGGCAGTGCCAACAAATAACATATAAGTCAACGAATATAATAAAATCAGTATATACAAAGACTTGGAAATAGAAATGACGAAAATGTGGCACTTGAAAACTATCACCATGCCACTAATAGCGTAACCCTGGGTATGATCAAGAAAGGGATAACTAATCACATTAACAAAATACAAGATAGTTCCAGCCAATAAGAAACGCAAAAAATGCACTTTGTAGAACTGCTCATCTTAAGGTTGAAGAAACCGAAAATAAAACTGAAAATGATCACAAGCTAATGCTGATGTGAAAAACTAACAAATAATAATAATAATAATAATAATAATAATAATAATAATAATAATAATAATAATAAACTCCTATGGGACTTTGACATACAGACGGATCTCCTAATCTCGGCCAGAAGACCAAGCCTTATAATAATCAACAAAAAAAAAGAGAATTTGCAAAATTGTCGACTTTACTGTCCCGGCAGACCACAGAATAAAACCGAAAGAATGTGAAAAGAAGGATAAGTACCTGGACATTGCTAGGGAATGGAAGAAAACTAGGGAATATGAAGGTGACAATAATACAAATTGTGATTGGTGCTTTTGGTACATTAACTAAAAGAGTATTGAAGGGACTGGAGGACTTGGAAGTTGGAGGACGAGTGGAGACCATCCAAACTACAACATTATTGAGAATGGCCAGAATACTGAGAAGAGTCCCGGAGACTTGAAGAGACTTGCTGTCACTCAAACTCCAGTGAAAGACCATCAGCTAACGCTGATGTGAAAAACTCTAATGAGTAAATAATAATAATAATAATAATAATAATAATAATAATAATAGTCAACAAAAAAAGAGAATCTGCCGAATAGTGGACTAAGCCGTTCCGGTTGACCACAGGGTAAAACTGAAGGGAGGCGAAAAGAGAGATAAATACCTGAACTTTGTTAGAGAATAGAAAAAAAACTATTGAACGTGAAGGTGACGGTGATACCAATTGTAATTGGTGCACTCGGTACAGTCACCAAAGGTTTGGTACAAGGACTGGAGGACTTAGTAATAAGAGAACGAGTGAACACCATCTAAACAAGAGCATTGTTGAGATCGGCCACAATACTGAGAAGAGTCCAGGAGACTTGAGGAGACTTGCAGTCACTCAGTCTCCCGTAGAAAACTATCTGTTAACGCTGGTGCGAAAAACTCTCAAACGAGTAAAATAATAATAATAATAATAATAATAATAATAATAATAATAATAATAATAAGAGTCTGGAGGATTTGGAAGTTGGTGGACGAGTGGAGACTATTCAAATGACAGCATTATTGAAGACGGCCAGAATACTGAGAAGAGTCCTGGAGACTTGAGGTGACTTGCTGTCACTTAAATTCAAATGAAAAACCATCAGTTGACGCTGATGTGAAAAAATCTAAAAGAGTATACAATAATAATAATAATAATAATAATAATAATAATAATAATAATAATTTGCTGTCACTCAAACTCCAGTGAAAGACCATTAGCTAACTCTGATGTGGAAAAATTCTCAAGAAGTAAACAATAATAGATAGTACAATTTTAAAAAGCACTGCTAACAAATATTTGAACGAACACAAAACCTGTTATTTTTAATTGTCAATGATTTAAGAGACCATTAAGGATCTTTAACAGAGATGATCTAAATTAAATTCTTAGTTTTATATCTCTTCCAAATATATGTGGGTTCAATCCCAAGATTGATTCTACGCAAGATTTAAGAAGGATAAGATCTTTATTTATTCATTGATTTATCTATTTTCATTTAACAATTTAATTTTGTTAAAAACATTTTCCATAAATTTTATATTCAGAACAACAAAATATGGTTAACGACAACCCTGGTAATAATGATTGCTACAAAATATTATTCTTGTTTCATGTCCATATTTTTATTATCAAAACCAAGTAATCAAAAGCAAAATATGTTAAGATACTTTTGAATAAGAATTTAGTTTGGTTGGGTTGGGTTTTATGCCATATCAACCATTGTTAGTTATTTAAGCTAGATCCTGTTTTTACATATATATTAAATATATATGATTTGTAAACTCATTTTGTAGATACATTTTTAAACAAGCCTAGGCTGATTATTTTGTACACAGTTAAATGGTTTCAAGTATTTCTAACACTAATTATTCTATTCAATATTACTCATTCGTTTGTACACAGTTAAATGGTTCCAAGCATTGCTATGCATCACTAATAATTCAAACATCAGTCATTTGTTTATACACTGTTAAATGATCAAACAGCTCTATTTCTAGCAATTCGATTTAGCATGTCATTTGTTTGCACTCAGTTTAAATGCCAAACAGTTCTATTTAACCAATAGATAGGACCCTATCAGGTGCTATTACTCCGGGCCAGAGTGAACCTGGGAACGATGGCAATAAAGGAGTACTCCGCATTCCCCAAAGCTCCAGCATTACTGTAGCCTTATTATCAGATTGTTTAGTGTCATATCCAGAATATTTGTTGGGAAGGGGTCTGACCTCTCTGCAAGAGACACAGTCGGTGTATTCTACAGTCCCAGCCAACTGGGCTGAATAAGAATTTAGATGCTTTCTACAGAGTGTGATAGAAATAGGTCCCACATTTTAAAAAACTATCAAATGTATGGTGCAAGTGAACTTAGGCAAGTGATAATGGTAGCTCCATCTACTTAATGCCTTACCTTTTCGTTTCAAATACGATTAATTATGATCAAAGCTTGGACCGGTGCATATCATACGTTTGTTGTTGAAGGTTTTGTTTTTAAACTGGTGGATTGGTAATTGCTACACAGAGAGCTTTTCGTGTTCATTATATGTTACGCCTGAATGATACTGTTTTGGATAGAATTTTGAAACCATAGTAATATCTCTGTGTAGCAATTGCAGATTCACCAGTCATTAAAAACGTTTCAACAGCAAATGCACAGTATACACCAGTCCAACCCAAGATCATAACTAATCATACCTAAAAAAAAAAAAAAAGTAAGATATTAGCTGGATGGCGCTGCTATTACCACTGAGATAAGTTCACTTCTACCACTCAGGTAACAGTTTAAAATGTGGGAGATATTTCTGCTTCACCTTATATTCAAAGTAGGAAATTAAAATTTAAACAGCTTGTAGAAATATGAATATGAAATTTATGCAGCTTGTAGAACTTATGCAAAACTAAAATTAGGTTTAATTTCATTGAATAAGAATTTAGTTTGGTTGGGTTGGGTTTTAAGCTATATCAACCATTGTTAGTTAAAAGATGTGAACAACCAAGGTCATATCTAATCCTAACAGAGAATAGCCGAAAACTCCGTCGCAACAGATTACACTTGTTAGCCATCCCTCAATCATAGGAGCTCAAAATTTTCCCATCCTCGAAACGTACAAACACATTGCCTCCAGAAATCCCAGAATACCAACCAACCACAACTGAACAAATGGTCTGAACTAAAGTTGGAAGAAAAGTGCACCCACTTCGCAGGACGTTTGAATACACTTCATGAGTCTGAACCAATACATAACCGAATGACAAAGGACTTGGGAGTGGGGATGTTGTATGCGTATAAAAACAATAAACTAATGTAGAGTTAACTCCCTTGGAGTTTTAGCAATATACACCCAGTAGAAATTGTGGGGGGGAGTATGTAATTTGGTTATTTCAGTAGATTGCTCTCTAAATTATTCCCACCACAAATACAACACAAAACTTTACAATCGCGTGAAAGAAATGGAATAGAACACAACGAACATTAAACAACAAACAATTTAATATGCATATAACAGAATATGAAAACAAACAAAATACATGATGTGTAAATGGCCTTTTGGAAAATAAAGTTTGACAAAAGGAAAATAAATTTGTTTAAAGATGTGTGTATGGTCATGTTAACTAAGTCCGTAAATAAGTCGTTCTTACTTACATTAAGTTTATAGCGGGTTTTATGACTGTGGCGACAGCGTGTCGCGTTGATGAAAGAAAGTTTGTCGGGTTTTTCTTTTGAATATAATTCTCGGCCATTTGAAGAAAGTTCCTGAACTTTAGTTGAGGAAGGAAAGGAATTTGTCGGAATGTATCGGCTACTGCTTTACTGGCTTAGTGGCTTGTCTTCATCTGTGTCTTCGTTTGTGTGTGAGCTTGTGTCTTGTGTGTATGGCTCCCTAACTCTGTGTTATTTATATCCTACAGGTGGATCAAAGAGTCGTCCTAAAAATTGGCGCGTAGACATTTATTGACCAGTCAGATTTGTATTTTACTATTTTATTTTCGAGCCTAAATATTTTCTGTTAGTTCACTTCCGATCCTAATTTTCTAGAATGTTCTATTCTATGTTTTTAGCTGATTGGTTGAAAAATATAAAAATGTAATTTAAATGCTAATGCGGTTTTGATCCTAAATTTCTAGAATGTTCTTAAGTATGTTTTTATTGCTTATTTTAAGACTAGAAAAAATGTGTATCCTATAAAATAAACTCATGGTTGACACAACACGTGTCTTGTGGTTATCTTTATGTAGGCGCCGGTAAACTATCGTTCTCTCACAAGTCCATATTATAAGGCGACTATGGTAAGCTTTATCTCACTTTTTTCTTTAAATACAACAATAACGAGTTATGAAAATCTTTCGGAAGCTATTTCTCGGGGGTTTATTTTAGGGGGTGGTTTGTTTGTTTGTTTGTTTGTTTGTTTGTTTGTTTGTTTGTTTGTTTGTTTTGGGTGTATGGGAGAGCTGCATCAATAGAAGTCTCTCTTAGAAATGAGGTTGGTTGATTGTTATTTGTGTTCCTGTCACAGATGTGACCAGGTATTCTTTTAAAGAAGAAAACTAAACCTTTTTATCTTAATCATGGTTTAGATTTTAATCTTGCATACTTTTTTTATTTTATTTCATTTCATTTTACTTTCTACCCGATTTGACGTTTTCTTTTTTGTTTTTTGTTTTTTTCGCGCGCGTATGCATGTGTGTGTGTGTGTGTGTGTGTGTGTGTGTGTGTGTGTGTGTGTGTGTGTGTGTGTTACTTCCTCTTCAAAACGGGCCAGTTGAAGGTAAAATAAAAGCAAAAGGTTGAAATAAAATACACTTCGACAAGGAGGAACACCTCGACTGTTAATACGATATTCGATGACCATATAAAATAAGGTATTCTTCTCTACGTCCACTTTCAAACTGGATGGAATGGAAGTCTTAATTTTACTTATACACTTAGTTGTGGGAATATTTCAAAGAAGAGAGTTACATTTACTTGCAAAAAAACATACAATAAAAATAAATAAAATGAGTGCTCCAACCTTACCGTGTGAGAAAAAACGACATGCGAAAAAAAAAAAAACAACCGTTTAAGAACATTAGATAAAAATAAAATGCTGGTATGCAGACAAAAACTAAAATAATTATTATCACCTTCTTTAAATCATCGTTTATTATTAGTTTCATACGTTTGTTTGTTTGTTTGTTTGTTTGTTTGGGAGTATAAAAAAAAAGCACAATCTTCAGACGGGTGTTTTGGAAAAGTAATAAATTATTCATACATATAAGATTAATCTGTCATGGGGTCTTAAGTATAGCACTCAGTAAGGTTCGAACTCACATTAACAATCATAATTATATTCAGCAAAACTTAGCAGGGTTTATATCCAAATTGAAGTTGTGATGAATAGTGACAAAAAGATTGTGTTCTCACAGTCTTTCACGTGAGAAGGTTTTACCAGCCTTTCAAGTCAACATTGTAAATCTTGTCTTTTAATGGCAGTCTAAAAAACCGTTCCTCTCGGTTCCAGTAAGAAACACAGAACTCTCTCTAGTCAATATAAAATAAATATTAGACAAAAAATATACCTACCATTCAGAGTTAGATATTGAAATTCTTACAGCTTTTGGAACATTAGTAGAACTCATCATCATCATCATCATGTCGTGCCGCTAGCACGGATATCCCTGACCCTCTCTCGCCACTTCTCCCTATCGTTCATCGCCTCTGGCAGGTCTTCAGGGTCACATCCTGTATCCTCACATAGCTGCTGTATGTATGTTCGAGCTGGTCGTCCTGCTTTTGCTCGGCCATATGTGGGGGGTCCATAGGAGTACATCACTTATGAGCTCGTTCCTGCTTCTCCAACAGTGTCCTACATGTCTGGTTCGTCTAACTTGGATCTGGTAAAACGCATTTCAATAACTTTATTCTTAGAAAAATAAAATTTTAAAATAACAAGTTTTATACAAATTGGCAAAAATCTTAACGAAATCAATATGAGTCATGTTATCTAAAACTACGTAAGTGTTATCCCTATAATAAACCTATAAGATTTACACTCCTATATTTTTAAACGGTCGGTGAGGAACACGTGGACCAAACAAATTCTGGAAAAATAGGACCCAAGACTCACTTGTTCACGAAACAAAAATAGTAAGGCGTCAATAAATCAAGTCGTTTCGGAAACCTGATTAAACAGAATAGTCACGTGGTGGAACTACATCTCCGCGTTTGGAATCCCAAAGGAATCTTTCCCGAGCAAAAATAAATCTTAAGTTTGGAGTCGGTTACGTGACTAGGAACCTACATATTTCACGTTCGCATTTTTTCGCTGACTCACTCTCAGCGTGACTGTTTTTTCTCACACTCACCCCGACGTTCTTGGATCTCAGACAACCGAAGACACTTACGAATTCTCCCAAATTCCTTCAGACACATACAAACCTGTCCGGAACTTCAGAACGCAAAACGGCCAGTAAAAAATACATTCATAGTATGCTTACTAATTTTCGGCTAATTCCACTTCTAATTAACGTAAACGCCAGCAACTACAAACATACACACATGTCCATCCAGCAGACAGGCACATACGCCGTTGCTATGTGGTTTAGTTCACATGCGTACATACATACACATATACATATTTAGCGATGAGATATTATTAGGTATATGTTGGTGTTACGTTGGTTATGTTGGTATTACGTTGTTTGTTATCCCCTTGCTAAATGTTGATGGAAAATAAAAGGTAATGGAGAAGAACGAAGACGCCGTTAGGTTTTATATGAAGGTTTTAATGGCAGCATGAAATAAAGGGTTTACGCTGATATGCTGCAAGTCTCGCAGGAAGGAAAGAAGGTAGGAAGTTGTTATAAAGTATCATCTAATTCATATTCAACTAGGAACCCTTGGTCTAAAAGAATAGACGCAAGGGGTCCATAAATTAGATGGCTCTCCTCATAGTGGTGTGATGCTGCTGCCGCTATTGAAGAACAGACAGTAAGACGACTGTTCTTATTGAAGAGTTCTGAGCAAGAGAAAGGGTTTGGGCGGCTTTTCCCAATTTTTTGGTGCATCTCGGAAAGATAGTCCGGGCTGAATAGGATAAGTCATCCTGATTGAGTGAAAATATTCGGCGACCTTAACGGTCAAATCAAATTACGCGCCAAACAAAAATACGAAGTTCTTTCTGTTACACATTTGTAGGAATTGACTTTTTAACCCTTTGCCTGGACAGCGAACACACGTACACATAGATATCCCGAACCATTTCTGCTCACGTATTTGTATTAGACACTCCCACACACACACACACACACACAAAAACATAACAAACATATTCGAACATTTGCTACGTCGTATTAACTTTTCCGAGTTTATTTTGTTATATAAAATTTATCTGTTGTAGTGAATTTTCTTTTGTCTGCGTTGTTCATATTTTTTGTGTTGTTAATTGTGGAATGACACACGAAGTTTTGTTTCTTAGAAAAACTCGAGATAACTAAACCGCCAACTCATCCCCCACAAACCCACAAATCACAACTTCAGAATTGTATGCCGACGGCCAAAGTAGCATTAAAAAAAGACAATTTTGAAACGAAAAAGGAAACAATATGTCTAAAGTGATGTATTAACAAAAAGACGTATACTTTTACATTATACAATTACTATTATATGATTTAAATTTAAGTCGATGAAATGACCGATTGTGTGATATCATGAATGGAGAAGTGACACTTAAACGACACACCCCAACGCTAAATATCCGACAAAAGTAAGTTTAATGGAATTAAAATTATTTGGGATCGTAATACAAAAGTGAGATGAGGATGAACTAATGATATTACATGACATAGGTTTCATTGAATCAAAAGTTTTGGGATCTGTAATACAAAACTCTTATGAGGATGAACAAGTTACACTAAATGTTATACCCCAACACAACTCTCACCAAACATGGGGTTGATTCCGCTTCCAATCTGCTGATCGGTTATATCTTCGGATGACACGACTAATACGCTATGTGTCTATGTTGTGTTTTTGATCTAGACAGCAGATCAATCGCTAATAGGACTCACCGGTTTATTAGTAGACAGATGAGTCCGCACCATTAAAAAAGCAAAAAAAAAAGTCGACACCAACAAACAGAGAACAAAACATGGTTTGTAACAAAAATAATATTGAATAGAAAAAAGTGCCACGAGCGACAAGAAGTCTAGTAGTTGTCTTCTGCTGGTCTCCTGCAGGACTCCAGCGAGGGACAAAAATCTTTGCTTTTATGTATATCTCTAATTTGAGGGGTGGAGTGGCGAAGTTTTGACGATATCAATTATTTCTAATTCGGATTTCAATAATCAATTCAGCCTCTCCGGTTTGCTGCACCTTCATTATTTGATTTACTCCTACCCTCACCTAAAGCAGTGACATTCCTCAAATTTGGAATAACTACTAGTTTTATACTGGCGTGATATTGCATCAGAAATGTTCTAAAGAACTTTTTTCCCATTCGAATTTGAAAAAATGTTACGTTCAAATCCTGTTTTCAACTGACAAGTGTATGCAGCGACCTTACATGACTGTCAAGCCCTGCTTTGGTTTGGTTTGGTTTGGTTTGGTGGATTTTATGGCATATCAACCTTTGTAGGTTATTTAACGCCAAATCCATTTTTATGTAAATAATCTGTTCTATTTAAAACAATTCAGTTTAGCATAAGTACACAGTTTAATTGTCAAAAACATTTCCATTCAAAATATTCAAGCAGTTATATGTAACAATTCAGTTAAGTGTAAATACAGTTTAATGTCGAAAAACAGTTCTATTTCAAATAATTCAGTTAAGTATAAGCACGCAGTTTAAATGTAAGTAAGGTTTAATTGTCAAAAACATTTCTATTTCAAGCAATTCAGTTTACTCAAACAATTCATTTTAGCATAAGTATGCTGTTAGTTCTATTTAACCCATAGATAGGCCCCTATCAGATGCTATCACTCCGGGCCAGAGTGGACCTGGGAGCGATGGCAATGAAGAGGTACTCCGCATTCCCCAAAGCTCCAGCATTACTGTAGCCTTATTATCAGATTGTTTAGTGTCATATCCTGGACACTCGTTAGTGGGGTGGGGGGCTTACCCCTCTGCAGAATTGGAGTCAGTGTATTCTACAGCCCCAGCTGACTGGGCGAGCCCTGCTTTGATCTGAACTCACTTTTCCGATTTTCGCTACACTGTTTTGCAATCTGTTTAGCAATCTGTCAAAATTAAAAACAACATATCTTCTTTAATACGTTTTGACAAATTCTTTCTCATCAAAATAAAGCACACTCGATCGACACTTCCCTCTTAAATCCACTTCAGCCAACCTACACTCTAGCAATGCACAACTCCATTCTTCGAGAATCCAATCTTCTTTCTTTTTTTTTCTGGTTAATAAAATTTCTCTGACTGGGTCTCAGACTTAGTCTTAATGGGTTTACAAAATGACAAATTCCAATACAAATTATCAAAGAAAAATAGATTTCATCGAATTAAAATTATTTTAACTCAGTAATACAACATGGAAATGAGAATGACCAAATAACTCTAGAGTTTGTACCAGATAACATACCCCAATATTGAATGTTAAATAAAAATAAGTTTCTATGTGATAACTATTATTGGGGCACATAAATTCTTTCTTTTTTTTTTAAGTTTGGACAAGTAATTTCATTGAATTAAAATTAATGGAAACACATCACACAAATTGCACCTAGGATGAAAATGCACTAGATGACACATCTCGACACAATACATAGCATGACAATAAATTTCATTGTGTTATTTCAGACCATCATGTTAATTTGGCCTTAATTCAGAAATCAGAATATCTACTACACGAAATATTTTTCTCACTTTCATTCTTTCTTTGTTTCTTTCTTCATAACAATTTATGTGTGTCTCATGAACATGTTTATATTCATTATTACTTGCCTCAAAAAATTAAAAGTAAATTTCTCTTTACAGCTCCAATGCAGAGAATGAAAGCGCACCAGAAACTTGTTATCTCAACAAGACAAAACTGTACAGATTTGACGGTTCAGTCTTTGATCTCAAAAACAAAACTAACCACACAATTATTCATTCCGATGATGTTAATATCTCAGTAGCGATAACTACGAACGAACAACCTGCATCTTTAAGATCTATGGTCATTGTTTTTCGTGACAAAGGTATTTAAGTCTTTTCATAACTCATCATCATCATCATCATTAAATCGCGCTCCTAACATGTATTTCCCTGACTCTATCTATCTATCTATCTAGCTATCTATCGCTAACGGCAGGTTTTCCAAACTACATCCTGCGTCCACACAGAGCTCTTGAAGATAGGTTCTTGCTGGTCGGCCAACTTTACCACGTCAATGCAAAGAAATTTATTGGAGAACGTCACTCGTCTTTGCTTCTCTGTCATCAGCATAAATCTCTATTTTCAATACATGGGTCACAACTTCCCAAACTCTTAACGAAATGTTTGTTTAAGTTTATAGGAAAAATATTTTAAACTTGATTGTTCTGTTCAAATTTCTAAGACAAGCAATTATCATTATTATATATTGAGTCCTCATCTCAAGTGTTTTCATCTAGGTTTTTATAGCCATTTTCCATACACTTGTGCTCTCCGGCCTTCAGGTGTTTGTCCTAATTGGCAATCTGTTGAAAATGTTTAACTTAATCTTTTATTCAAGCCATAAGTTATAGATTGCTCTCGGTCGACTGTCTTGCTTATAAAAGAATTTAAGTATCAGCTGGTAATAATGAAATGAGAGTAAAAATGCCAAAATTGCAATATTAGAGAATAATGTTTTTAGGAGGCTTTAGTATGTACATCTAACAATAATTTCTGCAATTTTCTAGTTCGAATACTGATTCAAAAAGATAATGCAGACAACAAAGTTTTAGAAACAAATTTTATACAAAAGAAACAAGAAAGAAAAGATGGAAAGCGTAAAACGTTGCAAATTTTAGTGTAATTTGCGGGACTTATTTCAGAGAGTATGTCTGGAAAACAAAATTCTTTAAATTTGATTAGTTTCGTGGTTTAGTTGAAGAGTTTCAGCTTTTATTTGATTTAGTTGAATTTCTGTAAAGTTGTCTTTTAGCAGAATTCTCAGGTTAAATTTTCAGTTTTCATATAATTTTAGTTCATTTTTCGGAAAAGTTGTCTTCAAGCAGAATTCTCAGGTTGAATTTTCAGTTTTCATATAATTTTAGTTGATTTTTCAGAAAAGTTGTCTTTTAGCAGAATTCTCGAGTTAAATATTCAGCTTACATTCAATTTTAGTTGAGTTTTTAGTAACGCTGTCTATTAGCTGAATACTCGGGTTGAATTTTCAGTTTTCATATAATTTTAGTTGATTTTTTAATAAAGTTGTCTTTTAGCAGAATTCTTAGGTTGAATTTTCAGCTTACATTCCATTTTAATTGAATTTCAGTAAAGCTGTTATTAGGTTGACTTTTAGTTGAATTTCTCAGAAAGCTTCTTGTCTATTTGAACACATTTCGGCTGTTCAAGGAGCAACTGAAGAAACTTATCTTCTGGTTATTTTTTCCTGTCTTAACAACCCAGCTCCCGAGTTCGCACTGAGGATTCGTAGCTCCAAAGAATAGTGGGAGGTAAATTTTGGTGCTTTGTTGTCTAGACTTGCTTCTCCCTTCTTCACTAAGCCCAAAATTAAGAGCCCCACGTGATCCGTTTTGTTCTCTTGTCAGAAATAAATTTTTATACTTAAGTGATACATCTTATTACGAGGATGGACAGAAAAATTCATAGGCAGAAAAATTCATAGGCAAAAGAATTCATAGGCAGAAAAATCCATAGGCAGAATTCATAGGCAAAAGAATTCATAGGCAGAAAATTTCACAGGCAAAAAAATTCATCGGCAGAAAAATCCATAGGCAGAATTCATAGGCAAAAGAATTCATAGGCAGAAAATTTCATAGGCAAAAGAATTCATAGGCAGAAAAATCCATAGGCAGAATTCATAGGCAAAAGAATTCATAGGCAGAAAATTTCACAGGCAAAAAAATTCATCGGCAGAAAAATTCATAGGCAGAAAAATTCAATGGCAGAAGAATTCATAGACAAAAGTATTCATAGGCAGAAGAATTCATAGGCAGAAAAATTCGTCATTCTTACTAGTTAATTCGTCCATGTGATAACACATTTCAGTATCTTCCACTGAAACAGCATTTACTCAAACCTTCATTCACGTGCAGGATGCAATACAAGGTGAGTTCTTTCAGCAGAGTGCAACTTATTTGAATTCTGAGCCTTCCTTCTCTTCTCTGGTTGCCGTTGAAAGGCTAAAGAGCCAAAAGAGCTATTTACCCATAGCTGAGAGGAAAAAGAGGTGAGGTGGATTCATGCCTTTCCCCAGGGCATTCGTACTAAATGAAATACAAACAGTATCATCCAGGATTCTAAGTAAGCTCACCGTGTCCATTTCCAACGACGATAACCGTTACGCCACAAGCGCCTCCTTTTTCCTGACGTAGTTTTGAAGTATAAGCAAGGGTTTTGACATTTACTTCTTTTTTCGTTTCTGTTCTGATTGTATAAGACTTGTTTGTTTTTTTTTTGTTTTGTTTTGTGTTTTGGGTTTTTTTTTATTGTTTTTAAAAAATCAAATAGAATGCAATCAATAGATATGAAATGGAATGATTTGGAAGTTCTAAATTCACACACAAAAAATAAATAAAAGGTTCTCTCTCTCTCTCTCTCTCTCTCTCTCTCTCTCTCTCTCTCTCTCTCTCTCTCTCTTCTAAAAAATACCATTTCATTGGGAGGAGGTGGGCGCCAAAAATTTGTGCTAAAAATAATTATTAAACTTTTAAGTTCATAATTTTCCTTTAGTAAAAACTTTGTGCAAAATGAAAATCCAAAAAGACATAATTCAACAGTCTGAAAAAGGCTGAATTTTGTAAACTTCAAACTGATTAGTTAAAAAATCATTTAGAATGAAAAAAATTCTGCCTGAATTGGCATGAAACCTTCTTGATTTTAATTTCATACATAAATAGGCGTCTTGAACAAGTTTCTAAATGAAAAAATTTCAAGAAGCAATTTTTGATTTCGACAGAATTTGACTTTCTACAGGAGATATTTCTGAAAGAAGCACATTTTCCCTGAAACAGAATTCAATTTTCTCCTGTAGATATTTCTGGAAGAACCTTTTTACTACAACAGAAGATTTTGACTTTCTCCAAAACAAATTTATGTAAAAAGCGCTTTTTGTTAACAATACAAGAATTCAACTTTCTCAAGGAAACATTTTTGGAAAAGCACCTTTTGACAACCACAGAAGAATTCAACTTTTTCCAGTAGATATTTCTGGAAGAAGTACCACGATCGTTCAAAAAGTTTTAAGCTTGACAAAGAATTCGGAGAATCAAGAGAGTTTTTCATTATTCTTCAACATAGCCTCCCTTGTCATCTGTGTGCTTGGTCTACTGATGTTCAAGCATTGCAATCCCACCACAGAAGAAGGTGGCATCCTCGTCTTCCAAAATCTCCTCCACAGCACATACGACCTCATCAGTGTTTCTAAAATGGTGACCATTGAGTTTAGGAAACAGTACGAAATTAGATGAAGCTAAGTCTGGTAAGAGGGATGGGAGGCAATTCAAAGCCACAGTTGGCTGCTTCGGCTACTGAAACCTAAGCAGTGTGAATGAGTTTGTTATCCTTCAGAAAGAATATAACTGCCCTCATCGTTTTCCAGCATTTCGACTTAATAGCTCCTTTAAGTTGTCTTATTTCTGATGCACAGTACTGTCCATTAATAGTTATTCCTCTTTTCCAAGTAGTTTATCATGAATTCACCTTTAGAATCCCATAAAACAGAAGCCTTACCAACAGCCGCTGACTGCTTGAACTTCTTTGGGTGGGTAGACCCAGCGAATTTCCACAGTTTGATTTGAATCTTTGATTCAGGTTCGAAGAGGTGAACCCAGATTTTATCTTGAGTTTCTGGTCTGCGGTGGAAATTCTTACAGTTAGCCTGGAAGCCAGTCAGAAGTGTCCTTTTCAGCTAGTACTCAGACGTCAACATTCTTGGAATCCATTTTGCAAATAGCTCGCTCGTCCACAAGATCTCAGTTGAAATATTGCAGACCGAACCAAAACTAATTCCTATGGACTTACGTATCTGCTGGTTAGTGAAACGTCTGTAATCCAAAACCATACAGTGAACAGCATCAACTTGTTCATCAGTTGCTGAGGGTTTTGAGTCATTTGATTGAGGGTCATCTTCTGTGCCATACCTTCCCTGCTTGAATTCCGAAATCTACTTCACAGTTGCATAGGATGAGAATTCCTCTGCAAGTATATGTGCTATGTCCTCATGAATTTCCTTCTGTGTCAAACCTTTCTTTCGCAGATATTTTATGGCTACTCAGGCCTCTGTTTTGTCCATTTTTAGATTTGTTGCTCACTCTTATCTTTGTATGGGTCTCATCTGCACAAAAATAAAGAGAGAAATCTGAAAAAGTTTTTCTAGATTTTTTTATGTAGCGGTAGTGTGTTGCCACAACAAAAATATTCAGCAATGGCTCATCTCTCTGAGAAAGGCTTAGAACTTTTCGAACGACGCTCATACCTTCTGATCACAACAGTAAAATTCAGCTTTCTCTCAAGGATATTTCTGAAAGGAGCACTTTTTGACAGCTTCAGAAAAATTCAACTTCCTCTATGAGATATTTCGGCTAGCCTTCCAAGAAATGAACTGTCCAACTGGGACCAGCAGCTATCCAGCTCGAGAGTAAAAATCTGGTATTCAAAGAGAACAGACAAAATATATTTTACTCTGAACTGAGATATGATTTACGAATTTCACGAACGATAACAAATTTTAATCCTCAAAGAAATTCAGGAATGACACACAAGTAAGCAATAAAAAAATTGCCAATTAGTTTTTGTCGTAGACATGTTGGAAAGGTTCATATGAATAAGGAACAAATGTTTTTCATAAAACGACGATGAAAACCTTAACCTTGGAATATCGTTCTTAAGTTTGATCGACAATAGGTGCTTCACTATGCTGCCTTTGTTGCAAACTAAGCAAAACTTAGTAAATATATATTTTTGCACGTAGAACGCATAACTTTGACTAATGGTTAGCAGGCAAAAGAAGTCATTACTCGGGAGTTCTTTTCTCACTGGATGCCTCACTATATTAGCCTTGTGTTAAGAGTTGGTTATGGTATGTATTTACCCAACCCCTTTGCCATGGACAAGATGGCATGAGGTCACTTTTTAAGGGTAATAAAGATGGTTTGAATTCAAATTTATTTTTTCCCTCCTTCTCCTTGAGGTCTCCGTGGTGTAATCGCTAAAGTGCTGGCTCTCGATATCGTAGTAAGTTAGTTCGAACTCCAGTCATGCTATTACGTTCACTTTTGACTAAAACCATTTCTGAAGAGTATTCATCCAAAATTTTAGGTCTTGTGCTCCCTCATATATATATATATATATATATTGTATCTATCTGAATTGTATCTAAAGTTGCCAAAATATAGCAAAACTTTTGACTCACTCTAGTATCAACTGTGTATTTTATATATCTATTACTTCATTCTATTTTTTGTTTGTTTGTTGTTGTTGTTGTTGCTTTTTGTTTTGTTTTGTTTTACTTTTTTATTTTGTTTTTTTGTTTGTTTGGGGGTTTTTTTGTTTTTACTTTTTTTATCTGTTTTCTTTTCTTTTCTTTTCTTTTCTTTTTTTTCTTTTTTTTTAGATTCCAAAGAAATGAAGACGATACAGCTGAAAAGGAACCAATTTTTATTGTTAACATCCGACTTCAGATTTTTTCAGTCAAATCCTGGTGATTTTTTTAAGATTTCAAAGAATGGATTTACTTTGACATGGGATGGAAAAGATAACCTTACCATAACTTCCGTATACAAATGCAACAAGCCAGTAGGTTTTTTTTCTTTTATCCGATGAAAGATTTTAAGGTTATAGTATATTAAAGCCTATGACCCACATAAACAAATCGTTATTAAACAGGGTGGGAAAAGATTAATCTGTTACGAGGGTAGAGTATGTATCAAATTAGAATAACGAGTTACTATAACAAAAGGAGGAGGTGCTCGTGGTGTAATGATTATCGTCATACCAAATGGACACGGTGATCCGAGTTCAAATCCTGAACGAGGCTATTTGCATTTCACATAGCGCTAACACACTTGAAAAAGCATGCATCCAACTATTCTCTCTCCAGCAATGAATAAATAGTAGGGCAGACTGAGCTCTTTAGCCTTGATATGGCAGCCAGTCTCGCAGAAGGAAAACTCTGAATTCAAACCAGAGTACTCTGCCAAAAAATTGAACTTGTGGCACATCCTTCTTGTAGCGAGGGTGCGGGGTAAATATATGCTATAACAAGGTGTACTTTAATATTGTATAAGAGAAGTTTTCTGGGGAACTGCGAATAAAGGTTATTGCAGAAATTATAAATAAAACATGCAAACATGAAAAAAATAACTGAGTAGAGCAGACATTGTCTTTTTATGTATTTATATATTTTCGGTAATTATCAATAATTTGCTAATGTTTTTGGATATGCATTAATTAATTTTGTATGTGTACAGTGTGCATAAATGTTTTCAATATTCTTTTTTGTTTTTCTTTTTTGTTTTTTGTTTTTTTTGCTTACTTGTTTTTCAGTCCTAAATTCTTTTGAGGTTTAAACTTTGTTATCATTCGTGAAATTCGCAACGGATATTTTGGCTCAACAGTTGAAATAGCAGTAAAATATATTAAGTCTATTCTCTTTGAATACCGGACTTCTAGTCTTTTGACAGGGTATAACTGGTCGCAGACCCACTAGATTTTGGTGGCAAAATAAGGAAAGGTCTTTTTTTAAGATGATGACACACTTGGGTTTTTCCCCCAGGATAGGGATAGACGTGATGAAACAAAATGACTTAGACCGTTTGTGGTACGAAAGATGAAATTACAGTTGATCTCAGTACAGTAACTTGGGTTGCAAGAACCTTGATGATCAGGCAAGTTTACGTGAGTCTAAAACCGTGGAATCCAAGGCTATGCTCTAAGCTATAAATCGTAATTCAGCGAGTGGCATGCAGAGAATATCAGGCAAGTTCTGTATCTCACAAGGAGTGAAATAATAATAATAATAATAATAATAATAATAATAATAATAATAATAATAATAATAATAATAATAATAAAGCAAAAATCCTTTATACGCAACAGAATAGGAAGTGTAGTTTATGTGAAGAAAAAGACGAAACATAATAAGTGAATGCAGCAAACTAGCACAAAAGGAGTACAAGACTAGGCACAACTGAGTGGGAAAGGTGATCCACTGGAAATTGTATTAGTGATTCAAATTTGAGCATACAAACAAGTGGTGTATGCACAAACCAGAATCCGTCCTGGAGAATGAGATACATAAAATTGTCTAGGATTTTGATATACACACGGATCTCCTAATCCCACCCGAAAGACTAGACCTAGTGTTGATTAATAAGGAAAAAAGAACTTGCTGTCCAGTAGATCTTGCCGTTCTGGCAGACCACAAAATGAAAATCAAAGGAAACGAGAGGACAAGTAAATACTCGAATCTAGCTAGAGAATTGAGAAACTTGTGGAACATGAGCGTGATGGTGATACCAATTGTGGCTCTGAAAAAAGACTTGAGAAACTGTAAATCAGAAGAATCGAGAACATCCATATCACAACATTTATAATAATAATAATACTAATAATGAATAAATAAATAAATAAATAAATAAAAATATAAGAAAATGATTAATTAAACTCAACAAAGTAATAAATAAAAAACCATTTGACCATCCTTTCAAGAATACACTAGAAACTAGACCACACTTCCCATCAAACCCCATTTTGGTGTCTCAAATGCGAAAAACTGCCAGTCAAAAAACGGCATTGGCTATATATATATATATATATATATATATATATATATATATATATATATATATATATATAATTCTAGGGTTTTGGTTCTCTATTTAAACGTTAGTAAATCAATGATAAAATATTGACGAAAATTGTGATATTATATAGAAATTAATATGGAAAAGTGCGCTTATTAGAAATGTGGACTGGGAGTCAAAAAGGGTGGCAACCTGAAAAAACTTGGCAATGACTGTTCAAAATAAGTGCGTGGGGAAAAATAATCGAAATAACTGGTGGAATTATAATTCCAATAAAAAGCAAATAATAAATTTTGAAACACTTTTTTTGATACAGTTATACGGAGAGTGCTGTCATAATTCAGAAGGAAGTATTTCAACTGAAGATTATGTGAGCGTCACTTCTGAACAAACAACACAGGAAAGTACGCAACTTAACTTTGAAAGTTCCATAGCCGACACTTCTGACCAAACAACACAGGGAAGTACACTATACAATTTTCAAAGTTCAATGCCCGACACTTCCGAATACACAACACAGGAAAGTATACAATCCACTTTTCAAAGTTCTATGACCGACACTTCTGAACAAACAACACAAGGAAGTACACAACCCAATTTTCAAAGTTCAATACCCGACACTTCCGAATACACAACACAGGGAAGTACACAACCCAATTTTCAAAGTTCCATGGCTGACACTTCTGAACAAACAACACAAGGAAGTACACAATCCAGTTTTACAAATTCAATGCCTGACACTTCCGAATTCATAACACAGGAAAGTACACAACCTAATTCTCAAAGTTCAATGCCCGACACTTCCGAATACACAACACAGGGAAGTACACAACCCAATTTTCAAAGTTCTATGGCCGACAATTCTGAACAAACAACACAAGGAAGTACACAACCCACTTTTCAAAGTTCAATGCCCGACACTTCCGAATACACAACACAGGAAAGTATACAATCCACTTTTCAAAGTTCTATGACCGACACTTCTGAACAAACAACACAAGGAAGTACACAACCCAATTTTCAAAGTTCAATACCCGACACTTCCGAATACACAACACAGGGAAGTACACAACCCAATTTTCAAAGTTCCATGGCTGACACTTCTGAACAAACAACACAAGGAAGTACACAATCCAGTTTTACAAATTCAATGCCTGACACTTCCGAATTCATAACACAGGAAAGTACACAACCTAATTCTCAAAGTTCAATGCCCGACACTTCCGAATACACAACACAGGGAAGTACACAACCCAATTTTCAAAGTTCTATGGCCGACAATTCTGAACAAACAACACAAGGAAGTACACAACCCACTTTTCAAAGTTCAATGCCCGACACTTCTGAATACACAACACAGGGAAATACACAACCCAATTTTCAAAGTTCCATGGCTGACACTTCTGAACAAACAACACAAGGGAGTACACAACCTAATTTTCAAAGTTCAATGCCCGACATTTCTGAATACACAACACAAGGATATACACAACAGAATGTTCAAAGTTCCATGGCTGACAATTCGGAACAAACAACACAAGGAAGTACACAACCCAATTTTCAAAGTTCAATGCCCGACACTTCTGAATACACAACACAGGGAAATACACAACCCAATTTTCAAAGTTCCATGGCTGACACTTCTGAACAAACAACACAAGGGAGTACACAACCTAATTTTCAAAGTTCAATGCCCGACACTTCTGAATACACAACACAAGGATATACACAACAGAATGTTCAAAGTTCCATGGCTGACACTTCTGAACAAACAACACAAGGAAGTACACAACCCAATTTTACAAATTCAATGCCCGACAATTCTGAATTCACAACACAGGAAAGTACACAACCCAATTTTCAGAGTTCCATGGCTGACATTTCTGAACAGACAACACAGAGTAATACACAATCTCTCTCAACAAGTACTTTTATCATGTCCAGCGAAAATGTTTTCATGACTATCCCTCTCACGTCTCAAGGTAATTTTTATTTTTTATTTATTTTTTTATTTCTACGCTAAAAAGTTGTCCATTTCGAGAATTACCACAACGAAGAATACAGAGTCGAAGCTGTAATGATCCCTGCTATTGTCACTGCAATACACACAATCATAATTGCACGAGTCAGGTAGATCTTGTTATCTTTTATTATGTTGACAACATTTAACATTTCTAATATCTTGTTGCTCTCGGTCGGTCTCAAATAAACAGTAAATCTGGCTGAGAAAACTGGGCTACCAATGTCCTTCTCTAGAAAATCCAGTTCATAAGAGGCTGAATATTATTAATTTCTTTGTTTAATGATGTAGGGACTTTTGGTAGATATTTAAAACCAAAGCCATCCATTTAGAACAGTGGCGGTACTATCTAATCCATAGCTGGAAGGATAAGGGGATTCATAGTTTTCACAATTGTAGAAGAGCAAGATGAATTGAAATCATGTATTGGTTAATGCTAAATATTACATGAGGGGAGAAGAGGGATTAACAATTTCCCTATCGATATGAACACGAAATTGAAATGTAAATACGTTAGACAAGGATTTGAAATGGGATCCCTGTATCTATTTTCCAATAGAAAAATCATTCCGCCGGGTGCTTCGAATTGTTAATGTAAACGTAATAAATTGTAAGTCTTGCAAGCAACGTTACGACAATTGATTGATTCTGCCGCAGAGAAATAGCTAGAAGAGGAAACTTCAGAAAGATTTCTAAAATACCATTTACAAAAATTGGCACGAGTAAAATATTCCTTCAAGCTACAACAACGTCTATCAGTATATATGATATATCTATAAAAATTATATGAATTAGCTATTGAATAAATTGCTTATTTACAGCTTCCACATCATCGGAAACACCAATCAAGACGACCGACTTAATGGAGACATCCACCTCCAGTTTGCCCAAATGTCAACGTAGTCAATGGAGTCTGTGGATTAATCACCATCATCCTGAAGAGAGTGACGATGAAGAAGAGAAGTTAGATCCAGACGAGAAGCAAATCTTTTGCAATGGTGGCATCATCTCCAATGTTGAATGCAGAGAGGTAGACACTCAAATCGCAGCAAATGAAAGTATCTCAGTCGCTACGTGCTCAAAAGACGATGGCCTCAAATGTATTGCCGCTGAAAATTTATTTGGCTGTTCAGATTTTGAAGTCAGGTTCTACTGTCAATGTCAACGTAGGTATTTAGACTTTCTTCACAATCTTCAGCGTCGATACACTTTCATTTCTTTTTAATTCACTTATAATACATTTTACTCAAAACATTATTTTCTCAAACTTTTACGTGACAGTCACATAGTCAAGTTATAATGATTAGCAAACTGGTTCTGCAAATCATTTAATACGTAGTAGTGCTTTCGAACATCACTAGTCGCCTTATTCTTGTGACTTTATTCTAAAACGAAGCTAGCCTTAATTTTTCGACTGACACTCAAGTCACACGGAAAGTACAGTTCCTCCATGATCCTCGGTGTTAAACAGTGATGTGCCTTCCCCGTACTTCGATAGGTGACCCACTAGTAAGAACTGTAATTGCAAGAAATCTAAGACTTCGCTGACATATTATCAAGTGTAAATGAACCACACCATTGAGGCACATAAAGTCGCACTCACCCCACGTCAGTGATTATGCTGAAGTTTTGCAATAAGTAGTTTTTGGTGGGATAGACTTGCAATCAACAAGCCACTTACTTTGAATCCATAGTTTCTTCTTCAGTTAGACCTTTTACCGTACCAATGCTGCAGTGCACAGTCTGTCCTACTATTTAACCATAGCTAGAATGAGAAGAAAAAGGCTTCATGCTTTTCCTAGAGAATATTAGTGTGAACGTAAGCTGTAAACAGTCTTCTTTAAGATTTCAACCCGAATGGCCAAGCTTATTTTTCAAGATGATAATCATTACATCGTATACTTCGGGACAGCTTGCAAAGTTTATGAAAGTGTAATAAATTGAAAGTCTTGTTTCCCTTTTTACTTTTAATGTCATATTAACCTCCGTGGGTTATTCAACGTCTAAGCCATCCTTATAGAAGAACAACAGTGAAAATATTTAATCTCTAGCTGATGGATAATGGGGTTCATGCTTTTTCCAAAGGTATTGGTCTGAAAGGCGTAACTAAAGTTCGACTTCGCAGTTTACTACTTAAACAATTATACAACGGGGTTTTCCCCGTAGTAAGTTTTGTAAACAACGTTACGACAATTGATTGATTCTGCCGCAGAGAAATAATTAGAAGAGGAAACTTCAGAAAGATTTCTAAAATACCATTTACAGAAATTGGCACGAGTAAAATATTCCTTCAAGCTACAACAACGTCTATCATTATATATGATATATCTATAAAAATTATATGAATTAGCTATTGAATAAATTGCTTATTTACAGCTTCCACATCATCGGAGACACCAATCAAGACGACCGACTTAATGGAGACATCCACCTCCAGTTTGCCCAAATGTCAACGTAGTCAATGGAGTCTGTGGATTAATCACCATCATCCTGGAGAGAGTGACGATGAAGAAGAGAAGTTAGATCCAGACGAGAAGCAAATCTTTTGCAATGGTGGCATCATCTCCAATGTTGAATGCAGAGAGGTAGACACTCAAATCGCAGCAAATGAAAGTATCTCAGTCGCTACGTGCTCAAAAGACGATGGCCTCAAATGTATTGCCGCTGAAAATTTATTTGGCTGTTCAGATTTTGAAGTCAGGTTCTACTGTCAATGTCAACGTAGGTATTTAGACTTTCTTCACAATCTTCAGCGTCGATACACCTTCATTTTTTTTTAATTCACTTATAATACATTTTACTCAAAACATTATTTTCTCAAACTTTTACGTGACAGTCACATAGTCAAGTTATAGTGATTAGCAAACTGGTTCTGCAAATCATTTAATACGTAGTAGTGCTTTCGAACATCACTAGTCGCCTTATTCTTGTGACTTTATTCTAAAACGAAGCTAGCCTTAATTTTTCGACTGACACTCAAGTCACACGGAAAGTACAGTTCCTCCAAGATCCTCAGTGTTAAACAGTGATGTGCCTTCCCCGTACTTCGATAGGTGACCCACTAGTAAGAACTGTAATTGCAAGAAATCTAAGACTTCGCTGACATATTATCAAGTGTAAATGAACCACACCATTGAGGCACATAAAGTCGCACTCACCCCACGTCAGTGATTATGCTGAAGTTTTGCAATAAGTAGTTTTTGGTGGGATAGACTTGCTATCACAAAGCCACTTACTTTGAATCCAGAGTTTCTTCTTCAGTTAGACCTTTTACCTTAACAATGCTGCTGAGCACAGTCTGTCATACTATTTAACCATAGATTGAATGAGAAGAAAAAGGCTTAATCCTTTTTTTAGAGGATATTATTATGAACGTAAAATGTATACAGTCTTCTTTAAGATTTCAATCCGAATGGCCAAGCTTATTTTTTAAGATAATGATCATTACATCGTATACTTCGGGACAGCTTGCAAAGTTTATGAAAGTGTAATAAATTGAAAGTCTTGTTTCCCTTTTTACTTTTAATGTCATATTAACCTCCGTGGGTTATTCAACGTCTAAGCCATCCTTATAGAAGAACAACAGTGAAAATATTTAATCTCTAGCTGATGGATAATGGGGTTCATGCTTTTTCCAAAGGTATTGGTCTGAAAGGCGTAACTAAAGTTCGACTTCGCAGTTTACTACTTAAACAATTATACAACGGGATTTTCCCCGTAGTAAGTTTTGTAAACAACGTTACAACAATTGATTGATTCGGCCGCAGAGAAATAATTAGAAGAGGAAATATTCAGAAAGATTTCTAAGACACCATTTACAATAGTTGACGCGAGTAAAATATTCCTTTAAGCTACAACAACGTCTATCATTATATATGATATATCTATAAAAATTATATGAATTAGCGATTGAATAAATTGTTTATTTACAGCTTCCACATCATCGGAGACACCAATCAAGACGACCGACTTAATGGAGACATCCACCTCCAGTTTGCCCAAATGTCAACGTAGTCAATGGAGTCTGTGGATTAATTACCATCATCCTGGAGAGAGTGACGATGAAGAAGAGAAGTTAGATCCAGACGAGAAGCAAATCTTTTGCAATGGTGGCATCATCTCCAATGTTGAATGCAGAGAGGTAGACACTCAAATCGCAGCAAATGAAAGTATCTCAGTCGCTACGTGCTCAAAAGACGATGGCCTCAAATGTATTGCCGCTGAAAATTTATTTGGCTGTTCAGATTTTGAAGTCAGGTTCTACTGTCAATGTCAACGTAGGTATTTAGACTTTCTTCACAATCTTCAGCGTCGATACACCTTCATTTTTTTTTAATTCACTTATAATACATTTTACTCAAAACATTATTTTCTCAAACTTTTACGTGACAGTCACATAGTCAAGTTATAGTGATTAGCAAACTGGTTCTGCAAATCATTTAATACGTAGTAGTGCTTTCGAACATCACTAGTCGCCTTATTCTTGTGACTTTATTCTAAAACGAAGCTAGCCTTAATTTTTCGACTGACACTCAAGTCACACGGAAAGTACAGTTCCTCCAAGATCCTCAGTGTTAAACAGTGATGTGCCTTCCCCGTACTTCGATAGGTGACCCACTAGTAAGAACTGTAATTGCAAGAAATCTAAGACTTCGCTGACATATTATCAAGTGTAAATGAACCACACCATTGAGGCACATAAAGTCGCACTCACCCCACGTCAGTGATTATGCTGAAGTTTTGCAATAAGTAGTTTTTGGTGGGATAGACTTGCAATCAACAAGCCACTTACTTTGAATCCATAGTTTCTTCTTCAGTTAGACCTTTTACCGTACCAATGCTGCAGTGCACAGTCTGTCCTACTATTTAACCATAGCTAGAATGAGAAGAAAAAGGCTTCATGCTTTTCCTAGAGAATATTAGTGTGAACGTAAGCTGTAAACAGTCTTCTTTAAGATTTCAACCCGAATGGCCAAGCTTATTTTTCAAGATGATAATCATTACATCGTATACTTCGGGACAGCTTGCAAAGTTTATGAAAGTGTAATAAATTGAAAGTCTTGTTTCCCTTTTTACTTTTAATGTCATATTAACCTCCGTGGGTTATTCAACGTCTAAGCCATCCTTATAGAAGAACAACAGTGAAAATATTTAATCTCTAGCTGATGGATAATGGGGTTCATGCTTTTTCCAAAGGTATTGGTCTGAAAGGCGTAACTAAAGTTCGACTTCGCAGTTTACTACTTAAACAATTATACAACGGGGTTTTCCCCGTAGTAAGTTTTGTAAACAACGTTACGACAATTGATTGATTCTGCCGCAGAGAAATAATTAGAAGAGGAAACTTCAGAAAGATTTCTAAAATACCATTTACAGAAATTGGCACGAGTAAAATATTCCTTCAAGCTACAACAACGTCTATCATTATATATGATATATCTATAAAAATTATATGAATTAGCTATTGAATAAATTGCTTATTTACAGCTTCCACATCATCGGAGACACCAATCAAGACGACCGACTTAATGGAGACATCCACCTCCAGTTTGCCCAAATGTCAACGTAGTCAATGGAGTCTGTGGATTAATTACCATCATCCTGGAGAGAGTGACGATGAAGAAGAGAAGTTAGATCCAGACGAGAAGCAAATCTTTTGCAATGGTGGCATCATCTCCAATGTTGAATGCAGAGAGGTAGACACTCAAATCGCAGCAAATGAAAGTATCTCAGTCGCTACGTGCTCAAAAGACGATGGCCTCAAATGTATTGCCGCTGAAAATTTATTTGGCTGTTCAGATTTTGAAGTCAGGTTCTACTGTCAATGTCAACGTAGGTATTTAGACTTTCTTCACAATCTTCAGCGTCGATACACCTTCATTTTTTTTTAATTCACTTATAATACATTTTACTCAAAACATTATTTTCTCAAACTTTTACGTGACAGTCACATAGTCAAGTTATAGTGATTAGCAAACTGGTTCTGCAAATCATTTAATACGTAGTAGTGCTTTCGAACATCACTAGTCGCCTTATTCTTGTGACTTTATTCTAAAACGAAGCTAGCCTTAATTTTTCGACTGACACTCAAGTCACACGGAAAGTACAGTTCCTCCAAGATCCTCAGTGTTAAACAGTGATGTGCCTTCCCCGTACTTCGATAGGTGACCCACTAGTAAGAACTGTAATTGCAAGAAATCTAAGACTTCGCTGACATATTATCAAGTGTAAATGAACCACACCATTGAGGCACATAAAGTCGCACTCACCCCACGTCAGTGATTATGCTGAAGTTTTGCAATAAGTAGTTTTTGGTGGGATAGACTTGCTATCACAAAGCCACTTACTTTGAATCCAGAGTTTCTTCTTCAGTTAGACCTTTTACCTTAACAATGCTGCTGAGCACAGTCTGTCATACTATTTAACCATAGATTGAATGAGAAGAAAAAGGCTTAATCCTTTTTTTAGAGGATATTATTATGAACGTAAAATGTATACAGTCTTCTTTAAGATTTCAATCCGAATGGCCAAGCTTATTTTTCAAGATGATAATCATTACATCGTATACTTCGGGACAGCTTGCAAAGTTTATGAAAGTGTAATAAATTGAAAGTCTTGTTTCCCTTTTTACTTTTAATGTCATATTAACCTCCGTGGGTTATTCAACGTCTAAGCCATCCTTATAGAAGAACAACAGTGAAAATATTTAATCTCTAGCTGATGGATAATGGGGTTCATGCTTTTTCCAAAGGTATTGGTCTGAAAGGCGTAACTAAAGTTCGACTTCGCAGTTTACTACTTAAACAATTATACAACGGGATTTTCCCCGTAGTAAGTTTTGTAAACAACGTTACAACAATTGATTGATTCGGCCGCAGAGAAATAATTAGAAGAGGAAACTTCAGAAAGATTTCTAAGACACCATTTACAAAAATTGGCACGAGTAAAATATTCCTTCAAGCTACAACAACGTCTATCATTATATATGATATATCTATAAAAATTATATGAATTAGCGATTGAATAAATTGTTTATTTACAGCTTCCACATCATCGAAGACACCAATCAAGACGACCGACTTAATGGAGACATCCACCTCCAGTTTGCCCAAATGTCAACGTAGTCAATGGAGTCTGTGGATTAATCACCATCATCCTGAAGAGAGTGACGATGAAGAAGAGAAGTTAAATCCAGACGAGAAGCAAATCTTTTGCAATGGTGGCATCATCTCCAATGTTGAATGCAGAGAGGTAGACACTCAAATCGCAGCAAATGAAAGTATCTCAGTCGCTACGTGCTCAAAAGACGATGGCCTCAAATGTATTGCCGCTGAAAATTTATTTGGCTGTTCAGATTTTGAAGTCAGGTTCTACTGTCAATGTCAACGTAAGTATTTAGACTTTCTTCACAATCTTCAGCGTCGATACACATTTTTTTTTTTAATTCACTTATAACACATTTTACACGAAACATTATTTTCTCAAACTTTTAAGCGACGGTCACATTGTCAAGTTGTAATTATTAGAAAACTGGTTCTGCAAATCATAAATGCCTAGTTGTTCTTTCGAACATCACTGGTCGTCTTATTCTTGTGACTTCGTGCTAAACCAAAGCTAGCCTTAATTTTTCGACTGACACTCAAATCACACATACTTCGTAGATATTATATTCAGAGATCATGGCGGCTATTTTGGAAGACCAGTTCGCCAGAAATATAAGAGCAATATATACGAGTGAGTAGTCATTTTCTTACATATTTTACTGTTTTGTTTTGTTTTGTTTTGTTTTTGTTTTCGTTTTTTTTGCGGGGGTAAAAGGAGTTCATTTTATAACTTTGTACTCAGGGCCAGAAAAGACAGATATGATTAAATTCTTTTAAAATATTTTTGTCTTTATATTTGCCTTTTTTTTTTTTTCTTTTTGACTATTTACTATTTCTTAGGGCGGGAATTCGGTAATAAAAGAGGAACAAGGTAATTGCTTTACCCTAAGTCTAATTTAAATATTATTGACTACGTTCCAATTAAGAGTCTTTTAATATTTATCGGTAGGTGATTCAGCGGTAGACAACGATGGTTGCCTTCACCATTGTTTTTTTATTTTTTTTTCTGAGAGGCGTGAGTAGAATAAGGAAAGAGATTTGTAAATACAGGCTAATATAAATTACACTAGAAAACGTGATATTTTTTATAGTCATAAAAATAATTGCGTTATCGATATAAAATTTCATAGCGTTTTATATAAAAGAGAAAACGACGAAAATAGACTGCAGAAGTTTTCCACAATAATGAGGAGAGAATTCCACAGTTTCACTCAATGGAAGAGAGAATGACACGTTCAGTAATTTTTGTGTTATTTCTTTTCCGTTAAGTACTCCTATTACCAACTGGGGAGGAGGCTGGAGAATACGCCGACTTCATCTTTACAGAGTGTCCTGGAGATGACACAAAGCCATCTTATGGTAAGGCCCCAGTATTGGAGCTTTGGAGAATTTGGATTACCCCATCATTACCATCGCTCCCAGATCCACTTTGACCCTGGAATAGTTGCACCTCAAAGGGTCCTATCTATGGGTCAACTAGAACTGTTCGACATTTAAACTGAGTGCAAACAAATGACTTATGTTAAATTGAATTGTTTGATCATTTAACTGTGTGTAAACAAATGACTGATGTTTAAGCTGTTAGTGATACGTAGCAATACTTGAAACCATTTAACTGTATGCAAAAAATAAAAAATCAAAATTAAAAATGTTATCTACAAAATGTGTTTACAAATCATGTATATTTGATATATATTGTCACGTGGTCTACCCCTGAAAGGAGAGAAATAAGAAACTTCCCCTACTCCTTCGTGTTTGAATTGGCAGGCCGCCAAGGCTGGCCGCTAAAAAGAGGAATAGTAATGTAGGTCAATCCCTCGTGGCCGAAGTAACGAATCCAGGTCAGAATGGAAGCCAACAGATGTTTGCACTCTGTGACCGGATGGATAAAGAATGGGGTATATGGACATATAGTAGTCCTAACGAATCGCCTGACAGGGGGAGAAGAAGATAGAAGCTAAATGATTGGCTAGAATCCTAAAGCGGAAATAGCCCCATTTTCGTCAGCGGAAATAGGGAGAAGTAAAATCAGTTTTGAAGAGAGATGTCGCCGTGAACAGATGGGGCGAATCTCGGGCCAAGACTCTGGGTGAAGAAAGCGGAAAGAATCTTGGACAAGTAGTACCTATGCCTTCAAGCCAGAGCGTTATATATATATATATATATATAATTCCGCCAGCCCGTAAAAGAGAAAATACTCTCCGAAGGAGACCGTCGAAAAGATAAGTAAACATTAAGAGTGTTTCTCCCTACACCTTTCTTAAGCATTGCAATTATTCTCTCTCTCTCTCTCTCTCTCTCTCTCTCTCTCTCTCTCTCTCTCTCTCTCTCTCAATTTAAAGAAGGACGACAGAAAAAAAAAAGAAAGGAAGAAAGACATTTATAGTTATGTATTATCCGCTAGTAACATAGCCGACACGTTGAATATGTGTGTCCACGTGTATATCAAAAAGATTGTTATATTTTAATGTCCCCACGTGTTGAAGTTTGTTCATTGTGTCGGCTGCTGTCAAGTTGTCTATTTCATGTTTATTTTCAGCTTCTTTCGCCTTATGTTATTCCCGCCTAAATTGTCCTATTCTTTCCTTTAAAAATATTATACGGGGAACCGAAGTTGTCGACTACTATAGTTAATATTATTATATCAAAACCTAAAGGCTCATATCTTCCTTTATCCTTGGGGTAGGAAGAGCTAGTGGCCTGGTGGGTGTGTGTGTAATGAGAAGTTTGGAAACCCCTTGCCAGCGGCGGTCAGTCTAGCCCCAAATTAACCCCCACATAATATGCCAGTTCATATATGCCCGAGAAGGGACTCTGAACAAGGACTTATTCTACGAGGAATCAAGTGCGACCACCCCGTCTTCACACGTGCGAAAAAAATAAACTCCCCGTTTGGTTATAACAATATTTAAATGCACCAGTTCCCATACGCTTTTAAATGGTTACTCATCCGGGGATCTTTAATATTTTAATTTGCCGTCACAATACGTATAAGTAAGATCTGGAATTTAATAACCTACAATGGCTGATATACCATAAAACACAACCCAACCAAACCAAACCTAAATCTGGCTGGTTTAAAAATGTTAAAGAGGATTTGGTATTAAATAGCCTAAAATGGTTGATATGCCATAAAACTCATCCCAACCAATTCTATAACCATAATACGTGTTTTGTTCTCATTCAAGTTCAAATGACATCTAAACAATTCAGATAACTAAGACGATAGACAATTCTGATTTAGACAGATGAATAGGCTGTAGGAAAATAATAACTGTCCCTTTTTGAGAATGTGCATGTCCGTTAGGTGGCTCATTGACCATCACATGAGATTCTCGAAAAATTATCCCTCTTCTCTGGTGCATCTGTTCCTCGAACAGTGAAGAAGAAAGTGCGGATGGCGTAATAATTATTGTCGTGAGAAAGGAACGAAGAAGGCCAAGTTCAAATCCTGAGTGAGACTTTTTGCGTTTCTCTCCAAGTTAATGCTCTTGGAAAAGACATGAATCTATTTCTTATCCCCACCCTATCTATGGGTAAATAGCTGGGTAGACTGACTTTTTAGCCTTGGTTCGGCAACCTGTCTAAATGAAGGAAAATTCTGAATTCAAACCTGTTGTATCCCGCTTAATAATTGACCTTGTGTCACATCCTGTTCATGAGAGAGGGATTGGGTAAATATATACACCTTCCGACTTTGTTCCTTGCTTTTTTTTCATTGTTTTTTTTTAATACAAATAAATCAAGAGACCCTTGACATTATCTTAAGCATCAGGTTTTCCACTCTGACTGGAAGCGATTTAATAAGTTCAATGCTAGATAAACCTGACGTCTTTGCAAATTATGTTCACGAGGTAATATTTCCCTTTTGAAAATTAGTGCCTTGTCTTCATGTTATCCTCTTTACACAGCTTAGAATTATGGGGGTTAGGTTGAGGTCAAGGGCAAGCTGTGTTACCGTTTTTTTTTTTTTTTTTTATCTGACTCCAATCTGAGGTTATTCTATTTTTACCCCACGTTTCTTGTTGTTGTAACTCCTTGAACAAGAAAGGCCCAAAAAGAATTATACGAAAGAACACAGCAACAGATAGGAGACGAAGACGTTTTTTAATATTTTTCCTTTATTTCCTGGGTTCATCAACCATTCAATGGTCGAGGGAATTTTCCCTGAATACAACTGAAATGGTTGAATACCCCAGTCAAGGTGTTTAAAAAAACGTTAATCGTTTCTTGGTATATGTGTGTCCTCATTTGGTATTTTAAAGCTTTAACAATTATGTTACTCACTTTTGGAAGTTTGTCGAAGTCCAGTGATTTAGTTCGTAGTTCAGTAGGTCCATTTCGTAGCTTTTTATATTTTGGCATATTTTTTAACTGAGACGAGTGCTACAAGTGAAAAGTTAGCCTAATGCGGTGCGTTAGAGCGGCCACGTTGGCTTCCGCTAGCAGTTAGGAGATTGAGATGTTGTCAATTCGCCGGTCACTGCTAAAAGAGAATGAGCTTCCTCCTTTTGTCGAGAGGTCCTTTTTTCTTTACGCATGTGTCGCCCCTTTTTCCTGTCTGAGGCCTCTGAGAGTTTCTGCATATTTTATAATTTCCTTTTTTAATTCAATTTAAATTTCTTATTTATTCATTTATTCCCTACAGAATAATACCTGCTTTCTATCTATTTGTTATGACGGTAGCATGAATTTAGCAAATTATGTGTAACAAGTTTGCCAAAAAAATATAGCTACATATTGTTACAAATGAGCTTTTCGGACACTGTGATGAAAGGTTAATACTGAAATTAATTATAAAATAAAACAAGCAAATAGCAAAACAAATAACAGAAGGTTGAGTGGAGCAAACGTTCTATTTTTGGCAATAAGTAATAATTTGTACATAAATCCTTTTAGCATTTTTTAAATTGTTTATTTGTGTATCAGTCTTTTGAGAATGAGACTTCGTCACCGTCGTAATATTCGGGACTGATACTTTTGGTTCAGCTATTCGTATCCAATGTCTGTCTTCAACTACAAGACCGAACGACTTATACGTGCAACAAAATTCATATACAACAACAACAAAAAAACAGGGTTTTACACCAAATGAAATAAACAACGAATTGGAAGAGTTCACAAAAGAGAGTTCAAGGAAGAGTTCAAGATGTAAAATATGGTTAGGTTTGTTGTGAAGGTTGTAAGATTGAAGGTAAAGTAGGTTTGATAAGGTGTTTGAAGGTTTGGTAATCTTTGGTAAAGTGAGTTTGCAGATAAAATGCCTACTGGAACTTAACTGTGTGTGTCCTGTTCCTTTTAACTCAGCACGTGCGTTCGTCGCTCTTGGGTCCTGGCTGTGGTGGAAGGTACCAAATACGTGTGCCGTCAAGGGACTGCTACGAAAAGGACCTGTTGCTAACAGTTGTGGGAGTGGAACCAAAAGAGGGAGAAACTCCAGTGACCCCAAGGGACTGCTGCTGTTCGGTAAAACAGGATCACCAGTTCCTTACCAAAATTTCTACACCAGAGAATTCAGCAATTTATTATTCTTGTTCTATACATCTGAGGGATTAAAATGTTTGGCGCAGAACGTCTTAATAGCACATACGCTATGACAAGTAAAATTGGTTATATCGTATTAGAATCATTGTTTTCTTTAATGTAATTTTTGTGTGATATTTATAACATTAAGGTATTTCAGCTGTCCTTACATTTTTGTGGGCAGATAGAACTTTAACCCTTTCACTGTAACATTTTCCTCTTTTCAGCTGATTCTGGTGTCATGTTTTTAAGTTTTAAAAAGGAAGACGTGATTTTAAAAAAATAAATGAAATATATAACGATATATACAAAGAGAATCGTGTTCCACTTATAAATAGAGGGTGGAATTTAAAATGTATTTTTTTCTTTTCTGGGAAGGAAAGAAAAATGCTTTTACAGATTTAATACAAGAAAATACTCTGACAGATTCTGTCCACAGAAAAGTAATTGTTCTGAGAAATAACATCTGTAAGAAGACAATAAATAATTGTCTTCCTAAGAATTGTAGGCGTGCCTTTATTTATCACATGTCAATCCCATAATGACCAGTTAGGTTTTTTTTTGTTGTTGTTGCCAGCTCTTCTAACGGATATCTCCTCAGTCCCTGCTCTTCGAGCGAAGCGGATATGCTTTTTACATCTACTTGTTGAATAGAAGATAAACTTCGTTTCCAACTCCAGCGAGATGTTTTATTTCACATCACCATTAAAATGAAAACCACCGCAAATAAATATGACTTTCACCATTTTTGTATCTTTTTTTATACACTGCTTTGTCATGAAACAATGTGACCATCTCATTCATTTAGGACACGTTCTGTATTGTTGTAATACTATATATATATATATATATATATATATATATATTGTACCAGGGCAAATTATGGTCTTGCCTTGTTACATCAAGAAGAAGTAAAATAAATAATTGAACGAGAATGTTGATAAGTTTAAAAGGCTTTAATAACAGCTTGAAAGAAACTCCGTACTGTGAGTCGTATATCGAGAAGTAACTTAGGATGTTCGAACAGGAATTTAGCATCCAATCTGAAGTTCCGATGACCAATTTGTTGAGAAAGAATGAATGGGAGACAAATGAGAAATGATAGATCTCCTCGGGAACAATGGTCGAAAATTGAATGCGCTCTTCTCATGCTCTAGTCGATCTGTCCCGCTAGAAGAATAAGTGAGGAAGAGAGTGAGAGAGCGTTTACACGGCCTTTTATATTACCCAGGAAAGTCACCCGAGCAGAATAGCATAAATCATTCTCATTGGACGAAAACTAAAACCGAAACTTCAACGGCCAAAATAATTCCCGCACCAGACAATACATTTGAAAATATAATTCACCGCGTGATTTAATGGTGGTCTAACGAGAATTTGAAATATATTCATTAAATGTCTTATATGCTAATATGAGTTTATTTTGTCTTTAATTTCCGTTTATTCAGTGCTAGTGTATCAATGGATATAATTATGCTAATTTTGGAAATCGATGAGTGGGGACGCCATTAAATATCCTCCCTTGTACCAAATACCGGTAACGTCTTTAATGACTGGTAACAAATTCTGATAACTAGCAACTCCCAAAGTTTGAGTATGTTGTGGTTAAATTGTAAACATATAAAAGAATTGTAGAAAAATACACCATAATGATACTTCAACTAAATGTAGCAGTCAAGTCAGTAAACTATTGGTTGATTGATTGGTTGTGTTTTATGGCATATCAACTCTTATTGGTTATTTAATGCCAAATCCTGTTTATACATCAAATATTTCAAATTTACGTGATTTGTAAACGAACGGTTTGTTAGCAGCATTATTTTTAGACGAGCAAAAGGTCGTTTGTTAGCACACAGTTAAATGGTTCCAAGTATAGAAAATGATTGAATATTTCTATTTGACCCATTGATGGGGCTCTAACAGGTACTATCATTTGGATCAGAGTGGATCTGGGAGTAATGGAAATGAAGGAGCACTCTACATTCCCCAAATCTCCATCAGATAGTTTAGTGTCTTATCCAGGACACTCGTAAGTGAAGTGGTTGTATCCCTCTGCAAAGATGCAGTTGGCATAGCTCCAGCTGACTGGGCTTTCAATAAGCTGTGCTTTTTCCATCTTAGTAAAGAGGCTATGAATGAAAATAACAATATACCATGCAAGTGGGAATAAATGATGCAGAGACATTTACATAAATCCAATTGGTTTCATTTATATACCATTATTCTCAGAACAGAATTTACTTATGAGAAAAGCATATTTTAAGAATGTTCATTTTTTAAGTCCTTGTGTGAATATCAAATTGTTAAAAATGTTTTAAATCAGGTACGTATAGGTGTGATCGTTTGGTTTCTTTGTTTAATGGCATATAAACTTTCGTGGGTAATTTAATGCCAAAGCTATCCCAGTAGAAGAATAGCAGTGATGTTATACAACACATAACAGGAGGGATAGGAGTTCATATCTTTCCCAAATGTATTAATCCGAAAGTGAAAATAATTGTGCGACTGGAGTTCGAACTCGCGTACTTCGAGGCCGCAATCCAGCACGTAAGCCATTACGCCTTTTATCGGTATAAGTTTGTGTCTATAAGAGAAAGAGTGTGTCAGCATGACATAATTGCGTGTAAAGTACAGACAGAGTTTAAGTACTCCTATTTTATTGTGGATCTAGGAGGCTGATTTTCCGGGTTCTTAAAATGACGCTAGAAACCTTCTGATTGATCAGAAAACTGGATTTTAATTTTCGAATTTATTTCACCAATTCATCCGAAAGTTATACATTGAGCCACCTGTAAGGAATTCAAATATCGTCAGTCGGTTTCTGATAATATAAGACTTCACATTTGGATGGGTTCCATAGACATTATAAACGTAGAATTTCTGATGTATAATGTAACTTCATATGTGTAAGTATGAATTTGATTGTATAAGTTTCGTGAGTTCAAGACGATCAGATGAAAACTCTCTGAGATGAATATTTTTTTCTTTATTGATAGCGTTTAAATTAAACAAAAATAAATTAAGTTAAAATAAAATAAAATGAAAAATTATCCCATGATTCCATTTCCGCTGAAAGTTTAACTTTCTGTACCAAAAAGGAGTGGCAGCTGACTCAAGGGAAACGCTAGCGCTTTGCAAACCTTCCAAATCGAGTAGTCTACATAATATTACTCATTCATACGGCCTTGTGCCACATCTAAGTAAAAAGCTTGATGAATTACTATTTAATATAACTTTTATAATATTATTACTTGGATTAATTAAGAAAATAATCAAAAGAGAAGACAATAATAGTAAATAGTTAGACTTCCAGTTTATTTCAAAGGAAAAAATATTGTTTTGATTGGTCCAAAAATATTTTATACTGTTTTTGTTTTTTGTCTTTTGTTATTGTTGTTTTTGTTTTTTTTTGTTTTTTGTTTTGGTGGTGGGTTGTTGGGGTATTTTTTTTTTTTAGTTGATTTAATTTTTGAATTTGTTCGAACAGAGTTCGTAAGGTGTTTTTATCCACATTCAGGATATATATAGAGAGACAGAAAGAGAGGGAGAGAGAGGGAGAGGGAGAGAGAGAAAATAGATTGGGAAAATCCGACAAGATGTGAAAAAATAAATTAAAAAGTGGATAAACCAAAATATAGACAACGGGTTCAAACTGATATTTCGTTTTTATTTCATCAACGACTTCTTTAGAATGTTGGCTATTCTGTAGCGATAAGTATTAAGAAGAAATAGATTTTTAAAAAGGGGAGGAATCGAATAACGGAGAGACAAAGAAGAAAAAGCTTTTTTGTAAGGGAAGAAAAAATACAAATCTGAGAGTCAAAGGAGCGCGGTGACAGCAGGATTATTGGCTACGATTTTTTAAACATCTGGTACATTTTTTAAACATCTGGGCAATGGCTAAGCAAACAAAGGACATACTATAGCTGACTCACTCTCAGCGTGACATTTTCTCTCAAACACCCACGCCGCTGTTTTGGTGCTTTGGTTTCTCGAGCATACATACACATATACATACATACACGCACATATACGTATGTAAGAGCTGCTACATTGTAACCCCTTGTTTTAACAATGAACACACGTATACGCTGATATGTTCGAACAAAACACACTCACGTTCTCATAATATTTATAACAGTCACACACACACACACACACACACACAAATATCTAAAAAAACAATATTCAAACATTCTTCCTACTTTCAATTGTTTTTACTTAGTTATTACTATATAAAACTATCTTGTTTTATGTTACCATATAATGAATGTTTTTGTCTGCGTTGTTCATTTATTTGTGTTGTAAATTGTGGAACGACTCAGGAAATTTTGTTTCTAACAAAACCTCGAGAGAATTAAACGACCAACGCATCCTCTACAATATTATCTTTTTTGTTAGTGAATTCGCGGTAGACTTTAAAAGTTAAATTATTTGGGGATTTAATTAGCAGGATATCAAAGAAAGGATTCTTTTTCAGAGGTGAAATTGATGGACGGTTCAACATTGTTTAATTTCTATGCAATATTTTCGACGTTAATGTTTTTAGGTAGGAAAATGAGTACGTCGTCAATATATCTGAAATATGTAATGTTAATGGGTAATCTATATCTAAAAAGGCCGGATCTAAAAATTCTAAAAATAGACAGGCTAAAACACCAGAAGTCTTTTCTATAAGGAAGCCAAATTTCTGTTTATAAAATTTATTATCAAATTTAAAACAAGTCATGTTAATAATGTGTTTGCTGGGGTATGTTTATGAGGAGTGATGAGCTGAATTTTTGATGGGTATATTGGTGTAAAGGGAACTTATATCTAAGCTGTTCATGGTTTTGTTTTGTATGTTTGTGTGTGTGTGTGTGTGTGTGTGTGTGTGTGTTTTCAATGCGATTTTACCCTCTCGAATATTTGTTGTACTAGCCGTAACATCCTGTGGCTACAAATTATTTTTCAGAGTTATTTTGCATAACTGTGTTATTATTTCTAATAAAAAAGTTTTTTGATTTTTTTCAGCGAAGAAAAAGGAATAAACAACAACGTAGAATCTATTCTCATTGCTACATCCTCTGATGAAGACTATTTTTCATTCGTTGCAATATATGAGAAAAACGCACACGCTTTATTAGTTAACGGAATATTTTTGTAAACTATGAACAGATTTGATTACTGATATTCTTAATGTATAAATACAGACATAATAAAGAATAATTATATTAACAGACTTCTTTCCTTCTTTCCCTGCGTTCCTATCGACTCCTTGAAAAGCACACTACACCTCAATCAGCTCATCCGCGCGAATTACGACAGGGAACTATGTAAGGCTTCAATGCATTGAAAATAATATTGACAACGTTGCAATATCGCAAGGTTTGTGTCAGTTTCATCCCACGGATGTTCACTCAAGAACAGAACGGACACAAGTCTTCTTGAGTCAGATCGACCATCATTATGAGGTTGATGGCAACACGTTCCAGGACTGAATTATCACTTGTAACGAAACTTAGTGCCACTACTACAAGCCATGATTTTGTTGTTGAAAACTTCCTATAACAAATGTTATTATTGTACTCCCTGTATCTTTTGCAATTTCTGCGGAAATAAATCAGCTGTTCCTTGGTACAACCTATAGGGAACAAATAAATAAACAAATAAATGATTTAAATTGAATTAAAAAAGAAAACTATTAAAATATGCAGAAACACCCAGAGGCCCCTGACAGGAAAAAGGGACGACACATCTGTAAAGAAAAAGGGACCTCTCGACAAAAGGAGGAAGCTCATTCACTTTCAGGCAGTGACTGGCGAAGTAACAACACCTTGCTAACTAGTGGAAGACGCCACGCATTCGTCTTTGGACGAAGCGTTAGCTAGTCCTTTCACTAATAGCAGCCCTCTCGGTTAACAGTATGCCTAAATATAAAAGGCTACGAAATGGAACTACGAACTAAAACACTGGACTTCGACAAACTTCCAAAAGCGACTAACCATTGTTAAAGCTTTAAAATACCAAATAAGGACACACATATACCAAGAAACAATTGACGTATTTTAAACACCTTGACTGGGGTATTCAACCATTTAAATTGTATTCAGGGAAAATTCCTTCACCCATTGAATGGTTGTTGAACCCAGGAAATAAAGGAAAATAAAACAAAATGTCTTCCTCTCCTATCTGTTGCTGTGTTCTTTCGTATAACTCTTTTTGGGCCTTTCTTGTTCAAGGAGTTACATCAACGAGACAACTTTGGGGTAAAATAAAATAACCTCAGAATGGAGTCAAATATCAAACGGTAACACAGCTGGCCCTTGACATCAGCCTGACCCCATAAACCAAACTGGTGCAATTGAATATGAAAACTCATTTCATAAAGATCTGTATTCGCCTTTTTGCTCACCAGATGGTGTCAACTATGCAGGATATTGACGAGGAAAATCTTGAGATATCTATGGAATTAGGTTCGCATGAAAGACAAGGAAAGTCACAAGCGAATAAGACACATGAAAGAAGTCATGCACATAATATTGTGGCAATATCATTCGCAGTTCGCCCAGTTTCACCTCGTAAACCACACACGCACAAATTTTTAAGATTAAATTAAAAAAACGAATTCCAGAATACACACGTATTGTCGTTTTTACTTACTCATCAAAGAACCTAGTGGGTGAGGGTGCGTATGACACTTCGCTCTTCCGGACGACTTATGTGCGTAGACCCTCACCATCGGGTCATAGAGGGTGGACGAAGACTTGAATGCTAGTCAGTTTTGTATCCTATTCAGTGTCGAACAGCAACAGCTAACTCTAGGTTATCTGATTGATACTAGAACTACCGACTTTCCTAACTTGTTTAGCAATCCTTTCGATACTACTATGCTCAAACATCCATGTCCATATATACACACACATTACACGTATGTTCATACACACCAATACAGACATACTCGCACCCACCTGCATATATATATATATATATATATATATATATATATATGTATTAGTAAAGTTGGCAACCGTAGTCGAGGGCGACTCGAAGACTCCCTTTTCAATAGCTACTACACCGAGTTGTAGAGGAGGGTGCTACTCCTCTTCCTAGACTGCTCCACTTTACCCTTGACACGTACCTTATATTGCTGAGTGTTAAGCAAAGAGGTATCAAGTACCATTTTTTGTGTCTTTCGAATGACTCGATCTGGGATTGAACCCCGGTCTCCTGGACCGTTTGGTGAATACTCTACTCACTACAAACTCATACAGACATACTCACACCCACATGCATATATATGTACACACACTACACCTATGCTCACCCCCCCCCATACAGACATACTCACTCCTATATGCATATATATGTATACATGCACTACGCCCGGTATTTCTTTTATTTTCTTTCAGCTGCTTTATTAATAGTAGATCTGATTTTTAATAAAAAGGAACAGAAATAAGATAAATGGAATACTCCTCAAATGGTTCCAGAGAAATAAGTGACTTTTACCCAAATAAAATTAAGAAAACTGCTTTTAAAATCTATTATGTTACACTGCCATATTTGTTTAAAAAGATGAGTAATTTTGGAAGTAATTTCATTTTGAAATTATTCGAGGGAGGATTATTAATTTTGACAAGTATTTCATTCATTTTTTTATTTTTGTTTTTGATTTTATTATCCCAACACTAAGGTTGTCATTCTGCAACAGAAATTGAATAAAATGCCAATTTATATACTGTACCAGGCAAAGGAACAATCCTACTGGGTGAGGGAGAAAACAATATTAGCTTGGTTCTTGGGTGGAGGAGGCTTCTCTCCAAACAACACCTGCTTAGCTGGGCTGTGTTTATTGCTAGCCACCAGGGGCACCCCAAAATGGAAAATGCTGAGGGAACCAAGCATTTTTTGTAATGTCCATGCATAAGTTTTGATTCATGCATGGTTTACCTCAACAAACTGATTCTATGATAGATCTGACTTGGTGGGAAGTTGGCTAAATATAATACAGTTCAAACATAATAAAGAATAAAAAGTATATGGTAAGATTTGAATTTCTTTAAGCAGATGGTCAAATCTTACCAAAGTCTCATTCTTTATTTCCAGTTCATAAGTCTCACTAAGGGCCATAGAATGACAGTTAAGAAAAAAAACAGGAATGAGAAAAAAGAAATACAAGTCAAAAATTAATATTAAACATAACTCTAATTGATTTTCAACAAGTATTATATTTTTTTTAATCTTATTTTTGTTGCTTGTTTTTCAGCTAATATTAAAACATGAATCATAACAATTATTATTATCATTCACCTTTACTTGTTTCTTTATCACAATCTCACTTGGATGGTATATCTATGACAACAAGGCATGAGTGGATTGTTCTCATTCAACTTTCCGTGCTCAGACGATATTTCATCTCACTTAATTCTTCCAAGTCAATTTGTCTTTGAGATGTTGCTAGTTTATCTCTTCCACTGAACAAGTGTATGTGATTTTTATGCACTAACTACACAGAGATTGAACTCACAATCACAAGGTTACTAGATACACTTTAATTGAACACTAGTTTGAGTATATCGGGCAATAATAATGATAGTTCCTCATCACAGAGGTTCATACAAAAGTTATTTATCCAAAATGTTTTTAATGTTTGTATTTTGGTTGTTTTGTGGGTATTTGTTTTTTAGGTGGAGATTACACATTAACTCACAGATCCTTCACTTTTATTGAGAAACACATTTTTTAGTTAACATTGTTCTGTCAAATTTTCATTTTAGTTAGGAAATACTTTTTTAGCTAATGTTGTCCAGTGAAGATTTTAGTTTTTTAAGAGATATTTTTTTAGTAGATATTGTCCCATGAAAATTTCAGGTTTTTAAGAAATATTTCTTTGATATTGTCCTGTGAAAATTTCAATTTTCTAAGAAATATTTTTTAGCTGATATCATCCTGTGAAAATTTTTACTTTTGTTGAGAATGTCTTTTTCCTGATTTGAGTAACAAGTCTTAACAAAGCAATAATGTTATATAATCATTTTACATCTTAATCAAAAGTCAAAATTTATTTTAGTAAGATATTTTGTTTCTTTTTGTTTTTTTAAGTTTGAAAAATTAAATTCAATATAATTAGTTACATCTAACAATGATAATGAGCTGGAGGCCATGTTGCTGTAATATGGCCTCCAGCTCATTATCATTGTTAGAGACCATGTCTTGATGAGAGCCATTATTTTTCTTTTTTTTATGTTAAAACCTTCCAATAAGTACACATTCCAAATTTGGTAGGTCTAACTCAACTGCTGATATATATATATATATATATATATATATATATATATATATATATATATATTCATGGTGTCAGGGCTGGCGGAACAAGCAGCTAATTTACATGCCAGGCAACAAGAAGCATTTGTCTCTACATGAACTCAGATAAAACAGACTTTATGTTTTAAACAAGATAGTAAGTAGTGAGTAAATTTAGCGACCATAGTTGAGGGCAACCCGAAAGCTCCCTTTTCAATAGCTGCTACACCGAGGTGTAGGAGAGGGCACTACTCCTTTCCCTGAATTGCTCCATTTTACCCTTGAAACATACCTTATAATGCTGAGTGTTAAGCCAGGAGGTATCAAGTACCACTTTTTGAGTCTTTGGTATGACTTGACCTGAGATTGAACCCCGGTCTCCCGGGCTATTGGTGAACACTCTACCACTAGTACCATCTCCTCATTAAATGGCAAACCACTGAAATTAATAGATCAGTTCATATACCTCAACAGCAATATCACAACTACTGTAAGTGATGACAAAATACACATAGGTAAAACATAGGGAGGGTAACAACCATATGGAAACCTGATCTCTCTGATGAAATAAAACTGGAATTCTTCCAAGCTGTAACCAGGTCAGTACTATTGTATGGTTGCACAACTTGGACTTTAAGGAAATGGTAGGAGAAAAAACTAGATTGGAACTACTCAATGATTGTGTGCGCTGTTTTGAACAAATCCTAAAAGCAGCACCCAACAAAGTAGCAACTGCATGGCCACTTATATCTCATCTCGCAAACTATTCAAGTGATATAAACAAGTTATGCTGGGTACTGTTGGAGAAGTAAGGATGGATTTATAAGCAATGTTCTCCTATGGATTCCTTCATACGGACACACCAATTTACTTTCATTATCTCTTTACGGATACGGGATGCAGTCTAAAGGACTTGCTAAGAGTGATAACCAATAGGGACAGATGGCAAAAGAGAGTCAAAGAAATCCATGCCGTCCACACACTTTGAGGATGATGATGATGTAATGATAGAAGATCACCAATTAGAGCTATATAAGTTGGCTGCTTTATGCAGGTAGTTATAATATAGAAGACTGTTGATGATTTACAGATATAATACAAACTTTTTGGGTTTTCTATAGAGGATTGATAAACAATGAATGAAGAGGAGGAGACTCACTTAGCATAACAGTTATATTCTTAGGAAATAGATATGGTGACCCAATTTCAAATCTTGGATAAGACTGTAGGCATTTCACGTTACACTAGTCGAAAAGGCATGAACCCATTTTTTCTCCAACCAACCATGGGTAAGAAGTAGAGCAGACTAGACATTTTAGCCTTGGTATGGCAATCGGTTGAAGAGATGGAAAACTCTGAATTCAAACCAGCTGTACTCTACTTAGAAATTGACTGTGTGTTGGGAGAGGAGTTGAGTTCATACAACAGACATACTTGGCATCATGGTTATCATCATAGGAAATCTTGGATAAGGCTATTTGTGTTTACACTTCATAATAATGCCCTTGAGAAAGGTATGTTCTCCTCTCTGCTTGGGGTAACCAGCTGTACTCTGCTTACAAATTGACCTTGTGTCACATCCTGGTTATAGCAGAGAAATTAGGTAAATACATTCTAAGATCACCAATCCTTCTTCTTGGAATCCAATCAACTGTATAATGTAAACTTGTATGAGAAATACTTAAGAACAGATTGCAACTAACATGCTTTTTCTCCTCTTTTCCTCCTGAGGAACTGATTCCCCATACAAAAATTCTTGCATAACTTTCATAGTAGTAATTTACTAAGCCTTTTGCTTAGATGTGGCACAAGACCATATGAACCAGATATCTTGTATCACTGAAATTGAGGACACCATCCAGCACAGCACAGAAGACATTTGCAACATCCATATTGATGTCACTGGATGGCAACAGCCTATCCTTCTAGTCAGATTATTTAGCCTTGGTCTCTGGTCTCCCATCAAATTAACATTACTAACCTACTCCTTGTCTCTAGCCACACGGATAAATGAGATTTCCCTCAATTCAACTGAACCTACTCAATTCAGAGTCTATGAGACATAGGCATGTTATGGTCTTAACCCGGCAGATGATGCCACAGTTCAGCAAAAATGAGACAGCATCCAGTTTTTTTTAAATTTCAGACATTTTCAAATGACCAACTACTTGCATGTCTAAACTTTGTCTCTCAAGGAGGGGGAGTCTCAGTCACATAGTAGTCCCCACAATAAGCAAGTTTGAACTCTAGTCTTGCTTTTATATTTACTTACGGGTAAATACCATTGGGAAAGCTATGAAATCCCTAATCCCTACAGTTACAGGTTAAATAGTACCACTACTGTTGTTCTACAAGGATGGCTTTGGCATTGGATCAGCCACAAATGTTGATATGCTATCAAACAAAGAAACAAACCTGTCTCTTAACCTCACAGAAGAACATGATTGAATACTCTACTTTCTAAGTTGGTTCCTACCCAGATAGATAACTGTTTCCAAATTGGTGTTTCATTGAGGCTCGGATTCCAAATACGAGAAAGACAAATGGTATTGTGGATCAACAGCGGATGAATTCAGACTACAAACATCATCTTCAGCATCAGTTATTTCCTTTGGCATTTCACCATCAATGAGATCATTAAGCATAATCTAGACACAACTAAAGACATTGAGAATAGATCAAGGGGACAGTAAAACACTTGATGCCATAACTCTTTTTCCATTACAAGATGGCAAGTCTCTTATATAGAATACTAATAGCAGTGAGGACTTCTCTGGGTGTAACTTCAGTAAAGTGAAAAGATATAGGCCTCAGTGGTAGGCAAGATGAGGATTGTAAGTTGGCAAAGTACTAGTTGCTTTCAGAGAGATTTTTTTAATACATATCGCAGTTGTAATATCTGGCATCCTAGGGCTTCAAAAAGCCTCCCTATTCTGCCAGATTGATTCAAAGCCTACTGGACATAGTAACAAGTTCCAAGAGGTTAAATGGCTGCTTCAAAGAGTTTCCCTTGCAATTCTTTGGGATAATGCATTATAATTCTTTCATATGGGATTGTGGATCAGAAATGACTATCCTCAATTTGGTTTTTTTAATATATCATTATTTTGTTATAAAAATTATTTAAAACCTTAAAAAGGAAAAAAAATCAATGCATATTTATTAAATATATGATATCAGCAGAATATACTTTGAAACATTTTTTGACTTTATTGTTGTATTTGAAAGAGGCTAGAGTGCAATAATAGTTATTCTTCTATTAAAAAAATAAAATAAAATAAAAATCAGTTTTACCGATTTTGAATTTGTGCTGAGGCTGTTTATTTCACACAATGGCTCTTAGGGAAGACATCCACTTCTCACTACATTATATCTCATATGTTGATAAATGTGGATATACACGGCCTTTTATACCTATGGATTTTAAATACAAAAATAATCAACAATTGACTTTCTTCTCATTTATAGAATAGGAAATGATGCAATTTCCTCGTCAAAGAAAGTTCTAGAAAAAACATCAATTTTGATGCAATTGTAATCCTGATCCTCCCAAATTCTATAAAGTCAAAACATCTTCAAAGGTATGAGAACAATTCACTCATCACGCAGGCAAGATAGATGCAACTGTGTCTCAGAGTCTCATAGCAGCCCTACTTGTTTGACCGCTAGACAAACCATATCAAGTTATGACCATCAACTTGGACGATAGCCTATCAACTCCATATACGGGTTAAAAATTCACTGCTACCCACAGTGACTTAACATAAGAACAATTTCATTTCTTTGTTTTCAGATCAATCTAAGAATAAAACTTCTCTATTTTTGTAGCACTCATGTTAATTGTGTTATTTTTATTAATATTAGTCCACTACAAGTAACCAAATTTACTAAATGTATTCTAAAAAAAAAAAAGAAAAAGAAAAAAAAAAAGAGTAGTAAGATACAAAATTTTACGTTTTCACAACTCAGAAATTCCGGGTTCTCTAATAATAATATTTATAAAAATAATTACAATTTCAAACATTTAGATTTTGTTTATGTTAAAATAAATATCTATATTATAATGTAATAATATATGATATTATTATAATGATCCAATTTTTGTATATAAGTTACCATCACATATAAAAAATGCAAAATTTTTGTTTATGCAATACCTAAAAAATGTTAATTAAAATTCAAGGAAATAAAGCAATTTCCAACCAAATTTGCAACTTGATAATGATCCAATATTTGTATGGTCAATATATGAATAAGGGAAATAACTCCAGGTGCAAATTTTTCTTTTATTTTAAATCTCAATTTTAGCAGCTATATATACTAAATATGTTAAACAAAAATAAAATCTAAAAGTTTGAAGATTTTACAATCTAATAGCTTAAATACTTAAACATAAATCTATAATATTCCATGTAATGTAATTCAATGATTCAGTCATTAAAATCTGAAATAAAAATCATAGGAATGAAAGAAGAAAAGAAATGAAGAGATTATTATTTGCTTCATAAAATAAAGATACTTTTATTTTAATGGTATCATTATTTCATGGGTATCTTTTCTTTTCTTTTAAACACTGCCATGATTTTTTCCCAGCTCTGAACTGAAATCACAGGACAAAATTTTAAAATATAAGAACAAAAAGTATCAAGATCCAAGACTTGAATTTTTATTTTAAAATTTACATGAAAACTATACTGATTAACTTGTATAATATTATATAACTGACTAGGTCCAATCCTCACTACATTTTATAACAGCAGTTTTTAGAGCAACAGGAGTGTACAAGTGTATCACCCTCCATATGATTTCTTTTTCTTATTTCTAAAATTGAAAATTTGTCTCAAGGGTAAGAATTGAGGATGTCGAGGATATTAAAAGAAATGCAACAGCAAAGGTTCATGCCAGATCAAAAGAAGAGTTTTAGAAGTATTTGAGCCAATAAAAAATCTGCTGAGATAACTATGTTGAATGCCAAGGAGACTATTTTGAAGAAAACTAATATTTCAATCAAGATTCATTAGTCTTAGTAAATAAAGCCTCTGTCTTGATACTTTTTGAATACACCTATATTGTTGAAAAATCACCACACACTTACCTTTAAAGTAAACCTCAAAATTGACCAAATAAAACAAAGAGTAAATCAAAATTTTTGAAAATGATTATTTTTTAGTTTGTGTTCTTTTTTTTAGGTGATTAGTTTTAAATTTTTTTTCAAGTCTACCAATATTCTATCAATCCAAATTATTATTACTTCTTTCTGTTACCCTCTTTTGTTAGCCCCTTTCCACTTACCCACCCACTTCATCTTATAAATTCTAGAAAAATGTTCAAGTTTGCAAGCATTTTTTTCTTAAAACAGTCAGTGAAAAAAGTGAACCATTTTTTTTTTTATTATGGGCACAAATTTTAATAAAACTTCATTAGCTTAGTAATGCAAAGTAATTATTTTCTTTAATCATTATTGACAAAGATCCCTTATTTTTAACAAAAAGTCATTAGCAAATGACTAATCACAAATTAAAATATCAAATAAAAAAGAAAATTATCACTTTTTTTGTGTGCCTAAGCCATTGAAGTTTCATCAAACTTTGTGGCAATAATTTAAAAAATGGTTCAGTTTTTCACTTTTTTGTACCAATATCGTAACCTTTGTTTTGATGAACCAACAGAAAAAAAGAAGACATGAACCTCTTGAAACAAAAAGTGTTTCTAATGTCTTATTTTGATTTTATGATTTGATTAAATGAACTAGATTTTGAAATTAAAAAATTTTTATTTCACATTTACATAAAGAGGAATGTTTAGTGGCATTCTCAATCCAAAGAATATATGCATTTTTTAATATTTAAAATGACAAATTTATTTTTAAAGTTATATAATAATAATAATAATGTTGATGATGATGATATCATTTAGAGCAGAGGTCTCAAACTGAAGAACACAAAAGAGCCATTATGTTCTGGGGAAGAAGCACAATGAGCCAAAAGTGAAATGGAAGAAGATACTTCACAATTTCTACTAGTTTTAGTACTAAACTGATTTATACTTAGGAAGACCACTTTATTTATACAAATGAATGTACATCTGACATAAATGTCTGGCAGTATATGAACTCTTTGAAAAAGTCCATAAAAAAATAAAATAGAAATTTTCTTCTTTTTTTTTTACTGAACGTTAAATTTATAACTAAAACTAATGCTAACTTGAGTTCTTGCTGGTTTCATTTGATCCCAGTCAGTTCATGTTGAAGATTTTGGTGACATTTAGTAGCAACAAGGGATTCTATGTTTCACTTAAAATTATATGAATTGGCCAGTGCCAACACTGATTATCAATGTTCAGCTGTAAGTCTTGAGCACAATTCAAATTCATTTACAATATTAGACAAAAAAAAAAGACAGTGAAAAAGTTAAACTTCTTTCTTTTTTTTTTATTGCTACAAATTTTAATGAAACTTCAACGGCTTAGACACACATAAAAAATTGATATTTTCTTGGATTCTTGTTGTCAAAAGTTCTTTTAGTTGTAGCAAAAAATAAGAAATTTCTTTTAATTTTCAATTCCCTAATTTGATATCCTAATTTGCGATTAGTATTTTCCTAATGACTTTCCACTACAACTAAGAGAACTTTGACGACAATATTTAAAGGATAACACTCACTTCCAATGTGTCTAAGTCATTGAAGTTTCATTAAAATTTGTGACAATGAAAAAAAAAATGGTTCAATTTTTTTCACCAATTTTTATTTTCTTGTCTCATACTATATTGTCATTGTTGAAAAAAATCTGCTCACAAACATATGTACTTAAACACTTTACCAAAATTTATAAAGATGAGATAAACATTTTGAGAAACCTTTTGTGTGCAAAAGACATAGATAAATTGACTGTGAACCAGACGTTTGAGACCTCAGATTTAGATAAAATTTATAATCTTTTTTTAGAAAATTATACAGTCCTTGTTTTGTTTTTCATTTATTATATCAACTATATTTCTCTTTGATAAAAAAAGAAAAAATAATTTTACAAAAAGGAAAAAGGAACAAAGATAGAAATTGTTACTGAACAACTAAATGTTATCACAGTAATTGATTTTATACATATTTAAAAATCATTTATGAATAAACTTTGGTGGGTATTTTTTATTTTGATTTTGATGTTATAAAATCCCAGTCTAAAAAGTTTTAAAAATTATAAAATTTATACATATCTTAATCGTTAAATCTTAAATAAAAAATATCCTGGTAAAACCTGTTAAGCTACAGTATTGGATAAAAAAAGACAGAAAAAACTAAACCATTTTTGCCACAAATTTTAACAAAACTTCAATGGTTTAGACACACATAGGAGGTGATTATTTTCCTTTGTTATTGTTGTCAAAGTTCCCTTAGTTGTAGTGAAAAGTGAAAAATTTTTTTAAATTCTCAGAAATACCAAAAAAAAAAAAAAAAGAAGAAAATTTCTTAGAATTTTCTTTTTCTTAATTTGATATCCTAATTAGTGATTAGTCCTTTGTGAATGGCAAGCAAGCAGTTGTCTGAGTTTGAAAAAAGTTAAATTGTGGCATACAATGATATCAAACAGTCACTTATAATGAAACAGTTATTTAACATATTGAATGATTGTTGGTAACAATTATCATACGATTTTTATCAATCATTTGATGCAAGCATAACCAGAGGCTGTCAGACAATAATTAATGCAAATATATACCCAACCAAATACTAAGTGGTCATAAATTGATATCCTATGTGATTCATCCATGGCTAATGGCTAGTAAGGTCAAATTGTGGTATACAATGAGAGTGGACTGTCACTTTGCGATATTGTAAAGAAATTTAATCACTATCATTTATCAATTGATGTTTTCTTCAAAAATTATAAGAGAACTGGAAATCATTATCAAAAAGAAAGTTGTGGCCACAAGAGAAAAACCACTGCATCTGAAGATGTAAAAATTGTAAGAAACAATAAACAAGGAAAATAATCACATCCTATGTGTGTCTAAGCCATGGAAAATTCATTCAAATATGTGGCAATAATAAAAAATGGTTCAGTTTTTTGTCCAATACTGTAAATTTAAAAATTAATTTATGACAATGAAAATCTATGACACAACATAAATCTCATTTTGACTTCTTGCTGACTGATTTAATGAGGTAGATTATGTTATAGACTTTGCATTTAAAGTACTTAATTTCAATAAAACTAATATAAATGCACCATTATAAATTCTGTTGATTAAATGAGAGACTAATAAATGCAAACATTTGAATAACTGCTTACAGAACAAGTTTTAATATAGAAACTTTTAAAATAAATAAAATTCATCTTTTTTTTTTAAATGCAAGCATGCACTCTTGATAGTTGAGTGGTTAAATGTTTTCCAATTAATGAGAGTATGCATACTTTTAAGAATGAATAATTCTTTTACAAATTTATGAAAACTGATTGCAGATCTCCTTTCAGTCAAGAAATATATAAATGCACATCCAATAATCTCAAAATCAGTCATCATCTTCATCATACAAGTGGTTGTATGCATATATGAATACATCAAAGAAAAATTCCTTGATACAAGTACTTAAAAGTTATGGATAGATACATTTAAAAAAATTTAAAATGTTAAAGTTTTCCAGTGGAAACTGATAAAAATTTCAGGCATTGATTTAATTGCTGTGTGTTTGAAACACAGAAATACTCTTCTCTTATTCAACACATTTACATATAATTGTCTTTGTTTTATCAGCAGTCTCCATTTTCTTTTAATGTAAACATCCTGCATTCATATCCTGTCTAACTTGAAGTGTTCCTTTCGTTCCCGCAACTCTGTCAGTGATTTCACTTTCAGCAATTCAAGATCTTCTTCACAGCCATTCAATTTTAAGGACTTGAGAATGACATCCTCAGTAAGGCGCAAAAAGGGATTGTACAGCTTTTCTTCTCGAAGACTTGAAGGACACTATGAAAAGAAGAATACAGATTTAACTCATAATCTTAACAAATACTAAGATTAATCTAAAAAATGAAATAAAATAAAAACACTTTAATTAATGCATAATATGCAACCCTAACTTTTGGCTATGAAATTTGGGAAAAAATATCTCTCATGAGCAATACAGGTTAGATTTGCATATGATGTAGCACATACATGCAACAACCAATGAACTTTAAGATAGCTTGGCAACCCAGTATGATGGGAGTGAGTTCTACCAGGGAGCTCTATTAAAGCACTGTATATTTCTTTTTTGTTTATCAGTTGCCTGGAAATGCTATGCAAGTGCTAACCATGAATTATTAGACCCTTTGAGTTTTGTCAAAATATTGCTGGTCATGTGCCTACCTATATATTCCAAACAAGATGTGGGAACCAAACAGAAATAATTGTCATTTTATGTAGGCTTTTGAAGTTTTTGAATCTTTTCTGTTGTAACTGCTGACAGTGTTGATAAAAAAAGGGTAGATTAAAGATAGACTGACATCATTTTTGAGTAGATTTCTATTCCTTTTTATTGCAAGCAGTGGGCTCAGTTAAGTTCTAAAATGAAAAACTGGTGAACTGTGATAGGCTCTTTAATTGTTTTAGTTGTCATATGACCTGTTATCAACTATATCCTTGAATATTATCAGCAGTTATATAAATATTTAAAAATCAGTTCCTGATGATTCTCTTTTGTTTTGTGATGCCAGATTCAAAATTTGAAATCAATTTTGTAATTTGTTGATTTTTTTTTATTATTTAATCATGAATTTCTTTTTGTAACCAATTTTTCATTTGTTGATTCAGAAGGTATAGTTCCCAAACATTTTAAACTTTGGAAATAATTTTACAAAGCAAATTTTTTTTTTAAATATAAAACTACTAAAGAAAATAGTAAACATCAGTAAAATATTTTATTTGAATAAACAACTCACAGTAGGAAGCATTTTCTTTCGTTGTTTCTTGGCCCAAAGATGCTTCTGCTAAAGACGAAAAAAAAAAAAAAAGATTAGAATTTCACATAGGAAATGTCAATCAATTTTATCTAGTAAACAGTTTCGATCTAAATTTCTGAGATGGGGAATTACTCTAACTAGCAGAAAACCTACCCTACAGACAGGATTTAAGTCACGTAAACTATGAATTTATCAATTCCACTTTTTATTGCAACAACAAACACAGGTATAACACAAAAGTATGTTTTTTGTGATAACTTATAAGTTAACAAACAGCATCAAGAGGTTAATATTTATCTTTCCCTCAAGTAGTATAATGATTAGCAAGCTCAGCTAGCAGACCATTGTCAATGTGTTTGATTCTGATTAGGTACTCCATACTACTGGCCTTGTGCCAAACCAAGCTATGCTTAGTAAATGACAACTAAAAATTTTAAAAAATAGGTTTTTCAAAGTTTTGACTTTCCAGTGGCTAGGAAAAAAATCAGGGAAAATAGTTATACCTTATTCTGACTAAAAAGTTTTTAGTTATATGTCTACTTTATTTAGTTAAACAAACAGATAAAGATTCAGTTTAGCTAACATAATGAATACAAATCAACTGTCCGGTTTAGCATTATACTTACATGGAAAGGTTTTAAGAGTTTTGGTATATTCAAGAATTAATATGCTAAAAACATGCTCCAGATTCCCATTATTAATCAACAGATAATTGGATGGCCATAGCACAAATTATCCTTGAACTATATATGATGATTGATAGGAAATTATAGTAACATTATAGATACAGTTTGGAGGGAGTTTTAAGATAATTTTTTTTTAATAATTTGTCAAACAAAATCTTTCATCTGAGTGTTAATCCCTACCTAAGGAACTTTTTCTTAAAGGTTTCAAAAACGCCATTTTATAAATGTAAATACAATTCATAGTTAAATAAATGAATTTAACATTGTATAGATGAGATCATCATCAAGGCATTCCTTAGACTCTCTCTTACTATCTGGCCCTATCAGCCATCACTCTTGGTAAATCCTCTAGATGGCACCCAATGTCCACACAAAGTTGATGAATGTAAGTTTTTGCTGGTCAACCAACACTAGTGTGTCCATGTATAGGAGTCTAAAGAAGAATGTCACTTACTTCTCAAAGCAGCACCCAACATATTTTACTAATCTTTCTTGGATGGTTTGCGAGATAGGAGGTAAATGGCCATACAACTATTGCTGTAGAGTGCTGCTTCCAGGATTTGTTCGAAACAGTATCCAGCATCCATGGGAAGTTCCCATTAAGATATACAAATCTTATTTGTTGTGGACTACTTCTGAGGAAGACTCAGTTAAACAAAATAATCAGAAACTTTTTAGACTAAACATGGGCAAACTGCAGCCCCTAGACCACAAGCAGCTCATGTTTTTCTGAGTGGCTTGCCTAATTTCATAGGGAAAATAACATTAAGATCTTGTTTGTCTCATTTCATTCTCACTTGAGAACTTTTTCCATATAGTCAAATGAATAAATTAGAAACCAATCTTACTACTTTTATCTCCATTTTTATTATGTATTTTTGTATTAATGTTGGCTTTCAATTTAAAAGGGACAAATAAAATCATTTAATCACCAGATTAACTATGCACCTGCAATTTAAAGAAGATAGTTTTAATAAAATTTTGATTCATAGATTATGAAAATACTCATTTTTTCTTTGATATACAGATCATATTCATATTGAATACATTGATTTTTCAAATATTCCTTTTTTCTTATAATTATTCCATAATGTATCATGGCAACAACATGTATTTATCCCAATTATATCAGTGATAATATTATACAGACTAAAACTATTTATCGAAAAGATCTTTTTACCAAAGAGAAAAAACTCAACTTTCCCCTATTTCCAAGGGAAATACTTACACAAATAGTCTTCTATAATGAAGATGGTTAAGGTATCTTCAACAAAAAATTAGAAATAATTTTTTTAATAGTGCAGTCTGCCTGATGATGAGCCATGTCTCATGTGGTCAACTTCTAAAAAAGGTTGTCCAGGCCTGATATAGACATTTGTATAGTGGAAATCCAGTCTTAAAAAGAAAAACTGTCTCATCTTGTATCTAATTATAGCAATTTAACAATACCCAAAATTATCTAAGACTAGGTAAAGCATTGACTGCTACTGAAAGGTTAACAACCAGATGGAAATCTGATCTCTTTGATAAAATAAAACAAAAATTCTTCCAAGCTGTAGCCGTGTCACTAAAACTTTAACAAAACACAGAAAGAAAAAGCTAGATGGGAATTACACAAGGATGCTCTCAGCTTTTTTTTTAACAAATCCTGAAAGCAGTTTCCTACAAAACAGTAGTTGTACAGACACTTACTTTCCATCTCACTAACTATCCAAGCAAGATGAGCAAGACATGCTGGACACTGCTAGAAAAGTAAAGACATACTTATAAGTAACATTCTCCTATGGACACCTGTACATAGATATACCAGTTTTGGCTGACCAGCAAAAACTTACATTCATCAGTTTTGTGTAGATACTGAGTTCTGTCTAGAAGACTTACTAAGAAAAATAACAATAAAGGACAGACTGCAAGAAAGAATCAAAGGAATCCATACAGTTGGTTTGTCTTGATGATGATCTCATTTCTTAATACATGCATCACAGTTTTCATATATACAGAATACTACACTCAGGCCATCAACCAAACAGGAAATTTAATTATAGCAGGAATATATCTATTCTGAGTAGAGCTCTGGAGATTCTCCATGCTGGTAACTAATTATTTCTCATAAATGTTGAAATTTGTAATGTCAATATCATAGAAAAGCTTAGCATTAATCAGAAAGAGACTTCACTATGGCTCAGCTTCATTCAACATCTATATCAAAATAAGAAAAATCTTACACGTGTGATTTCATTTTTTGGATCCAAAGATACAGAGAATTCCAAATTTTGAACGGCATATTCATGGCCTGTTAAAAGAAAAATAAGCAATCAATGTTGACTTCATACACAGAGTGTTTCTGAAATATTTATATAATTATGTAACCTAATAACTTGACCAATTCTTGTTCAAATGATCTCAAATTTTAATATCATAAATAGAAAAACTCAAAATTCTATGTTTGAACAGGTATAGAAATACCATTCACTGGAGGGGTTGTCCTCGTGGTGTAATGGTTAAAGCGATGGACTGCGGAATCATAGTAAGTGAGTTTGTACTCCAGTCGTGCTATTACGTTCACTTTCGGGCAAATACCCTTGGGAAAGGTATGAACGCCCTTATCCTCCCAGCTATGGGTTAAATAGTACCACTACTGTTCTTCTAGGAGAATATCTTTGGCATTAAATAACCTACAAAGGTTGACATGCCATTAAACAAAGAAACCAAACCAAACCATTCACTGGAAAAGAAAAGATATTTAAACAGTAAGCATAGAATTTTAAGTTGTTTCTACACACGCTGTTAAAATTTGAGATCATCTCACCAAGAATTGGTTAGATTATTAGATTATGAAAAATTCTTAAACACCCTGTATATTTACTTTAAGTAAAATTCTGACTTACTTCAGATCTTACAATATGATAAAGTATTCACTAAATTCTGAGCATAGAAATCAATATACTTACATATTGTAGAGGAATCACTTCTAGTATTAAAATTTTAATTATAAATCATGATTTTCTTTTTCATTTTAACCTCTAACTTACAAATTCTCAATCTACTCACCTTCCAGCATTAGCAGAAAAATCTGTGGTCAATAATCTGCTGTATCTGTTTTCAATGAAACTATTGTAGAACCATTTGTTTTAACTTTAATGCTTTTGAAAAATTAATATAAAAAATCTAAAACTTTAAACATATGGTCATCAAAATGTGAGAGCAACTTAAACTTTGAATTTTTTAAAACTCTCTCCCAAAAGCTTAAGCTTTTCAGTTTTGGGTGAAATTGGCAGGAATGACTTATCTGACTTGAATATAAAAACTAGTTTCATACACTGTAAAATTTACATTTTCATAATTTGTATAAATATAAAAGTATATTTTCTTGATTTTGTAGATATCTGACTACCATATCGATAATACATCAGCTGCATTTCAAACCTTGACCTCTTACCCAACAGACTGGTGCACCTTGCATGATGAACAAGCTAGGCTAACAGACAATTCTAAGTGAGTTCAGTTCACACTAGGTGCCTCATACTGCTAAGCTATGCTTAGTTGATTACTACAATATAATGATCTGGGCACCTAACATGGTGTAATATTTAACAAGCTACGATAGCAGAAGATTTCTAATGAGTGATTTTTTTTTCTTTTTAAAATTTTTATTAAACTCTTTCGTGGATTAAGGGTGAAAGAAACTTAAGAAATCATGTACAAAGTGTGTTGAACTGTGAGATGAAGATGTGGAGGAGTATGTACAAATTCAGGTCGGTATTTTTATTTAATAGCATATCAACATTCATGGGTTATTTAATGCCAAATCTATCATTGTAGAAAGATAGTAGTGATACTATTTCACCTATCACAGGGGGAGATAAGGGAGTTCATACCTTTCCTAAAGGCATTAGTCTGAAAGTGAACATAATAGCACAACTGGAGTTCACACTCACTTACTACAATGCCTCAGTCCATCTTGTTAGCTACTACACCACGGAGATTCCCTTCCCACAGTTTGTATAGTACCACCTATAAATAGATACATCCATAACAATTTTTTTTTTTAATTATTTTTTTAAACCCAAACAAATCAGGATTTCATTATTTCTAATGGAACAAGTTAGACATTTCTTATTATCAAACTCTATAGCATTTCACCCTGTCGACAGAGCACAGAATATACTGACTGTATCTCCTGCAAACTGATATCAATTAATCAGCAACCCTGTCTGTAACTACATCAGCATTTTACAAAGATATTTGAGTCCATATTTTGGTTTAATCCCAAGATGGAGCAAAAGTACCAAGAATCCACAATCTTCATTATGTTGAAGTACAGCACCTTATTTTATATCTTCTTCACAAAAGCTAATTTTTTGCCCTATCAGTAGGGCTTAGAATATACCAACTGCATCTCTGCAGAGGGGTAAGACCCTCCCTCAAAATAGGTGTCCTGAGTATAACACTAAACTACATCCAGCAGTGAGGCTGCAATTATGGAAAGTGTTGAGTCATCTTTTTGTTGCCATTACTTCCAGGTCCACTTTAACCCATGTGGTTGTATCTAATAGTGTCTTATCTATGAGTCAAATAGGTTTGGTTGAAAATTATTAGTATAAGATAAAAATACTTGAAACCTTATAATTATGCAAACAAATCATTATTGTTATTATACTCTTTGCATGTTTTTCACACCGGCATTAGTTGATGGTCTTTCACTGGAGTCTAAATGACACAAAGTGTACTCAGGTCTCCAGGACTCTTCTCAAAAGTCTGTCCAATCTTAATAATGCTGTTCTTTTTATGGTTTGAATTCATCCTCTAATTTTCAGCTCTTTCAGTCCCCTTTCCAAGCCTATGGGGTCCATTCCTAGAGCAGCAACTACAATTGGTATCACCCTTACTCTCATATTACACAGTTTTTTTAATTCTCTGGCAAGATCCAAGTATTTGTCTCTCTTTACATTTTTTTGAATTTTCATTCTGTAGTCCACTGGGATAGCAAAGTTCACTATATGGAAGGATCTCTTTTTTTGTCTGGTCAGGGTTAGGTGATCTGTTTGTATCTCAAAATCCCATTTGTTGGAATTCTTCCCAAGTCCATTTTGAGAATGGTCCCAAGTATCTTACAAAGGAGACAGCCCAGGTGTTTATCACTTTGATGAAATTTCTGCTGCAGAGTTTGGTTTCAAGAAGCTTTCTCATTCATCTAAGGTACTCATTTTTTTTCTTCATCTTGGCTTGCATGATGGTGTCCATTTCCAATATTCCCAAGAATTTGTGATTTTCCTTTTCTCCAAGCATTCTGATTCTTTCTTGATTTGGTAGTTCTATTCCTTCTCTTATTTGTCTTTTTTCATTTATCATAATGAGCATGGCACGTTTTTCTATGCCAAATTCCATTTCTATATCCTGGTTGTATATTTATATTATATTTCTATATATTCTATATCCTGGTTGTATATTCTTATTCTATATCCTGGTTGTATATTTATATTCAGAATTTCCAATTGTTTTTCCTTTTTTGCAAACAGCTTGATGTCATCCATGTACAGAAGGTGATTAACCTTTTCTTATGATCAAATAGATTTGCAACCCCCAGTGCATTGTGGCACAATAATGGGCATTCATGTGTGTACGTATATATATATATATATATATATATATATGGATGTATGTGTGTAGGTTTGTGCATATTGTCACGTGATAGCTCACGGAGACGAAGAGGTAAGAATGATACTATCCTCCCGTGTTGCTATTAGCACTATCTAGCAGTCAAAAAGTGACCGTTAAGAGAGAATGTGGGTCACAGAGGAGATAGACCAGATGTTCGCACTTAGTGACCTCAGGTCGCCGGACATCAGAAGGGGAAAGAGAGAGAAGCCAAATGATTGGCGGGGACCCCAAACGGAAGTGGGGTTCCCTTCCCCTCAGCGGAAGTAAAGGACAAAAAAGTGAGTTTTTGAGCAAGGCTCGTGGCAGACGGACCATAGCCATTTTACTCCGGGCTGAAGACAAAAAGATTAACTGAGACATGAGAGACCCGAGTCCCTCAAGCCAGTACTAAAAACAGAACCAAGTCTAGTAGCCCGTGAAAGAAGAAAATTCTCCAGTGGAACCCCGTCGAAAATAAGATAAGTAACTTTGGGGACATTTTTCCTTTACACCCAAATTTCGTTTACCACTCTCTCTCTCTCAATTTGAAGAAGGACAAAAGTCAGAAAAGACGTTTATATTCGTGGACTGTCTAATTATATGTTTTTGACACTCTGAACGTGTATATATAACCGTAGTAAAGAACCTATGTATTTTCATTTTACCATGTGGTCTATGTTGTTGCTTCATGCTTTCTTTCCAGCTTCTATTCGCCTTATGTTATCTTGTTTAGAATTGCCCTATTAATTCCTAAAGTATCACACGGGAAACCGGAGTTGCCGACTACTACAATATTAATATTATTACAACTAAGACCTATAGGCCCGTATTCTTCTGTTATCTAAGGGAAAGAAGTTTAGCGGCCTGGTGGGTGTGTGATAGTGTGAAATTTGGAACCCCTTTGCCAGCGGCGGTCAGTCTGGTCCTAAATTATTCCCTCACGTAATATGCCAGTTCTTATCTGCCTGAGAGAAGAACTCTGAACAGGACTTATTCTGTAGGGGATCAAGTGCCAACCTGCCCCGTCTTCACACGTGCGAAAATAAAGTCCCGTTTTGGGATTATTGTCAATTTCGCGTCACAATATGTTTGTAGATGAGTGGGCAAAGGAAGAACTTATTTTCAGCATCTTTGACTAGCATAAGAGTGTCTTAGAGAGTCTCCTTTGTTTATTTTGGCACGAAGACCACACAAAGAGCAAAAAAAGGATGAAGAATGTTGGGGTTTAGGAGTGAGACTTTGGCAGTTGAGAGAGAGAGACATTCAGGGTCCAGGACATGGGGCCAGACATTCAAGCCCAGGGTGTGGAGCCTGAGAGAGTCAAGCAGTTAAATCACAGGGCAGTGAGTTGAGACTAGGATGCTAAGCCTAGCAGTCAAGAAAAAAGACTCGGGGCAGTGAAGTCAGAAATGGGACATCAAGCAATGAAGACGGTAATCAGAGATAAGTCAGCATTTTTGGTAGCTGTAAGGAGTTTCACAATGCACTTGTAATAGCCAAACACATACATACACACAGAGTGCAAAAAAATCTTTTTAAAAAAAGTGCCAAACTTCACCTTCTTACATTTTGCTGTTCTGAATTCATGTTTTGTCTTTTCTTCCTTCCACCCTCTATTTTTTTTTTTTTTTTTTTTTTGCTTTTTTGTACAACTTGTGAAATGCCAAGTTGGCCGGGTATGAGAAGAAACCACGGGTCCACACCACTAGACAAACAGCCAAACCAACAAATCAGCCGTGTGGGTTGTTTCATAGAGTTTCCTAAGTATGTGATTGAGTGGCATCATTACTATTACAAACAGTAATGGTGAAAGCACATCTCCCTGGAAGATGCCTCTTAAAATTTTATGACTTCGTCGAATATCTAGTACATTTTCAGACAGTCTACTATCTAGCTTTGCAGGACCATATCACAGGCCTTTCTGTAGTCAATCCACGCCATGGCTACATTTTTCTACCTCATTTGAGAATGTGTTGTTCAATGTATGGTAAATCACTTGTTCTTCTAGTTCTCTTGTGGCATCCTTTCTGTTCTTCAGGAAACAGTCAGTGGCTCACTAGTGAGTGATAGATCTCATCCCTAATATGTGATGTTAGGATTTTCCACCTTATAGATAGATACATAATCAGTCTAAAGTTGTTGGACAAGGTTCTTTTTGGAGGTCTCTCTAGACCAGAGTAGTCTTGCCCTTTATCATCAATTCAAGCATATTTGCTTCTAGACCTCTACTCAGTTGAAGATCCAGTCTGTCTTGGATAGATATGAATTCTTTAAACCAGAATTCATGTATGCCATCATGACCTGGGATTTTCCAGTTCAGTACTTTTTTTCAGTGTTGCTCTTAGTGATTTCAGGTGTATTATCACTTCAGGGCCTTCTTCAAGTCATCTTAGTTCTTTTTCCATGTTATTTATCCATTCGGCTTTTCTGTTATGTTCTTTCCATTCCCATATTTTACTTCAAAATTGTTTTGCTTTTTTTTTTGTATCCAACTGGTGGTCTGTCACCATGCATTCTCCACCTACTTATTGGTAGAATTTTCTTTCATTATTTTGGTATGTCCTATTTTGCTAGTACTGTTTGACCTTGTTTCAGTATCTTGAATCTCACTTCTTTTGCCAATATTTTTTGATTCATCTCTTATTATTAAATAGGAATAGTTACATTATAAACGAAAGTGGTTCAAAGATTTTGAAGCCTAACCCAGAAAGAAGAGCATAGCTGAACATTTTTGTTGATGTAATACACTACCACTTATAAAATTAAACAAACTAATTCAGATTTTTCTAGTTTTAAAAGAAGTGGTAATCTGCTGCGACAACAATGTTCAGCTATGGCTCTTCTTTCTGGGGAAGGCTTAGAACCTTTTGAACAAGTTTCATATATATATACATATGTATAATTATGCATGAATTATTAGTATTACATAGGTATAAACAAGTCACCTGCTGCCTTAAAAAATAAAATAAAAATTCTAAGGAATTTCAAATTAGCAAAATTATCAAGAAATTTCCACAAACTGAAAAGCAGAAATACATTAAAAATGATCAAGTCAGTTCCTTACCTGGCCACACAAGTGTATCATCAGGTAACTGATGCAGTGCCTCTAAAGAATTAAGCATTACACTGGGAGGACATTCAAATATTCGACCTGTAAACATATAAATATATATATATATATATATATATATATATATATATATATATATATAAAAGAGAGGGAGAGAGATGAAGAGAGAAAATGCATATATCATATGAAATGCAATATTATTTAAAGTTAAAAACACACGCACAATTGCAATCATCATATTTTTCTGTTCCCATATTTTATTCCAAAATTGTCTTGCTTTTTTGCATTCAGCTGTTGATCTGTCCTCATGCCACCTACTTGTTGATAGAATGCCCTGTTTTGCTTGAACTGCTTGACCTTATCTCAGTATCTTTTAAATCTCCCTTCTTTTACCAAAAGAGTCATCATCTGATGATGGCTTTGTTAGAAGCAATGCTGTTGTACAAACATCAGTTATTGAATGATACCTACTATATATATATATATATATATATAGAGAGAGAGAGAGAGAGAGAGAGAGAAAGATGCATATATGATATACATATATGAAATGAAATATTACTACAAGTTAAAATTTTATACACACACAACTGCAATCATCATCCTTTTTGGTTTTATTTAAACACATGAAATTAATAGCAACAGATGAGCTGAAGAAGTTAAGGTAATGATTATTTTGGTTTTTATACTACTCTGCTTCCCAACATCCTATTTTATTTTATCCAATGTTCTTAGACTACTGTTGTTTGTGTTTTTTTTGCATATGGTTTTTTTTCTCATCCATTGTATGTGTGTGTGTTGCATACACACACTGCTGATAAATAAAATTGCACCAACTTGAACATATTTTAATTCACTCAAGACTAAATGTACATGTATTACAGCTAAATTACATATACACAGGTCCAGTGCTAGGGTCTCATGCTCTCTCTCAAATCTTCAATCCAGGGCTCCACACTACTACATGTCAATTTTCATAAAGTAGTATTTATATGAAATATATGAAACCTGCCTTTACAAAGCCCACAAGCAGGCTTGCCTCACACCAAGCCAGGAGACTCAGGGTGAGTACATACTAGCTCTACATGTACAGATCAATAAAATAAAGATTGTATCAAGAGTACTAAAACCCCCATTAACATAATGTACCTTGGTTAAAATTAGCATTGTCCTTCAGGGTGTTACAATCTTACAATTTTATTTCATTTCACAACTAATACACACAAACAAATTTTGGTATATGATCACATTACACTAAGTTTAAATATTTGCCATTCATTATTTATCAAAATCAATATACAACAATTTTATTTGCACTTAACTGAAAATCAGTTTTTAAAAAACGAACTTACCACAACCTGATAAAAATAGATGATCTCCAGAAAAGAGAGAATCAGGAGCTCCAAATGGACTTCCTTCAAGCAGGTAGGTTAAGTGGCCAACTGTATGACCAGGTGTAAATATTACTTTGAAGCTGAGAGGGCCAATCTTTAAATAATCACCATCTTTCAATGTGCTACAATATAAATGATACATTAGAAATTTACTGTATCAACAACTATCAATTTTTTTTTTCTTATTTATATAAGTACAAAAAGTAAATCAATTTACAGCACTGAAAATGCAAAAACAAAAAACAAACAAACAACAGACAACTGACATAAAAAATTTTATTATGACAATTGATGTAGTTTATGAAAAGGTATGGCAATTTATGATTACTTAATATTTGATAGGGTATCTATTAGCAAAGTACTAATAAAGATTAGGATATCAAAACAAGGAAAAGAAAATTCTAAAAAATTTCTTATCCTTTGGTATTTCTGAGAATTTTCTTTTTATAAAATCATCAATTTTCACAACAACTAAGGGGACATTGACAATAATAATCAATGTGTGTCTAAGTCATTAAAGTTTCATTGAAACTTGTGGCAATAATAATAAAATGTTCAGTTTTTTCCTATCTGTTCTTTTTTTGTCCAATACTGTATCTACACTATCATACACAAATAAGTACACATCTAAAAAGTTTTATAAAACATTAATTTTCTTCTAAACCAAAGACACTAGGATTTTATGATTTCTAGTGGAAAATTACACAATGAAAACTGATACTATTAAGTATTATTCATTGCCAAACTGATATTATTAGGTATTATTCAAAACCAAAATCTACAGCAAAGAAACATGATGACCAAAACTATAAACATGTAGCAGTCCAAAAATAAGTACACCTTTTATATATATATATATATATATATATATATATATATTTGTAATTTTATTTTAGCTACTAAAGAATTGTAATTTTAATGTTGATTACTGACATGCTTTGGAGTTTGATAATAAATAATACCTTTTTATATCAGCTTCGTAATGAATAATACCAATCAATTCCCTGTCTTTCAAATGCAGGGAGGAGGAGAACAACAATTCACATAGTTGAGAGCAGACAGATAATTTGATTGGTTGGTTGGTTGGGTTTTTATGGCATATCAACCTTTGTAGGTTATCTAATGCCAAATCCATTTTTATATAAATAATCAGTTCTATTTAAAACAATTCAGTTTAGCATGAGTACACAGTTTGTCAAAAACATTTTTATTTCAAACTATTCAGTTTATTCAGTTATATATAACAATTCAGTTTAGTGTAAGTACAGTTTCAATGTCAAAAACAGTTCAATTTCAAACAATTCAGTTTAGCATAAGCCCACAGTTTAAATGTAAGTACAGTTTAATTATCAAAAATATTTCTATTTCAAGCTTTTCAGTTTAATCAAACAATTGAGTTTAGCATAAGTACGAGCCATTAGTTCTATTTAACACATAGATAAGGCCCTATCAGGTGCTACCACACCGTGCCAGAGTGGACCTGGGAGCAATGGCAAAAATGGGGTACTCAGTATTCCCTAAAGCCCCAGTATTACTGGGACCTCACCATCAGATCGTTTAGTGTCATATCCAGGACAATCATGGCGGGGTCTTACCCCTCTGCAGAGGTGCAGTCAGTGTATTCTACAGCACCAGCTGACTGGGCAACAGATAATTTGAAATGAGAAAGCCTTGTCTTCTCTCCATTGTATCTATCTAAATATATTAAAGATTCTCTACAACAGTACAAGTTCTTTTGTATTTTTCTACCCCACTAGACAAAAAATCCTCGGCTGTTACACATGTTTATGCTACATTTCATATGTCTAAGATGAAAATAATGACCAGCAGTATTTATACCAAGAAGTAGAGTGTAGTATCTGTATACATCGACAAAGATATTGTATTAAAAAATTCATAAATATATATAGATTATCTTTTTTATACCACCCCTGACCCAAAATTGTTGCTATATTTAGTGCGTAAAATTTATATTCAATGTAACAACTATTTTAGGATAGAGGCCGTATAAAAATTATGAACATTCAGAAAGCAACCAAGTAAAATCTTTTCCTTACTTTGTAACATCAGGCACTCTATCAAGACTACCACCATATATTTTAATATCAGGATACATTCTCTTCATTTGGCCATTTCCACCACTGTGATCCCTGAAAAAGAAATATACATACATATACACATACAAACACACAAATATCATATTTCACAACACATAAATTGAAAATAAAGTGTATCAATTAGTGTGAATAAATAGATATTTACCCTTTTAGAATGATATAAAAGCAATTGCACAGAACGGAATTAAAAAAAACAGTTTAGATAATTGATTTAGTTTGGCTTCTTTATTTAATGACATATCAGCCTTCAAGGATTATTTAATACCAAAGCTATCTTTGTAAAGGAACAGTAGTGGTACAATTTAACCAATAGCCAGGTGGAGATGAGGGGGTTCATACCTTTTCCAAAGCTAGTCTGAAAGTGAACATAATAACATGATTGGAGTTCAAACTCGCTTATTACAATGTTGTTGTCCAGCACATTAGCCACTATACCACAGGGACCCACCTCCTTGGATGATTAACTCACCTTCATATGAATAAGCATCAGTAATAAATATTATTTACTGAAATTTTGAGATATATTTTTGAAAAGGTGGTCAAAAGAAATCACCATTATCATCAAGGTATTTTGATAGCATATATTCCCTTTTTTTCTCCCTCACCATTGATCCCTTTTGATCCACGCCTTTGGCAAGTTATCTAGATGGCACCAAGTATTCACAGAGCAGATAAATGTAAGTTTTTACTGGTTGGCCAATTCTGGTATGTCCATGTGTAGGAGTCCATAGGAGAACATCGCTTATGAGTTTGTCCTTACTTCTTGTTTTGCTTGTCTTACTCGGGTGGTTTGTAAGATAAGCGGTAAATGGCCCAACAGCTGCTGTTTTGCTAGGTGATGCTTCCAAGATTTGTTTAAAACAGCATGTAGCATCTTTGTATAGTTCCCATCTAGGTTTTTCTAGTACTGACATAGCTACAGCTTTGAAGAATTTGCAAAGAAGATCAAAGGAATACAAAAATATATTTTTGCAAAGATGGACAAAGAAATACTGAGATATATTTTTGCTAAAATGGTCAAAAGAATATAAAGATATGTTTTTGCAAAGATGGCCAAAGGAATACAAAGATATAACTTTGTAAAGATGGTTAAAAATAATTCAAAATTTTCAATTATTAAGGGTTAGCTAGATGAGTGAGACAGAGAGGTATGACTAGATACCTTCTCAGCAAAAGTTGATGATAAAGATAACAGCTTTTTGCTACAATTAACTAGACAGGTAAATTAATCATGGGAGAGTGATTAACCTAACATCTTATTCATTCATTATGTATTAACAAGCATGACATCCTTGGAACATATACATTGACACCACCAAATTCCATAAAAAAAATTAATTTGAAATTTTGACAAATTCCTAGAGAAGAGGAATTTTTTTTAATGGGAAGCATCCAAAATATTTGTGAAGAAATTTTTTGAGAATAAGGGACTAGAATCAGTCAGAAGTGTAAACCAACAAAAAGCATCCAAAATCAATTGTGAAAAAAAATTTTTGATTATGATAAGGGACCAGAATCAGAAGTGTAACCGACCCATCCACAAAAAATCCAATATCAAAAATACTTTTTCCCTTACCCCCTACTTAGGTTTCAAAAGATGCTAAAATTAGAATGAATAGTTTTAATAATCTCTCCTATCACTGGGCAATCTACAGAGATGTTGACAGTATGTTGAATTTTACAATATTACAAGGAGAGAAAGAATAAAGACAACTATGTGGACTTCTTTAACCCTTTTGGTTTTATTTCTTTATTTAATAGTATATCAACCTTTGTAGGTTATTTAATACCAAAACCATTCTTGTAAAAGAACAGCAGTGATACTATTTAACCAACAGCTGAGGTTCTTATCTTTCCCAAGGGTGTTAATCGAAAAGTGAACATCATAGCGCAACTGGTGTTTGAACTTGCTTACTACAATGTCACAATCCAGCATGTTAGCCACTACATCACAGGGACTCCCTCTAAGCCTTTTGGTTCAACACATTTGGCAACAAATTCGATGGCTGAAATGCACTTTTGACCATAAAATTAAAAAAAAATCTATCAGAATTTCGCAATTACAATACATAATTGGCGTTGAGAGGTATATCACACTAGTGTGTTTATAAGAGAATTTTTTATTCACTGATACTTTTTGGAAATAAGTAATAAAGTAGTTTTTTCTTAAATTTTAGGGTTGTGGTATATCAAACAAGAGGCACTTTTGGAGATAGATTGCATAATATCCAAAATTTTAAAATAATGTGGACTAAAGTTGCATCTCACCATCATACATTAACTATATTTGGGTACCTTGAGCTGTTTCCTCACTAAAAGGGTTATAAGTAATAATCAGCTAAGCTCACAAAGGAAAAGAATTATATGCATTTGTTTCAAAATGGTCCTATCTCTCTTCATATAAGTTGCATAAGAAAACAGGAAGACGCTACTTAAGTAAGGGATATTTCTGATACAGCACAAGAATCATTTAATGACATTTTTATGTCTCAATGGTAAAAACAGTTTTATCACTACCTCTGACAAATGACCTTTCTAAATTGTAAACATATAAGGATGGGCAACTCATTCAATTGTTTTAAAAGATCTGCTTGATGGTTATATCTTTGAAAAAAAAAAAAAGAAGAAATAATCCTGGAAACTGGTTTTATTTATTTGTTTAATAGCATATCCACCCCCTATGAGTTATTTAATGCCAAAATTTGATAAAAATACAAATAATTTGTACACACTTATATGCTTTCAAGTTTTCCAATCTAATACTAATAATTTATATACAATTATATGGTTTCAAGTAATTATTCCTATTCATTAATAATGTTCATTTGTTTGCAGTTATAGTGTTTTAAGTATTCTTATATAATATTCATTATACATAATTATATGTATATAACTATTACAATTTAATGATAATCATTTGTTTGCAGTTATATGGTTTCAAGTATCCTTATCTAATACAAATGATTTTCAAACAAATCTATCATAAAAAAAAAAAATTTAAAATTTTTTTTTTAATTTTTAAATTATATCCAAAAACTGCCGCCAAAGCAGTTTTGCTTCCAGTAAAGTCTACATCAGATGATGACCCTGGGTTCAGGCATGGTTTTGAGGCCGAAGCATCATTACCACTAACCCAGGGCGCCCCAGCAGTATCTCACAATACTACCAGACTTTATTGGATGGTGTTTAATCTGTACGAATGCCATATCCGTTCAGATGCAGTTACAGCTTTGTTTTGGATCTTTTATATATAGATAGGACTCTAATAGATACAATCACTCAGAATTAGCAGCAACCTGAGAATAATGGTAATGAAATGATGACTCCACTCCCCAGAGTTACAGAACTGAAGCTTCACCACCAGATGCACTTTAATGTAATACCAAGGACACCATTTGTATAGGAGGGAGTACCCTTCATTAGGAAATATAGTTTGTAAATTCTTAGTCAAGAAAACTGAAATTATACATTTCAATGTTGATACCTTTTTTTCAATTTATTCAAATTTTTCAAAAATTTACTTATGGGGAATTTTAAAAAAATATATGTATACCTTGAAATATGCTTTTATATATCATATTTTTATGAGAGGAAAAAAAAGAAGCAGTAATGTTATCTGAACTGGTTTCCCAAGACCAATTCTGAGAAAAACAAATGCATTAAGGAACTTAATTATATTCAAAATTATATTTTGAAATGTCGTTGATTTCTATCTTAAAATTTGTGATGCAGAAATACTCTCCATTTAAGTGTGTTGACAAGAAGGGAAATTATGTAAAAGAGAACAATATTGATCTGTATGTTTATACTTTCAATCAAGTATACAATTATTTCTCTATGTATTCATTAAATATAAAGCTGCTGCTGCTATCATTATTGTTGTTATTTTTTTTAAACTTATTCATCTTCTTTTCATTATTATCATTTTCTTTTTTTTAATTATTACTATTTTTGTTTATCTTGTAATATTATCATTAATCATTTTCTTTTTTGTTTATTTTTTCAATTATTATTTATTTTCTCTGGTATTTTTTCCAGTTATTTATTTTCCTTTTGCTTATTTTTTAATCATTATTATTTTCTTTTTGTTTATTTTCTTAATTATCATTGTTTTTTATTATTATAACATACATATCACACTTTTATGAGAGTAAAAAAGTAGTAGTAATGTTATTTGAACTGCTTTCCCAAAACCAATCCTGGGAAAAACAAAATGCATTCAATGTATAAAGGAACTTAAATGTGATAATTCCTCTTTCCTGATGCAGCTTGCTGGTTCAATGTAACACAGGACAGAACTCTTTATTACAACTAAATTAGTTCATTTCATACAAAATGTCACCAGACCTGACATTTGCTGTCTGTGAATGTTTCGTCTAAAATACTTCCACTTTCAATTAGTTAATGGAATGATGTAGAACACAGCAAACTGGCCATGCTAACTTTTTTAGAAATCATTCTACACAGGTTACACAAAAAAAAGAAGAAAAACAAAAAAATTGTTGTATTAAATGAATAACATCCTTAAAAGGAGACAAATCTAAGTAAATCAGAAAGTTAATTTACACAAGTTTTCAAACCAACCACAAAGTACTAACAAAAACATAGAGCAATATTGATCTGTATGTTAATGCTTTCAACTAAGTATACAGTTATTTCACAATAAATTCTTTATATATTAAGCTGCTATATCTGTCTGTTTGATCTGGTCTGGGTTCTCCAAAATTTCCTTTCTTGTCAATGTACTCAAGTGGGGAATGTTAATTAAATAGATCAAACATTCTATGGTTAAAACTCCAGATGAAAATTCAGCTATTATGGACATTGATCCAACCCTTAAATATATATATATATATATATATATATATATATATATATATATATATATATATATATAGATAGATAGATAGATAGATAGATAGATAGATAGATGTGTGTGTGTGGAGGGGGGTGTATGTAGATCAGTCAATTATCATCAAGTTGCACTGGCAGCACAGATTTCCCTGACCGACTCTAGCTCACTCTCTCTCCCCAACTGTCCCTATCATTCAGTGTCTGCACAGAGCTGATGCAAGTAGTTTCTTTCTTGTTGACGAACACTGGCATGACCATGTGTAGGGATCTATAGAAGAACATCACTTATGAATTTATCTTTGCTTCTCCAGCAGTATCCTGCAGGTCTTGTTTGTCTTGGATGGTTTTTGAGATGAGATGTAAGTAGCCATGCAGCTGCTCTTTTGTGGGGTGTTGCTTCCTGGATTAATTCAAAACAGGATGTAGCATTCTTGTATAGTTCCCCATCTAGCTTTTTCTCCCTGTGTTTTATTAGCATCCATGTTGTAGTAATGACATAGCCACAGCTTGGAAGAAATCTTATTTTATTTGATAAATCAGAGTTTCATATGATCAATAACCTATCAAGTGTAGTCCACATCTTCACTCAGTATATGGTTTGGTTTGGTTTGGTTTAGTTTGATGGCATATCAACCATTGTTGGTTATTTAATGCCAAATCCTGTTTTTACATATATATTAAACATATGATTTGTAAACATATTTTGTAGATACACACAGTTAAATGATTAAACAATTTTATTTCTAACAATTCAATTTAGCATAAGTCAACAAAGTTTAAATGGTTCCAAGTATTGCTATGTATCCCTAACAATTTAATTAGACATCAGTCATTTGTTTATACACTGTTAAATGATCAAACAATTCTATTTCTAACAATTCCATTTAGCATGTCATTTGTTTGCACTCAGTTTAAATGTCAAACAGTTCTATTTGACCCATAGATAGAACTCTATCAGGTGCTACCACTCTGGGCCAAAGTGGACTTGGGAGTGATGGCAATAGAGGGGTACTCCACATTCCTCGAAGCTTCAGCATTATTGGAGCCTCGCCATCAGAATGTTTAGTGTCATATCAGAACACTAGTTGGTGGGTGGTCTTACTCCTCTGCAGAGACACAGTCAGTGCATTCTACAGCTCCAGCCAGGTAGGCATAGGTTTCAATCGATGAAATATTGCTGCCAAGGTATGTGAACTTGTTTACTAATTTTAAACACGTTCTCAGTTTTATTTGCATTCATGTGGAAGCTAATGCCTCTTGCTGCTTGCTTTAGGCTATACAGTAGGGATTTTGCTTTGGCAGGTGTATTTTCTAGAAGAGCTAGATCATCTGCATAGTCTGGGTCTGTTTCTTGATTTTTTAGCGTAAAGCCATTTTCTTTTATTAGATCTATCAATGTTCAAAGTATGTAGTCTAGGTAGATTATAAACAAATATAGTGCTAATGAATCTCTTTGCAAAACTCCAGCAACAATGTTGAAAAATCTGTGCCTCTACCAAGTGGGTGACCCATTACTTTTATGTTTTTATAAAGCATCATTATATCTGAAATAGTTTCTTTGGGGAGACTATATTCTAGTAGTATTTGCTGCATCTTCTCTCTGTATATAGAATCAAATGACTTGGAGAAATCTATGAAGAATAGTGTTGCTTCAAGATTTTTTGCACAGACTTCTTTGATAATTTGATGGATAGTCAGAATCTGTGAAGTTGTAGATTGGTCTCTCCAAAAACAATTCTGATTTTTCCTAAGAATGTTCTCGATTTCAGGTTTGATACAGTTGAGAAGCAGAGCATTATAAACCTTAGCAATGGAGTTCTTAGAGACTGTAGTTCTTAGAGATTCTGATGTCACCTTTCTTGGGGAAAGGGAGGATGCAGCCTTTTGTCCATTTCTCTGTTGTCTTTTGTTAAAGGAAATAGGTCAGTCAATAAATAAAGAGAATTATTTTGAAAAAAGCAAAAAAGTTTTTATCAGATTTTTTTCCATAAATGTAAACTTTGCATTGTTTGGAGTTAGTTTATAGCAAAAGTTATTTTAATCTCATGAGAATATTTGTTTTGAAGCAAGTTAAAATGGCAGCTAATTAAACTGAGTGCTTTAACTTTGGTGTAGAAGCTATTGAAAAGGGAGCTTTCAGATTGCCCTCAACTATGTTCAGCCAACTTACTTACTCTATTATTAGTACCTGATGTGATATTCCTAACTCTGAAATATTGGGCTTATTGTGTACAGTAAAATAGTACTCAGACCAAAATATATGGTTTATGTGTTACATCATATACTTTCATGGCATTATGAATTTAGAAAAATATTAGATTAAATTATACTGTCAAAACAACCCTTCTTCTTGTCTCAAACAAGTTTCTAAGCAGAATTCTACATAATTTTACAAAGGTAGCAATTTTTGCCTCATAGGATTAGGTTATTTATATGTTTAAAAAAAACTATTAAAAATCAAAAAGAAAAGAAAACAAGCTATCAAAATAAAAAATTAAAAATAAAACAGTTACTTTCAATCCTACTTTTTTTAATAACCTGTTTTCTTTTTTTAAGCAATAGTTTTAATGATTTGTAAATATTATTGGCCGCAATAGTGTTATCATAAACCTTGATTTTCTTGTAAACTGCTTCATCATAAATAAAATCATCCACCAAAAAGCTATCTTTTCTCAAAAATAAAATAAAAATTTACCAACAAAGGTGAGCTATGTTATAAAAAGAACATTATGTTACTGTTTAGTTTTGTGTCAAGTCAAATACCTACTTATTTGATAAAAAAGAATCTTCAACTTTTCCATTCAACTGTTTTTTTTAATACTTTTTGTAAATTTTTTTGTCTGTTTTTTGTTCCTATTAGATTATATTTTATTCATTTTTATTAGGTAGACTTCAAATGTAAATTAACACCACAATTTTTTTAAGTCATCAATTTCACTTCATTTACTAGCAACATTTACTAGCAAACTAGCAACATTAGTTTTATTGTAAATCAAACAACTTGACAAAAATCTAATTTTTTTCTCAAAAATAAAATAAATATATTTACTAACAAAAATAAGCTATTTTCCAAAACTGTATTTTCAATTTTCACACTCATTTTTTTTCTTTTATTGTTATAGTAAGATTATACTTCATTAATTTTTGGTATATACATGCATTGTTATTAATTTCACAAATTTTAAAATAGAAATCAACGACATTTCAAAAAAATAATTTATCACTTAAACTGTGGGGGTTGATAAATTAATAAAGTTTAAACAAAAAATTAGTAAATTTTAAATTAGAGTAATTAATGAAGTTTGATTAAAAATAATTAAGTTTAGATAGAAATGATTAATAAAATTTAAATAAGAATAAAACAAAGTAAAAATATCCTACAATTACATTCCTCCAGAGAGTTTAACTACCGGCACCAAAAGAAGAAAAAACTCTCTCTGGGGCTTGCCAACCCACTGGATAACATACATGTGCAGCCTCTCAAAGCAAGCAGTTCATACGTCATAATTTTTAAAATAATAATTCATGAACTTAATAGAAAAAAAAACACCTTCCCTAAGAGAAACCCATAAAACTCATGCCATTATTAAGCATCTATTCCATGTAATTTCAAGGAGTACATCTAATGTACTGCCACACTGGAGGTGCCAAAGGAATAATGGTTAAACACAAAGAAAATAGAAATGGTAAACCAAGTTCATATTCCAACTGAGACTGCATTCACTTTGTACTAATGCTCTTAAGAAAGGTATGAATTCACTCAACTACAGATAAAATAGAATAAGCTAAGGTCTCTAGATTTGGTTGGCAGCCAGTATAAAAGAAAGACAAATTCTAAATTCAAAACCAAGAGCTAGTATCTCTAAGACAGTTCACTCTTCATTTCACTGGTCCCATAACCTAGTTTTGGTATGGGGGTGCAACTTATCTAGTGCATTTTGGGTAGAAACAGCCTCATAGAGCCCATTCATCTCCATTTCTACAACTGATTTGAATTCAGAGTTTTCCTTCTAGTCCAGTTACCATACAAAAGTTAAAGGGCCCAGTCTGCCCTATTATTTACTCATAGTGTTAAGAGCAAATAGTTATATTCATACCATTCCCAAGAGTATTAGCATGATTGGAAAACAGCCTTATTTAAAATTTGAACTAAAGTAGGCATATTCATTTTCTACAACAATAGATGTTACACCATGAGCTCCTCCAAAGCAGCTCAAAATTGTTTCAAACCTTGTTTTGACAATTCCTGCAATAAAAAGTCGTATCAGCTCTTTTTTTTTTTCTTGAATATTAGTGGCATGAAGAGAAGAGATTTACTGCTTAGGAAACTACTAATCTTTTATCCAGCCTCACCCAAACATGCATCCAGATCCAAACATATATATATTTCTTTACTTATTTTACAACATATCTGGGGGGGGTGTAGATTTTTTGTTTTTTTGTTCTTCTGCAGAATAATCTTTAACCACATTATGACATATATTAGTCTTGCAAGACTATGAATCTGTTCCAAGATCTTAACACAGGCCAGGGAAAGGTCATATGGAAGACTGGTAGTTGCCTATGCAACGAATCTCCTCTATTCACAACACTGATGTTTGTCCAAAAGAAGACCAGGTGCTTCACAATTTTGTATCAGTGTTACCACAGAAGTTGCCAGTACAATGCTGAACGCATTGGACTGCCTTAGGGACTCCAGTTCCAAGTTTTAAATTTAGAATTTTTCCTTATCCTAGACTAGTTGCCCTACTAAAAAATGGTAGCAATAGTTTTGCTACTTGATAATGTAGAAATTGTTGTAAATAATTTTTTCATATAAAATTATGAAAGCAAAAACATAAAAAATTCTAAAATTTATAACAAACATAATAATTAATAAAATAATAATTATAAAAATTTCAATTCAATATATACAAAAGTGCACTTTTTAATTATTCTTTTCAAACACAATCTTTGCATTTTAAGATTTGGCAATGTAATACACATAGGGAAAGTTGAAAATTTCTCATTGAAAATATTTTTAAATTATAAAATTATGATTATTCAAATATACTAGGGCAAGTCAAAAATTTTGCAATTTCAGTATGTGCGAGTTGGCAGGGTGGCTAAAGCAATTTAAACCATTGGAGGTACCCACTGTAATTGGAAGTATTATGATAGTTAATGTGCTGACACATTGAGCTTTGCTTCATGCCATGTGTAATTTAAAAGCTGCATTGATGAAGTGCAACAGATCCTAATTCAAGAACTAATGTTTTACAAGTTTGAACTGGGCCAAAATACTATGGAAGCAACCAAAAGCACTTGTTGAGCCAAAAGTGAAAGTGCAGTTGATCACAGTACAGCAACCAGATGGTTCAAAAAATTTTGCTTGGGTTGCAAGAACATTGATAATCAAGCAATCTCAGGTAGGCTTAAAATTATGGATACCAAGGGTGTGCTCTAAACCATAGAAGCAAATCTGTCAAGTAGCATGTGGAGAGTATCAGGCGAGCTGAGCATTTCCCAGTCCACTGTGGTTCATCACCTTCACAAGCTTACCAAAAGCATCTGGAACTGCCAAATTGTGCCTCACATTACCAAAATATTGCAAAACTTTTGACTCACCTTAGTACTTACATAGGTTCAAGACTGACAAAATTTGAGTAGAGGTTTTTTAAAATACAATACAAATGATAAAATAAATATTAAAATAAGATTTTTCTGGTTTTTGTATTTGTTTTATTGTTATTAATCTTTGCTCAAAATTATGTCAGTATTTAAGTTGAATGATTTATTATTGCACCAAAAATTTTATAAATAAAATAAAAAAATAATTTGCAATAATTTTTTTTTCATCTGAATTGAATTATACACTGAAAAGTTATTGGCCCAACTAAGCAAGGAATAAGCATTTGTCAAAAGAAGAAAAATAAAATAAAAACATCTTACCAATGTTTATGTGTTGTAAGCACAGCTGATGGAGTAACATTCGCCTTTGTTAGGGCTTTCTAGAATAAAAAATACATAGATAAGATTACCAAAAACCATATATCACTTGTAATACAAAACATTTAAAACTCTATACATAATTCATGTTATAACAAATAGAATTTATCTAAAAAATGCCTCAAAACTTTCATTCACTTTCATAGCTATGTTTTAGATCCAACTGCATTGGAACCTGCTATACATAAGTACTTGTGGTGCAATGGATATCATTATAGGAAGTAGAGTCAGCTACTTAAGTTCAAAACCTTAAGATGGCTATTTGCATTTTACATAATGCTAGTATACCTGGGAAAGGTAGGAATCCAACTATTCTCTCTCTAGTTATGGATGAATAACAGAGCAGACTGGGCTCTTTAACCTTGGCTTGGCAACAGCTCTGGGAAAAGAAAAACCCTGAATTCAAACCAAACATGGGGGGTAGGTTCTACCAGGCTATTGTGACACTAATAACCTTTGGTGTGGTAGTATATAATTAGACATGTGTGTATGTGTAAAGGCAAATCATGGTAGACATGAGTAGGTGTATGTACATGTGTGTGTGTGTGCATATGTGTATGGTTGTGAGTTGATCATAGGTATGTATAAATACATAAATTCATATATGTGTATATCCATATAGGGAATGGGACATATCTGCCTGGGTGTGTTGGGTGTGTGCGTGTAGCAGTATGCATTTTGTGCATAATCCACTCATCCACTTCTCAGAGTCAAAGTGGAAATGGTCAGATAAAGCTGAGCAGCAAATTAAAAACTTCAATTTTATTATCACACTTTTTAGGATGTCCTGAAGACAGTCTGACAATATTTTTATCTCCAGTCAATGTGTGGCCAAAGGCTTAGAAATAGGAAATATTTACCCTTGCATATATACAAGTGTAGTCAGAAATTCAAAATGAGTTGGTCAGAGAAATCTGATGGAGTCAGTTGGTCTGAGAAAGCAACTAGAGTCAGAAATGTGCTCAGAATCTGCTGATACCTCTAGAGCTAGGGTGATATGGTAGAATCTGGAAAAGCAGAATTCACACTAAATACATGGGGTGGGGAACAGAATCAAAGAAAGGTTCAAAGTAGCACACACCTCTCCATCTGTGAGCAAGTCCAGTCCATCAAACCCATTTTTTTTTTCTTTGTCTTTTGTGACACCACCTCAGGCGCTGTGCAATAAACATGACATCAGGTCATACAAACCAGTGAGCAGATGCACTGCAGAGTCAAGGCCTTCCATCACACAATTCCTGCCCAAGACATGCCATGTGCATATTGCCCCCCACCTCACAAATCAAACCAAGTTACAGGATAAGTCTAAGTTTAAGTCTCCACATATAGGCAAGGTTTTAGTTTGTTAGCTTTTTTCCTATTTTCACCCTATTTTCATAAAGAACAAGATTTACTTGTTAAATTTATATTTTAGTGTGACTGAAGTTCAGGCCACAGAAACAAATGATATAAAGAAACTAGCAACAAGAATTTTCTAAACACAAGTTATTGAAATGACAGATGACACTGTGTAAAAAAAAAAAAAAAAAAAAAAAACACATTTAGATTTCAAACCTATAACTATGAGAATCATTCATTCCTTCTTAAATAGAAGCATCAATATCCCCATGGTGCACTCAAAGGACATACAATGTGTATGTGTATATATATATATATATATATATATATATATATACACACATACACACACACACACACACTAACAAACACAAGTCATTCAATGAATAAGGAGGATGGTTTTTTTAAAAAGCAAAATAATTTTTGTTTTCAGAATTTTTTTCTATAAACGTACATTCTACATTGTTTGGAATTGATTTATAGCAAAAATCATTCTAACCAAGCAAAAATATTTGTTTTAAGGATATTCAAAATAGCAGCAAATCAAACTGAGTGCTCAAGGCTTGAATAGAAGTCTGTAATCAAATTTTTGCTAGCTGAGAAGTGCAAACCATGTAAAATTTACAGAAGAATATGTGATGTGTATGGAAAACCATGTTTTAGTCCAAAAAATGCTAACAAATAGGGTAAACATGAGTTTTACCACTAAGAGCCTGGATCAAAAAGACAGTCAATGGAGTGAGCACACACTGACTCTTTGGTAAAGAAAAAGTTCCTAGGTGCAGCAGTCAGTAAAGAAAGTCATACAGACAGTTTTCTGAGGCACAAAAAGACCCATCACAATTGATTATTTTGAAAAAGATTAACTCTTTGAAACCCAGTAGCCCATATTTGTGCCACTAACTACCTAGGTGTACATATTTATGTGTATTAATGTGTATATGTGAGCATGTCTATTTGAGTATGTATACATATATGTATGTATATCTGTATGGATATGTGTGGACATAGGTAGCATACATTTATGTACATAGATGTGTGTGTATATCAAAGGATAGGTGAACAGGTTAGGGAGATTGACAGATTATATATAAAGAGAAAGATTTCTTGACAGGAATGAAAAAGATAATTTTATTAATGTCTTTAATAAAAAGAAGTCTTCAGCACTAGTACAATCAAAGGTCAGTAGACAAAGATGTTATTAGTTCATTTTATTCGGTACATTAATTTTGGAAGGTTCATGTGGAAAAAGGGGATTTTTTTCTTTTTTCAGAATCCTGAACCCCATATATTCAAGAAAGCAGTCAGGAGTTAGTGAGATGAGCATTGGTGCAAGGCTATGATGGTTGGGTTCACCTACTACAGTTGGTCACAGGAACATAGACACCAGAGCTAATACATCACTCAATAAGTCTCGGGCCTGACACATAGATGGAGCCACTAATTAAAAAAATCCCACTGATTTTTATAAAATACTAACCTTCAAATGGCACATTTCAAAATTTGAGCCCAGTCAGATAATTAGTTTATAAATTGCAGTTATGTAAGTGAAGGTACTGTTGCAAATTTTCAAAACAATGGAAAAATCTGAATTTCATGTGTTGATAAAGCATTGCTTTCTGATAGGAAAAAATACTGTTCAAATAAAGCAATGACTTGATAAGTGTCATTCGGACAACAGAAACAATGGTGAAGAGGTGGTATACTGACTTTAAATGTGGTTGTACAGACACAAATGATGCTAAACACTCTGGTCGCCCAAATTCAGCAGTTGTCCCAGAAAACACCAAAAACTCCACAAACTCGTTTTGGCCAATCGTAAATTGAAGTTGCATGAGATAGCAGAGGAGTTGGAGATATCAGAAGGCAGTGTATTCACCATTTTGCATGAACATTTGTCAATGAGAAAACCATGTTCAACATGACAACTGTATTTGCTCAGTCAATCAAAAACAACAATGTGTCAATGATTCAGAGCGTTGTTTGCAACTGTTTCAACGACAAAAAGAAGATTTTGCATAAATATATAACAATGGATGAAACATGGATCCACCACTTCACTCCAGAGTCAAATCAGCAGTCAGCTGAGTGGACAGCAGCAGTTGAAAGCCATCCAAAGTGACCAAAGACGCAAACATCAGCAGGCAAGGTTTTGGCCTCTGTATTTTGGGATGTGCAAGGTATTTTGTTCACTGATTATCTTGAGAAAAGAAAAACCATCAATAGCAAATATTATATAGCATTATTGGTGCATTTGAAGAAAGAAATCGCCAAAAAAATGGCCAGAAATCAAGAAGAAAAAGTGCTCTTTCACAAAGACAATGCACCATGTCAATCGCAACAATGGCAAAACTACATGAATTGCACTTCGAATTGCCTCCACACCCACCCTATTCTCCGGATCTGGCCCCCAGTGACTACTGGCTGTTTGCAGACCTCAAAACAATGCTCCAGGGAAAGAGATTCAGCTCCAATGAAAAAGTGATATAGGAAACTGAGGTATATTTTGAAGCCAAAGGCAAATCGTTCTACAAAAAAGGTATCAAATTGTTAGAGAAGCATTGAAATCAGTGTATCACCAAAGAGAGGGACTATGTTGATGAATAAAGTTGAATTTTGCCTAAAAGTTGTTTTATTAGTTAGGCCCAGGACTTATTGAGTGATGTGTTAGGAGCTGATTGTTAGACAGAATGGGATAGAAAATTGACCAAGTCTTCATCTGCTATAATTAGAATTTGCTTGACTTAGGCTAAAGAGCTAAATGTTAGATTGAGAGAAATTGTCCTCAATAAAGGCAACTATGAGATATTATTCTTGGGTTCATTTTGTTTCTTTTCCTTTTGTGAATCTAATCTGTGGCTTGAACAGTTTTGATCAAACTAAGTGGGTTCATTTTGTTTCTTTTCCTTTTGTGAATCTAATCTGTGGCTTGAACAGTTTTGATCAAACTAAGTGGCTGATAGATCTCCTTTTAGAAACAAACACAACATTAGGGGAGAGACATCAGCTAGCTGACCAGACTATGCAGGCCACAGATGGTGGTATTTGTCATACTGGAAGAGTGCAGCACAAGGTCATTTAAGGTGAGTCAGGGTGCAGGGCCGTAGCACAAATATACCTGGTGGCTCCAAAAATGCTTCAGGCCCCATAGGCATTCCCCTAAAAAGAGGCTCCTCGACACCAGGCAATAAAACTAGCCCCTCTGGAGAGGGTTAGAGCCTATGGAAATGGCCCCCTGAGACTTTGGGAGAGCCGGTTTTAGTACACATGATATGAATACCAGCTTCCCAAAGGATGGTAACTGCCACAAAATATATAATATTACAAAACAAGTGTATTGGTTTGGTTTGATTTCTTTGTATAATGGCATATCAACTCATAGATGAGGTATAAGGGGTTCATACTTTTCCTAAGGGTACTAGTCCAGAGGTGAACAAAATAGTGCGACTCGAGTTCAAACTTGATTACTTTGAGAGGGCTGTTCTACACTTTAGTCATTACACCATTTATATTTACAATTTTTATGCAATTGTTTTAAAGTTTCTTGCACACATATATGATATCAAGTATTCCTATTTGATATAGATAATTTGCCAGTCTACTTAGCTATGGTTACATCTCTGCAGAGGGGTGAACCTCCCACCAACAATTATCTGATGGTGAGGCTCAAATCCTGGAGCTCTGGGGTATATGGAGTACCCCTTCATTGCCATCAATCCTAAGTTTACTCTGACCCAGAGTGGTAGTACCTGATAGGGCCCTGTCTATGGGTTGAATAGAACTGTTTAACCATTAAACTGTGTACGAACAAATTGCTGATGTTAAATTGAATTGTTAGTGTTATACTTGAAACCATTTAATTGTGTGCATATGAAACTATTTGTGTTAGCAATACTTTAAGCTATTTAAGTGTGTGAAAACAAATGATTAATACTAAATAGAATTATTCCTGTTGAATAGGAATACTTGGAACCATTTAACTAAGAACAAAAATTGAATTATTGGTATTATATAGCAATACTTGAAACCATTTAATTGTGTGCAAAAGAATGAATAGTGTTGAATTAGTGTTGAATAGCTATAGTTGAAATCATTAGAGTGTGTAAATAAAACTATTTGGATGAGCAATACTTGAAACAACTTCACTGTGTACAAACAAATAACTTATGTTAAATTGAATTATTAGTGCTATATAAAGAGGATTTGTCATTAAATAACCTACAAGGATTGATATGCCATAAAAACCAACCAACCAACGAAACCCAGAAATAATTTGCATACTGTTGCATGGTTTCATGTATTCCTATCTCATACGAATAATTATATGGTTTCAAGTGATTATTTCTATTTAACAAGTCATTTGTTTGAACACAGTTATATGATCTCAACTAATAATAATCCTTAGTAAAGAAATATAACTTCAAGAAACTATTTTTAATACAAATAATTTACTGTTATGAGGCATCAAATATTCCTATGAAAGACAATTTTTAAACAGATCAATTTGACCTATAGCTAGAACTAACAGGTACTAACACTTCAGGTCAGAGTGAACCTGGGAGTAATAGCAATGAAGGGGTACTCCACACTCACCAAATCTCAAGAACTGGCACTTCACCATCAGATACAGTATAGTGTTATACTCAGGACACCTTTTTTTTGTTTGTGGGGGTCTTATCTTTCAAAAGGGAATACATTCAGTGTATTTTATACCCCACCAACAAGGCAGAATACAAGTTTTAATTCTAACATTGTGTAAATATTTCTTTTAATTTTTGTTTTCTGGACCAATGGGTGATAATGCAAGTAAAAATTATGGAGGTCACCATCCATCTACCTTATATAAAGAACCACACTATATTACATAATCATGTCAGCAGTTAATTTTGTAAACATGAATTTGTAATAGAAAAGCATGCCAATGTAATTTGATAGACTATTAACCCTGTTATAAGGAGACAATAAATAATTATCTTCCCTTGGACTTGGCATATCTTTGGACATCACATGTCCATTGGTCATGTGAGAATTCAGAATTCTTTCTTGTCATCTTTTTATCTCCATTTTTCAATCAGATAAGACCTCTCTTTTTATCTGATCATTGAACAGATTTGGTTTTACCACTTCATGAATTATTTCATTTACCTCACTATTAAAATGAAAACCACCAAAAAAGAAAAGTAAGACTTTTCATCATTTATAGGTACCCCTTTCTTTACACTGCTCCTCATTGAACAATGTAAACATTTCATGTGTTGTGACACGTTTGTTTATTCTTGTAATATCTCTTATGTTTTATATTAATGCATTATATATGTATCTTGTCTTTTTCAGTGTTAATGTATTAAGATATATGATAATGTTAATATTGGAACTTGGTGAGTGGGAACACAAATAAATATCCTCCCTAACACCAACCATTACCAAAAACTGGTAACAATGCCAATACTGTAAACAGAAATATTTACATTTGAAAGGAATTTTTTTTTAAATATTCAAATGTTGTGGGTAACTATGTGAATTGAATGACACAGCAGAAAAGATCTGCACTGAATTATGTATATATGTGGGCTTGCAGATTTAATTTTTGAGTAATAAAGACTAAAGAGAAGTCATAGAAGACCCTGGGAAGAACCCTCAAAAGAAAGGGATGAGAGATAAATGAACAGTTCAACTATTTACCCATAGCTAGAGAGATAACAAAGTTCCAAATGTAAAAAATAACTTTATAATAGGATGAGTCAAAAGTTTTGCAATATTTTGGTACATGCTAATTTGTGGTGCATAAATCATGATCTAAGCAGTTCAAGCCATAGTAGTCACCCACTGTGGTTGATAGTATCATAGCAGTTGGTACACTGACCCATTGTGCATTGCTTTACTCTGATTTGAAAGCCACACAGATGAAGTGCAATATAGTCTAATTTAGGAACTTTTACTTTATGAATTTGAACTGGGCCATAATGTTTCAGTAGCAACCAAAAACATTTGTTGTACAAAAGGTGAAGGAAGACACAGTTGTTCACATTATAGCAACCAAAAAAAATTTCTCTCAAGTTGCAAGAACCTTGACAATTGGACAAGGTAAGGTAGGCCTAAAACTGTGGATTCTGGTGCGATGCTTCAAGTCATAGAGATATCTGTTAAGTAGCACTAGAAGAGTATCAGGTGAGCTCAACATCTCACAGTCCAGTGTGGTTCATCACCTTTACAACCTCAGCAAAAGCATTCAGAGCCTTCAAATTCGGCCTCACATTACCAAAATATTCCAAAACTTTTGACTTACCCTAATATTTTTATCTCAAGTGACTTGAAATTCAACTTTTCTAAAAACCTTAAAAATAAATTTTAAGAGAATAAACAATGAAGGGCCCAATGTTAATAAATGTCTTAAGTTATTTAGAAAGTTTTGCTTAATCTGACACACAGAGCTCAGGTTACTTAGAGTATCTGATTTTAAGAGGTCATCTATCTCAAACTGAACAAGCTCACTGCTTAACTTCTGTGATCTTGATTTACAGTCAAATCACACGAAAAACCCTAGTTCCTGCTAGATCAGTACTATATAAGCAACCTCAGACTTGTGTGCCATATTTAAGCAAAGTTTAGTAAATAACAATGAACAAAAAAGAGACTTACAGTCAAGCCATACTGAAAGTACTAGTTCCCACTAGAAAACTGAAGGTAAGCAGCAATTAACCAATACTTAGATGGGTGACCACTTAAGCAACAACATGTACTGTAAGCAACCTGAGACCTGTATGCCATACCTAATCAAAGTTTACTGAATAACAATATCAGAATTGGATAGGAAGCTGAGGTTTCAGACACTAATGAAATGGTTGTTGATGTTACTGATTCACCTCTCCACAATAAAGGGTCTGTCAGACAATGATCCAACATTATAATCAGTGTCCCCTGTGTAGTAGCTATAACCATATCATAAAGCGGGATGCCTTTAGTCTAGATAACTATGTGGTAATGATCTTCAGTCTTTTGCTCTAATACTGACTTTTACTTTGAAATATGCCTTAGTGTAGATTTGTTTTCCTTGAAGTTATGCAGACCATTAAGTTTATAACTTGAAGGAATTCACCAACTTTGAAAGTATTCACATTTATATGGTAGTAAAAATATTATAAACATTAAGGTTATCCCCTCTCCAAAGCATTTATATCACAGATATCATAAGCTGCAAATACAAGGACTGAAAAGTTCATATGATGACTTCATTGCTGTGAGTGACTTTTTTTTTACCAATGAAATTAAGTACTGCAACACTGATGGAAAAGTATACAGACCACAAGGGGAATTATGATAAAAAATAAACCTCATTTGGTCACATTCCATGAAAGTATCTTTTTAGTTGGCTCTCATATACTTAAAAGAACATTATATAAACCTTCTAATTATAAAATACAATGTTTCTTTATTTAATCTACACCCCCAATACATACCCAATGCATAAAACTATTAAGTATCTTGTATTCAAAGTCGTTCAGATATTTTATACAGTGTACTCTTTATGCTTGACTTGTAAAGACTGTTTGTTAAGGTGAAATAAGTTTAACCTAAAATAGTTCATACGACAAGCAATATGAACATGGACAAATGGCCAACACATGAAGCAAGTAATTGGTTCATCCACACACTACCCACAAAACTGACATTTTTTTTTTGTATAAGCAATAAGGTGGTAATTCAGGATAATATCTATACACTTTTAGTGATTTGCAAACTAAGCATCAGTTAGATGATGACTTTGTTGTGTAAACAATAAATAAAATTGCTCTACTACAAAAAAAAAGCACAAGAAAAAAAGAAATGATTGACTTTAATGGCATGTCAACCTGTCTATGATAATTTTATGTCGAGAAGTGAGGGTATCACATTCATTGTACATTTATATCTATATTTTTTGTGTAGTTTCTTAAGAGATTTTTTTGCACACAGTTACATGATATCAAGTATTCTTATTTGATAAAATTGATTTGCACACAATTGTATGGTTTTAAGTAGTCATATCTAATACTAATAATTATAGAGTTTCAAGTAATTATTTCCATTTAACAACAATAATTTGTTTCTATACAGTTATATGGTTTCAAGTAATTGATAATAATCCTTAGTAAGCAATTATAGTTTAAAGTAACTATTCTTAACACAAATAATTTACAGTTACATGGTATCAACTATTCCAATGAAATACACAATTTCTAATTTAAATCTTAAAATTACCAAAATTTATTCTTGATACTTTTTACTCCATCTTCTATGATCATGATAAAGTTTTCATTAAGCTTTACTGCTTGATATAACATACTATATGATTTAAATTTGATTCATGAAAAAAAAAAAATTTCTCCATAATTTATTTGAACTAGTAACCTCATCTTTGCTGTTTTAAACAGTACATTTTACCAGAGCTGATGTGTATGCAGGCTAGTTCTAGGTATTATATATATATTATACACACACACACACACACACACACACACGCACACGCACACACATAAAGTTGGCGACTGTAGTCAAGGGCGACCAGAAGGCTCCCTTTTCAATAGCTACTACACTGAGGTTTAGGGGAGGGTACTACACCTTTCCCTGGATTGCTCCACTCTACCCTTCATACATACGTTATATTGCTGAGCGTTAAGCAACGAGGTATCAAGTACCATTTTTAAAGTCTATGACGAGGTATCAAGTACCATTTTTAAAGTTTTATGACGCGACTTGGAACTCCAGGTCTCCTCGACCATTGACGAACACTCTACCCAGTAGGCTAATGAACCGGTGTGTGTGTGTATGTATATATATCAGCATTCATGGTGTAATGGTTACCATCATAGGAAATGGACACAGTGATTAAAGTTTAAACCTAAGAGGAGGCTGTTTATATTCCACATTTCACTAATAACCTTGGGAAAAGTATGACTCTAATTATTCTCTCTCCAGCTATGGATAAATAGTAGGGCAGACAGGCTCTTTAACCTTAGTACAACAATTAGTCTAGAAGGAAAACTTTGAATTCAAACCTGTTAAACTCTGCTTAAAAAGTAGACCTTGTGTTGTATCCTGCTTTGCAAAGGGGTTTGTGTGTGTGTGTGTATGTATATATATATATATATGTATGTATGATGGCTCACATATCTTGACAAATGACAGTCATCTTTACCATCAAAATTACAACTCAAACATCCTGATGAATAATTAATTCCTATTTATGAGCCCTCAAGTGACTATTAAGCCAACAGCTAACTTACAAAACATAAGGAAAATATGACAAACATGGTTTGAATTTTGTACTAGGTTAATGGGATCTACCTGTGGAATATTCTTTTTATGAATCTCATGTATTTTTAATCCAAAACTTCATTTGCATACTTTACCACAAACAACAATGAGGACAAGATGGCAATGAAAGTTTCTTGATTTTTCAAGCTACTACATTATTTGACATGGTTAACATATCCAACTTTTAATAACAGGTGATAATGACAAAATTCACATTCCCAATTCTCAGAACTACCACTTATTGGGTGCCCCATTCATATGGCCTTGTGCCACATCTAAGCAAAAAGCTTAGTAAATTACCACCCTTGTGGTAAAGCATGCTTTAGTTCTGCATGTTGTATTTTCCATTTTTTGATCTCATAACCATTCTTAATGATTCAGCACCAATTATTTCAATTTTATGTTTTTCCTCCCCATTCTTTGATATCTATTTGTAAAGACTTCACGTTTTCATTATAGCAATATTTTTTCTGGGCTTATACATAAATACATAATTTGAGCTTCCTCATCTTCAGATATAATTATATCTACATCTTCTGAACATCAACAAATTTGCTCCAATTGATTTCACAGACAGCTGATGTAACAACAAACAACAAATGCCCCAGGTTACAATCATAAAGCATTGATACTTACAGTGCATCAAGATTTTGAAATCATACATGCTTGCATTTACAATATCTATCGACATTCGAAATATCAATCTTAAAAATTACTCTTGATATTACAAATATGCTTGTATGAACAGTATTAAGAAAACAAAAAAAGATAAATTTGAAAAAATGCCTACCTGTACAGCGTGGGCATCTCCAGGATCAATAACAACAGTTTTGCGAGTTCTTGTTTCAATGATAATGTATGCATAATTGTCATTAAGCATTGCAACTGGAATGATTTTAAGACCTGAAAATAATAGATCAAATATTGTAATAATAAACAATATAAGCATTACAGTATTTTTTAGCTTTACCTTCTCCTAAGCACTTACAAATATATACAGAGTGGATATTGAAAAGTTCTTGATCCTGGTAAAACAGGAATGACCATTTCTTTTAAAATTTTTATTGAATGTACATTTTATGACTCTAGGTCATTTCCTTCTTGGTCTTTGGGACTATTCAAAATGGCAGCAAATCCAACTAAGTGCTCAAGGCTTAAACAAGACTGTAATCAAATTTTTGCTGGCTGAGAAGAACAAACTATATGAAATTTACAAAAGAATGTGTGATGCATAGAGAGATATCGGTTTTAGTCAAAAAAAAAAAAACAATGTTTACAAATAGGCTAAACATGGGTTTATGACTTTGACCCTGTGTCAAAAAGACAGTGCATGAAGTGGAAACACTGACTCTCTGGTAAAAAAGTTCCGAGTACAACAGTCAGTAAAGAAAGTCATGCTGACAGTCTTCTGAAACATGAAAGAACTCATCATTATGAATTTCCTTGGAAAAGGTGCAACTGTAAACTGTGCTTCCTATTGCTAATTCCTTAGGCAAAATTTACCTTATTCATCAAATGAACCTCATATATATATATATATATATATATATATATGTGTGTGTGTGTGTGTGTGTATTTACCAAATACCTCCTCACAAGCAGGATACAATACAAGGTCAATTTTTAAGTAGTGTTTAACAGGTGTGAATTCAGAGTAGTGCTATAGGAAATGCAAACAGCTTCATCCAGGATTTGAATTTTGGTCACCATGTTCAAATCACAATGATAATGTCACGTGATAGCTCACGAAGACGAAGAGGTAAGAATGATACTCTCCCCCCGTTGAACTAACATTATCTAGCAGTCAAAAAGTGACCGTTAGGAGAGAATGTGGGTCACGCAGATGTTCGCACCTAAGTGACCTTGGGTCGCCGGACATCGGAAGGGGAAAGAAGAAAGAAGCCAAATGATTGGCGGGGACCCCAAACGGAAGTGGGGTTCCCTTCCCCTCAGCGGTTGTAAGGAAGTTTTTGAGCAAGTCTCGTGGCAGACGGACGATAGCCATTTTACTCCGGGCTAAAGACAAAAGACTAACTGAGACACGAAGGACTCCAAAATCCTTCAAGCCAGTATTAAAAACAGTACAAAGTCTATTAGCCTGTGAAAGAAGAAAAATTCTCCAGTGGAACCCCGTCAAAAAAATAAGATAAGTAACTTTGGGACATTTTTCCTTTACACCCAAATTTTGTTTACCACTCTCTCTCTCTCTCAATTTGAAAAAGGATAAAGCCAAGAAAAGACATTTATATTCATGGACTATCCTATTATATATTTTTGACACTTTGAACGTATATATATATATAACCGTAGTAAAGAACCTATATATTTTCATTTTACCATGTGGTCTATGTTATTATTTCATGCTTTCCTTTCAGCTTCTATTCGCCTTATATTATCTTGCTTAGAACTGTCCTATTAATTCCTAAAGTATCACACGGGAAACCGGAGTTGCCGACTACTACAACAACATTAATATTATTACAACTAAGACCTATAGGCCCGTATTCTTCTATTATCTAAGGGAAAGAAGTTTAGCGGCCTGGTGGGTGTGTGATAGTGTGAAATTTTGGACCCCTTTGCCAGCGGTGGCCAGTCTGGCCCTAAATTATTCCCTCACGTAATATGCCAGTTCTTATCTGCCTGAGAAAAGAACTCTGAACAGGACTTATTTCTGTAGGGGATCAAGTGCCAACCTGCCCCGTCTTCACACGTGCAAAAATAAAGTCCCGTTTAGGGATTTTAGTCAATTTGCCGTCACAATAACTATTATACCACAAGTCTCTCTCTCTCTCTCTCTATATATATATATATATATATATATTGAGAACTTTCCTATGGGACAAATAACAGATAGTTAAAAGATACAAAACATTGGACTACCAACCCAGACAACTTTTTTTATAGGGATGAAGACTTGAGTAGAGTCAGCCACACTTTTTGAATGGACCAATAACAGAAAAATGGTGAATCAGTGTACCACAAATTCGCTGAACAACACTTATTGTTTTAAATTCAGAATCTTCTTTCTTCTTCTCAACCAGTTGGTCTACCAAGACTAGAGTCTACCCTACTATTTCACACATAGCTTTTGGGAGAAGAGACATGTCTTTCCGTCAGACATTAGAGTGAAGCGAAGTGCAGTCTAATCCAAAATTTGAATTTGTATCAATGAGTCCATTTTATTTAATGTTAATAATTATGCCACCAGTATCTATATAGAAAATTTTACCAATGTTTATGTGTCTATTCTTTCATTCATACTATGGTTGTTACATTTTAGAATATGAAATTCATCTTGCAAATGTAATAACTATTATAGGATACAGGTAACAATATAAAAATTGAATGCAAGATAACAACTTTGATCATATTTAAGACCCCTTATCTTTCCTCCAAAAGATTTGACTGGAAAACAATTTCATGGACCACTGAACAATTGACTTGATGCCATGTTCTTTGTGGAGTGTAGTTATAAGTTCATTCATCGATGGGACAAGTGAATTAATCGCAATAGCAACCACACCACAAAAAGTAGCATAGTAGTGCTGGTAATACATGTGCAATGTTTTATTTGTATAGTAATAAATATCTTGGCTTAGTAAATGTTTGTTTCTTAATTTTTAGGTATCCCTCATAGTTAAATATTGCCTGAACTTAATATTACTTAAATATTTCAAGTAAACAGTACTTTTCACTTTCCAACAACTATTTTACAAACCTTTATTATAAAATAAATTTTACAAGCATTTTCCAGGACAAAGACTTTAATCAGCAACACACTTGTTTTCACTAAATCCCCAATTATTCTTCAATAAACTTAAGTGTTCCAAAGCTTCAGTGATCTTCCTCTTATTTTTAGTAAGACTGCTTATACACCATCAACAAGGCCTTTATCCATATATTTGATACCGAGGCAACTTTTGCTTACCTGTAGCAAAAATAACACACTTCTTCACAAATCTTTTGTGGAAGTGGCCATTTATAATGCAAGTCATACACATGCACAGATTGACAAAAGTCTTTATGGCACTATCGCTTAAGAATATGTATGAGTTGTTGTGTATGTAAGAACTTCAAAGCAAAAGATGCCTGTCTTGAGTCAACAAGCACTGGAAGTAAACATGAGAGTGACATTTGGTTGGAGCATTTACAGTGGACTTTGTCAGAGAGAGTGAAGAAATGAACACTGTCATTGAAACAACCAAACTTCATTATGAAGAAGGAAAACAAGTTCAGTCTGCATTTTGTCAATTATAGAACAGAAGAAACAAGTCTCTCTGCGTTATTTGTTAGTGTAGGGTATCAGTATAAAAAAAGGTCCAAATTCTGTTTGCATTTACTTCTCACAGATCTATTTTAAAAGTATTAGTATTCTCAAGGACTATGTGCAAAAAACAACTTACATAAATGTAAATATGAAAGCAATTCCCTAACTTCTAGGCATAGAATAACTCTGATGGATTGACATTCCATTAAAATCAATCACTCAAAGCTGTGTGAATAAATCTTCTTCAACCAAGACCAATAAATACCAAAAGTGGGCTGTGACAAATCATGAAAGGGAGCTAATATATGAATTTTTCACTCTCTGAGCATGCCTTCCTTGATGATATTTTACATAGATTTTCTGGTAGGAGATAGATAATTAACATTTTCTTAATCATTAATATATTTGCAATATCAGTTTACATAGTAAATCTATCATGAAAATTTTTAAATCTTACACATAATTCTAGTATTTAATGCATCAGAAAATATATGCACACAAGACAGAATCAAATTTTTTACACATCAGGTGTGTTTAAGAAGTATCAAAACTAAAGATGTATTTATCAAGATAAAAACGATCAATGAATCAAACATTCTTTGAAAACAGTCTCCTTGGCATTCAACATACTTATTCCAATGAGGTTTTCATTGGTTGAAGCACCTCTGAAACTCTTCTTTTGATATGGTATAAGGCTACAACAAATATTTTTTCCTGCATGATTCTTGCTGAATGTACCTTAGTGTTATAATGAAGAAGTACAACATTTCTCCTATTGATGAATGCAGGCATTTCCTTAGATTTTCATGCTCAATTTTTCTATCTTTTTTAAGTAGTGGCAGATTGTGGATTAGAATGTGTTAATGTCAAGTGCTAATTCTTGAATGCTTTTGTACAGATTGCATTCAACCAATTCTCTTGAAGCATCTTAATTGAAGTCTGGTGAGCGTCTTGGTCTGGGTTCATCTCTCAATGACGTATTGCCAGAACAAATCAAACCAGTTTCAGACTTAGCAGTTAGTAATGATACCTTGACCATAAACACAACAAATTTTCTTAGCTGTTTATCAAGTATTTTTGTCATTCATAAACATCCATAACAATAGATGTCGGATATGCACTTTCAATTCCTCCATTGAAGGGGCATGAGATCATAGATTAAATTATGATACACAATCTTTCACAACTGAAATAAGGATGACAATGAAGACACTCTTTAATCAGGTAATTTTCTGTTGCATTTAAAACATTGGAAGTTTGAAAAGCTTTTAATAAGCAAAAATTATTTATGACTCAACCAAATATAAGTAGATTCAATGATCAGAATACAAAATCAAATTTTAAGTATTATGATACCCCAAAAATATTTTCATCTATTTTAATCATCTGAGGATTCATGCAAGAAAAATCACAAGAATTTCTTTACCCAAACTCTCTGCTGTGGGTAGGATGTGACAATGACACAAGGTCAATTTTTAAACGGAGTAAAGTTGGTTTGAATTCAGAGTTTGTCTTCTCCTAGACTGATTGCCTAAGGGTTAAGAACCCAGTCAGCTCTACAATTTACCCATAGGCAAGAGGAGAACAATTCAATTCATGCATTTCCCAAGAGCATTAGCACAAAGTGAAATGCAAACAACATTGCCCAAATATAACCCCCTCCCTCCACACACATTGATAGATAAATGAAGTCACTAATCTTACAAAACAAATTTCAGACCACAAAGAATAAGTTTTGTCTAGATTCACACAGAAAATGATAATTTTGATATACTGTGTTTGTATTGAAAGTAAAGGATAACAAAAAGAAGCTAAATCTGCAGTTTATAACTTTTTTCACAATCCTTTTTTTCCAATAAAAATAGATATTTGCCTTTTAGAGGTCCACAAATAGCTCCACTGAGAATGAATCAGTAATAATCATCACTTTGGTAAAAAAAATGTAATAAAGCAACATTTAAACATCATGTATATATATATATATCCCTTTTATCCCTTTATTAGCTAGGTTGTCCTTCTCCATATTGGCGTGAATCACTTGATGATTTCATCTTCCAATCATCATGGAGTTCTTCCAAGTGACTATTACCAGTCCCTTGGATACCATTCAACAACTGCACAGGTTCACTTATTGTCTGTGAACTTTGCAACATGTCCAGCCAAGTGAAACTTCTACTTTCATTAATGTGCAATCACATATTTCATTGTTCCCAAATTACCTTACTTTGGGTGTGGTCACAGCATGGATCCCAAATTACCTTACTTTGGGTGTATTCCCAGCATGGATCTTTTCAAACTCCTCTGTATCACAACCAATTGCCATTCAACCTTCTTGGTGGTAGCCCATGTTTCACTTGCATATAAAAATTACAAGTAAAATGGTGCTATTGAAGAGATTGGCATGTAGGTTCTTATCCAGATTTGTCTTGAGCACATTTTATCAAGGTGTGTGTGTATATATATATATATATATATATATATATATATATATATACAGTATTGCCAATAAATGAATACACCTTCATCATTCTTTTTATAAAAAATTTATTTCATTCTAAACTAAAGATAGTAGGATTTTATTATTTCAAGTAAAACATTATATGTGGTGGGCTTGTTCATCTTGAAAATCAGCATTTAATATTCTAAGTTTGAACATTGGCCACTGGTACCGGTGGGAATTACACCATAAATATTTTAGCTGTTAGTCTTAGATATTATTAAATATAATTCATTACAAAACTCTTCGACATTGAAACTATGAAACCAAAAAAAGAATAGCAATACCTACTTAACCAAAAATAAAATTGTGTATATATTTATAAAGAGTGTACTTATTTTTGGACTGCTATATATTCAGATTTTGCAAGCCTGCAAAGGTAGGAAAGCAAGAAATATGAAAGAAATCAGCACCCAATTTGAAACCCACACAAACTTTAATAAAAACAGCTCCAAACCTCTCCATCCCTATGCACACTCTGTAAATATATAAAAGTGTTTTGACCACTTAGTGCCAATTATTTTGGAGAGAGCAAAAATTGGTTCATGCTTACTATGATACAGAATTTTTTAAATATATATATATATATATATATATATATATATATATATATATATATATATATATATTTCTTATCTCAATTTGTAGTTTCCTGTTGACTGAAGAAACTTTGTTTTCAAATGGGCAGTAGTGTAATAACTTTAACTCATACAGGCAGAGAAGATTAAACAGAGATAGAGCTGAAATTTCATCACTTGCATGTCAAAATTCATTAAGACACACTCAAAATAAAAAGATAGGAAAAAAAACTTCTTTTTTTAAAATTAGAGTTGAAAATCTGCAGTAAATAAGAATTTGTGAAAAAAATACATAAATAAATTGATGGTTTTCTAGTTTATGGAAAATCAGAACTAAAGTTAATGTAACAAGACAAAGTCACATAGACAAATATTAGTTGAATAAATAAATCATTCTAAAATCCAATACCAACTAGTACAGCAAGGGAAAATTTGTTTACTCATCCCTCTGTGGCAATCTGATTACTACCAGTTTCATGTACATTTTTTTTTTTACATTATCATTAGATTTGTGTATATATATATATATATATATATATATATATATATATATATATACACAATTACATATGTACATATATACATGCATACATGCACATTATCTATCTATATATATACATATATATATACACATCTCACTACTGTGTTTAAAGATTGCAGTATCTACTAAGATAGTGCTGGATAAATGGTGTAATAGTTAGCAAGTTAGATTAGCAAACTATTATTAGGGAGTTTGATTCTCAGTGGGTGCCCCATACTTTTGGACTTGAGCCACAACTAAGCTTAGTAAATAACTATAGTCAATATAATACAGAAATTCAAACCACATACCACAACTAATAGTTTCTCATTTTAACCATAATCAAGCAATACTAGATTCAAAAGAATTACAATCAGTAAATGGAAGGCATAGAATATAAAATAAAATAAAATTTATATTACAAAAAGTTTAAAATATAAGACTTAATAACTTAAGATATTTTTTTAAAAAATCAGTGCAACTTGTAGTATACTAAAAAGCTTAAATTCATAAAATTTCAAAGATTAGTTTTGTTGGGTTTTTTTTTAGTTATAGTAGTACCATCTTTTATTGGCATTTTGTTACACTCATTTCCATGTATACAAGCATTTTGTTCTATTTCATTTGCAAAAGTCCCTAAAGCTTAATTTTAAATAACCTTTAATGGTATGGTACCATGAGGCATTATTAGCTGTTTACATATCATTTTTTTCTAAATGCACACATATATAAACTTTCTGCAATGTGGTAGCAACCAGCTCCCACTGATGAGTAATTAGAAACACTATTGTTTTGGTTACATATATTTAAAATAATCATCCAGTTTTTTCACCCTGTCAGCCAGAGTTGTAGAATATGCTGACTGCACCTCTGCAGAAAGGTAAGACAATCCTCCCACAATGAGGCCACCTGCTGGCCATAGTAATGCTTCAGAATGGAATTCTGATGGTTGAGCAGTTCATGACTTGGCAACTGAAGTAATCACAACCCACAACACTCCACTTTGGTCCATACTGGGCTAGACAGGCGGTTGGAGAGGCCTGATCTGATCAATCAGTTGGTCATGTCAATTTCTAGCACCTATATGATTGTCTTAACTGTATTCTTCAAATTGCTCTTGAGGCAAACACCCAACCCTTTTTATCATAAAGATGTAAGAAGGCATTGTGTCACTTGTGCTGAGATAGCAATACTTGAAACTATTTAAACAGTGTGCAAACAAACAATTAATATTAAATAAAATTATTGGTGTTAGCAATAATTGAAACTGTAAAACAACTATGTGCAAATGAGCTCTAACTCATAATATAGTTACCTACAAACTTACTAAACTAAAGTTATTTACAAAAAATGAAACGCAGTTTCTTCCAGGCAGTGATCATATTGATACTGCTATATGGATGCACTACTTGGACGCTAACTAAACGGCTGAAGAAGAAGCTAGACGGCAATTACACAAGAATGTTGAGAGCAATTTTGAACAAGTCCTGGAGGCAACACCCCACAAGACACCAACTATACGGCCACTTGCCTCCCATCATGAAAACTATACAAGTTAGATGAACCAGACACGCAGGACACTGCTGGAGAAGCAAAGACGAACTCATCAGTGATATACTCCTATGGACCCCCGCATATGGCCAAGCAAAAGCAGGACGACCAGCTCGAACATACATACAGCAGCTATGTGAAGATACGGGATGTAGCCCTGAAGACCAGCCAAAAGCGATGAATGATAGGGAGAAGTGGCGAGAGAGGGTCAGGGATATCCGTGCTAGCGGCATGATATGATGATGATGACATATATATATATATATATATATGTGTGTGTGTGTGTGTGTGTATAAGCAGGAGTTAGCATCAAGGGTTATTATGCCATTAAAACAAATAACCTAACCACATTCAGTTTCCAAGAGTATAAATACTACAATTTCATTTTGTTTTTTAAAATCTCAACACTACAAAGATTGTCAGGGGCACCAGTCACTGCAACACTTGGTACTAGGGATGATACTTATTCAAATCCTCACTCATCAAAGACCAATATTAGCATTAGTGTATCCATTATATACTAACACAACAGAAGGAATGACAAAATAAACCTATTTTTACATACAAAAATATTTGACATTTTAAAAACATAATATATATACCAATGGTAAAAAGAATAATGAATACACAAATATACTCCAATAGCTGGTTGGTTGTGTTTTGCAGCATATCAATTCTCATAGGTTATTTAATGCCAGATTCTGTTTATATATATATGATTTGTAAATGAATAGTTAGTACGTAATAATTTTAGAATAAACCAGAGCTCATTCGTTCGCACACAGTTAAATTGTTTCAAGTATTGCTATCTAACAGTAATAATTCTATTCAACATTATTTATTCATTTGCACACTTTTAAATGGTTCCAAGTATCATTATGTAATACTAATTGTTCAATTTAACAGTCAATTGGTTGCACACAGTTAAATGGTTTCAAATATAGTAAATGATTAAACAGTTCTATTTATCCCATAATGTGGGACCCTAATAGATACAAACACTCTAGGTCAGATTGGACCTGGGAGTAATGGCAATGAAGGAGTATTCCATATTCCCCAAAGTTCCAGGACTGGAGCTTCACCATCAGATGGTTAAGTGTCATATCCAATACACTCACTGAGAAGAAAGTCTAACTCCTCTGCAGGGATGTAGTCAGCATATTCAAGAGCCCCAGCCAATTAACCTACCAACAGCAAGAAATATGTACATATTGTTCCATGAACAAGCAGTAAGTAGAAGAAATACAAAAACAGAAAAAAGCTTACTTGATGAGGGAAAGTACAATAGTCTAATGGCTTTGCCATTTCCCAGCAGGGTACGAGACATATTGCTTGTATTCAAAGAAAAAAAGCAAAAAGGTACAAGAATTGAGGTCTGAACAGTCATATGACACCCAACAAGGCACACAACAGGTACATCCATTTACTAATCATTTATTGTCTCCCTACAAAGTGATTACTTAAAGCTAATTAATCACAGTGAAATATTTGGAAATTCAATTTTTTTTATGCATAGAAACAAAGGATCAACTTAATTTTATATTACATTTCTGACCATCAAAATTTTCATCCACATATCAATATAAAGCTTTTGTTGACAAACAAAAATATAGATACAAAAAAATACAAGTTTAACCCTTTGAACCAATAAGCCTCATATTTCAGTCTGAGCACTACTTTACAATCAGTTTGATATTTTACTAAATTCATTATACACCATAAACCTGATATTTTAAGCTAAGCACTATTTTACTGGAAGAGTCATACCAAAGTCGAGTCATTCCAAAGACTCAAGAAATGGTACTTGATACCGCCTTGCTTAACACTCAGCATTATAAGGTACAGATCAAGGGTAAAGTGAAGCAATCCAGAGGATGGAGTAGCACCTTTCCCTACACCTTGGTGTAGTAGCTATTGAAAAGGGAGCCTTTGGGTCACCCTCGGTTACGGTCACCAACTTTACTTTTACTATTTTACTACACACCATAAGCCTGATATATCAAGCTTAGTGCTATTTTACTATACACCATAAGCCCAATATTTCAAGCTCAGAGAAATCATGTTTGATACTACTAGAAATAGGGTTTAATGATTCAGAGCCTTTCTTTTGCTAGAATGATGGGATACTTTCAAACAAAAATAACTGCAACCTGGATTTTTTTTGTGAATCAAGTACAGTTATTTAAGAAACAAAAGCATTAAGAGTTCAAATTGATAAGTACTGATGGCAATATTAATAAGATATTTAACCCTTTGAATCTGAAAGCCTAATTTTTCAGCAATAATACTATTTTACTATACATCATAAACTTGATATTTCAGGCTCACAGAGATCCTGTCAGAAAATACTAATAAAAGGCTTAATATAGCAACCATTCACAAGCTTTCTTTGAATGGAATAATAAAATGTCCATGAATTCAGGTACAGGATATCTAAAAGTATATGGGGCCCAGAGTTCAAAGAATTGATATTTATTTTTATAAATAATTTCAAATAAAATAACTTATTATAAGGGGAGCCTCCATGGTGTAGTGGTTAACATGCTGGACTGTGACATTGTAGTAAACAAATTCAAACTCCTATTGTACTATTATGTTCACTTTTGAACTAATACTCTTGGGAAAGGTATGAAACCCCTTATTCCAAACAGATATGTGCTAAATAGTACTACTATTCTTCTACAAGGATGCTTTTATCATTAAATAACCCACAAAAGTTGATATACCATTAAACAAAGAAACCAAACCTTATATAAAAATTATGAGTGAATAAAAACTAAAACTGCTTTTATCCAGTAAAAGAATTATCAGAATCATAGTTTGTATAAGAGAAGGTTGTTTATAGTATCTGTTAGCCTCACTAAATAAAGGCTTCTCAAACCGTTTATTTGATGCAACCCTTGTATGTATTTACCCAGTCCCTCTGTCACAAACAGGAAGTATTCAAGTAGAGTTCAGCTGGTTTGAATTCTAAACTAGTTGCTTGATCAAGGCTGAAGAACCCAGTCCGTTTTGCTACTTACCCATAGCTGGAAATAAGCCGAATTTGTGCCTTTACCAAGAGCATTTGCGTAAACTGATATGAAAAGCCTTATCTGGGTTTTGACCATGGATCATCATATCCATTTCCTACAATCATAATCATTACTCCTTGAGCATTTCCTTATAACAAAATCTAATTTACATTCACCCCCAAATAAATTGAGTGAATATTAGATTACAAAACTAATTTACCAGTCTTTAATACAATTTACATGAGAAAAGAATCAGTTAACTATAAAGGCAAATGTATCTTTAATTCTTGAATTATCTTTCAATGGGAAAGATTGGTTTGATAGGCACTGAAGAGATCACAACTATAAGGTTGCAGGTTTGTAATGCTGATAAAGTTTAATAATGTCAAGCCAGATCATTCATTCATTTAAATGATCCATATATTTTAAATAGGTTGTATATGAACAACACATCACTCATGGCTATGACACCCAATCAGGCGTTCTGTTAGGTGTACTATATCTGGCATATCCAGTGATTTTTGTTCCCTAGGGATTTATAAATACTAACAATTAAATTCACCCCCAGTGGATTCCTATTTTTTATTCACTCTGCTAAAATTTTAACATGTTACCTTTACATTTAGTATAGTTTAAGAAGCTGTTTTAAGTAGGGATACAATAGTTTAACAAACCAGAGGTATGAATTAAGGAAACAAACATGATCCTACTGAATATAATCTTGGATCAAAGGATTTTAATGGCATGTCAACCTATCTAGGGTTATTTTACACTTAGAAGTTAGGGAATTGCATTTATATACATTTATACTTTTGGGGCAGTTGTTTTTCTAAAGAGTTTTTAGCACAGTTGTATATCAAGATTCCTTATCTAATAAATAATTTACATGAAGGTTGATATGCCATTAAACAAAGAAACCAAACAAATAATTTGCCCACAGTTATATGGTTTCACATATTCATATCTAATGCTAATAATTACATGGTTTCAAGTTATTATCCCTATTTAATAATAGCCATTTGTTTGCATACATTTATATGGTTTCAAGTAACTAATAATAAAACTTAGTAAACAATTATAGCTTAATGTAATTATTTCTAATAAAAACAATTTACATACAGAAGATAGGAATATGGTGTGTGAAAGGAAATAAAAAAATATAAAAGCAGAAATCAAAATTGGGGAGGTGGTTAGAAAAGAAACCAAAAAAAGAGATGATCAAAGTTGGGTCATTTATATTCATCCCTGGATAAAAGGTAAACAGAAATGGTTACAAACCCACAAATTCTGTAGCATGGCATTTAGAATGTCCATCTGGATGTTCTAAGGTAGATTTGGTGATTTCTCTTCGATGATAAAAGTAACCCATACGTGTCTTTGTGTAAAGAAAATACCTGAAAATAGAATTTTAAAAGAATATATATATATATATAAATACTTCAGCAAATTTAAGAAAAATCTAAACAACTCAATGAAAACAAACAGAAAAAAAATTAAATAAAAAATATTGCTAAAAATCCCGATTATATATTAGTTTAAAATTTTATTAATACTTGTATTGGGGGGGATATGAAACACTCTTAAAATTTCAAGTAAGTGAAGCTGAAACCCAGTTATAGAATCACAAGCTATACTCACAGAAATTCCCCAGAATACATGAATAAGAATTACACAAACTTTTCGATTTCAAAATTTGGTGAATGAACTGTAGTTAAAATTAAAGAATAGTCTCTTTCTGTTTTCTAATTTCTCTAGGCAATAAAATGAAAAGATCCTTGGTTTTACAAATTTTGCATAGAATGAAACGAGAATTAGCAAATTTGAGGACATCTGAGATTCAGGAAGAATTCATTGGAGTGTTTACTCTGTGTCAAAGTTGTAGGAATAGGGGAGGTAACTAACATTAGTTTCATTGTGGGGGGGTAATACATTAACAACATACATTTAAAAAAATAAATCAAATAAAGCCTTACAAAAATTGAAAACTAAGTTTTATCAAAGCCATAGATAACTTTTGTAGGTAACTATATTTACCTTACTTTTTAGAATAATTTGATTAACTTATTTTTGTCAATGGTTCAATTTTCAATAAGGCTAACGTTGCTGGTTTGTAAGCAGGTCAAGGTTGATAACATCTATTGAGAATAATTATGAAAGCTATCAACAAAACAACAATTTATCAAAAAATTTTAAAAAAAGGAAAATAAGATGAAAAATAAATAGTAGTTTATTTATATATATATATATATATATATATATATATATATATATATATATATATATATATGACAGGTCAGGACAAATTCTTGAGATTTTTTGATCAGCAGTTTTTTTGCACAAGTGCAGCATCATCCACATTCATTAAGCTTATAGGACTTTTTCTAGTTTCCTTAACTGAAACTTTACCTCAAGGGTAAGATTTGAGGACACCAAAAGAAATACATGGACATAGTTTCACACACAAGAGGAGTTAGAGAGGTCCCATGAACAATGAAAATTCTCTGGATTTTAATGTATTGAATTCTAAAATGAATATTTTGCTTAAAAGCTGGTTTAAGTATTTTAAATGTGATTTATCCCTCGAAATCTCAGAAATAAATGCTCATCTGCTGTTAATTATGATACTTTAAAATAAAAGTAGACACCTACCACCAGTACTTGAAAACTTTCAGAAATGCTAAGATTGTCAAAAGATGCCATATGCAGAGCATTACATAAGTAATAAAAAAAAATTTTAATATTGTAGGTAATTTAATACCAAATACATTTTTAAAGAGTTCCATTTCAAACAATTCAGTTTAGCATAAGAACACAGTTTACTTCTATTTGACACATAGATAAAACCCTATCAGGAGCTACCACTCCAGGCCAGAGTGGACCTAGGAGCGACGGCAGTAAAGGAGTACTCCGCATTCCTCAAAAGCTTCAACATTACAGAAGCCTCACCGTCAGATTGTTTAGCGTCATAATTAGAACACTCGTAGAAGAAGTCTTACCCCTCTGCAAAGATGCAGTCGGTGTATTCTGCAGCTCCAGCTGACTGGGCCACTTAAGTATGAGAATAAAAATAAAATAATCATAAAAGAAAAATTTTTCATGCAAGTCCAGAGTCATCATCAGTGCTAAATGTTACATGAAGACAGGTAACATGCAGAAAATATATTTGAAATTGATTACATCATGAAATGGAATCTATTTTTTGAAAAAAGGCGACATCATTTTATGGTTTGAGAACAAGGTGATATTTTATAAGAACCTGGTAACTCACAAAACAAAAACAATTAAACATATTAAAAAATAACTTCAAAAATGCAAATTCTTTCTCCGACATAGGATCATATAAAATTTTTTGTCTAGGATGTAACAAAATATATATAGGGAAAACTTCTAGGAACTTGAATAAAAGAATTTATGAACATAAAAAAGATTTTAAATCCAGAAAGACTGTTGCATACATATATATACTGGATACATACCGACGCAGTGATAACAGACACAGTAATAAATGACGCAGGAAGGCTTCTTTAACAACATATTCACCTCTCGCTTTATTTGTAAGGTTTGCGTGTGAGAGGGTGCTGGAGATCGAACATAAACTTCATATTTTGACCTCCACTACTTATGACCGTCACGTTGTGTCTTTCTTGTTCTCCTGATGTTGGGGTCCACTCTATCAGGGGTTTTCGAGGGTCCCCTCGGTCGGGTGTGGCTTTCCCTACCACATCTGGTCTCTAGCTGTCTGGAATTCTACTGGCAACTGCTTTGGCACCCAACTCAACTCAATTATATAATAATTCAACGCCCACACGATCGCCCACTGGATCTTTGAAATCGAATGTTTAATCGTCATCAAGCGGAAATAACTGTCATGCAGTTCAGAGGTTACTCTCTTCCGGTGCATCACTGTAGTGGCACAATGGGACCTTCACCTTGTCCCATATCATAAGCCTTAATCCGCCCACGCGATCTCTTTCAATCACTGGCCATTGGAATGTGTCACTTCCTTCCGGTGTATCACCTTGGAATAGCGAGGGTCAAAATATAACAAGACAACCACCTCTTTAGTTTCACATATTTTAACCAACTACACATTTGACTTTCATAACTCTACCGTATTTGCCTTTTCATCATGACAAAGATAAATGCAGAATAATCAAAGCCTGTTCTATGACATTTCAACACAATCATACAGACAAGATTTCTACAAAATATCACCTACTCTAGCAAAAATGACGCTAAAAAATTTCAATATCCATTTTTTCTTCTTAACACATACTAGCCTTTTTCTAGACATTTAAAATTGTAAATAGTTAAAAATTTGTTCTCAAATCATAAAATGATGTAGCCTTTTTACAAAAATGAAGATTTCATTTCATAAAGTAATCAATTTTGAATATATTTTCCCTGTATTATTCATCTTCTTAAACATTTAGCTCTGATGATGACTCAGGATTTGCATGAAAAAATTTTCCATCATGATTATTCTATTTTTATTCTCATACTTAAAATAATTTTTTGATAGAATGCTTTTGTATACGGGCGAATTTTGAAGTCAAAACACATTGCGAAATACAAAATGAATAAATAATAAAGATATATCATCAACTACACCAAATATATATCTTTCATCCATTTACCTTTTTCCACATATATTATATCTAATTGATTTCATTCATACATACATACATATATATATATATATATATATATATATATATACACACATGGACACACACACACACACACACACACACACACACACACACATATTATGTATAAGTTATCCAATTGTAGTCAAGAGCAACCCAAAGGCTCCAATGAGTAGTGTTTGCCAATGGTCTGGGAGACCAAGGTTCAATCCCAGGTTGAGTCACACCAAAGTCTCGAAAATGGTACTTGATGCTGCCTTGCTTAACACTCAGCATTATAAGGTTTGGATCAAGGGTAAAATGGAGCAATCCAGGGGATGGAGTAGTGCCCTCCTCTACACCTCAGTGTAATAGCTATTGAAAACAGAGCCTTCAAGTCACCCGCGACTAAGGTCGACAACTTTACTTACACTTCTTTCTCTAGATTGCTCCACTTACTCTTGATCCATACTGTATAATACTGAGTATTAAGCAAGGAGAAATTGAGTACCATTTTTTTGAGTCTTTGGTACAACTAGACTTGGGACTAAACCCCGGTCTTCTGGACCATTAGTAAACACTCAACCACTGTGCTAATGGGCACATTTTATATATATATATATATATATATATATATATATATATATACACACACATATATATACATACATACATACACACACAAGTCCTTGAGGACATTTTTATTTTTAAGTATATATATATATATATATATATATATATATATATATATATATATATATATATATATATACACACAAACAAAGACACACGTTTTTTTTTGTTTGGTTTTTGTTTTATTTTGGTGGGGGGAATACCCAAAAACTTAAGAAGGTACAAAAATGAACAAATTAATGCATACCAAAATGAACAAATAGAATACATTCAAGGCCAGATCAATAGAATTAGAAATTTCATAGAAGATAAACAATCTTATATAGCATGGCAGACAGTAAATGAAAGGAGTTAAAAAAGCTAAACTAAAAGCAATGAGTCAATAAGCATGAATACACATGTGGAAAGAACATTTCTGGAATCTGCTGGGAAAATCAACCTAAAGTTACATATAAACCTATCACAATAATTATTAATAATCAACTAAGTAGGGGGGTGTCCTCGTGGTGTAATGGTTAAAGCGATGGACTGCGGAATCATAGTACATGAGTTCGTACTCCAGTCGCGCTATTACGTTCACTTTCGGGCAAATACCCTTGGGAAAGGTATGAACCCCCTTATCCTCCCAGCTATGGGTTAAATAGTACCACTACTGTTCTTCTAGGATAATGACTTTGGCATTAAATAACCTAAAAAGAGTTGATATGCCATTAAACAAAGAAACCAAACCATCAACTAAGCATCAAACTAGGACAGTTTACTCAAGAAGAACTCGATGTAATACTAAGAAAAATTAAAAACAGGAAAACTGCCAGACTTGATGAAAGACCACCAGAAGTATGGAAGACAAGGAAATTCAACAACCTACTGCTCCGATACTGTAACACCATAAATAACCAGAACACAATAAAGAGATGGACAAAAAGTTGCATCCTCCCTTTTCCCAAAAAAGATGACCTCGGGATGACAAGAACTACCAAAGCATAACCCTAACTTCCATAGTGGCTAAGATTTATAATGTTCTGCTACTCAACCACATTGAACCAGAAATTAGGAAAATTCTTAGAAAGAATCAAAATGATTTTCAGAAAAACTGATTCACAACACCACAGATTCTAACAATCCATCAAATCAGGAGTTGTGCAAAAAACCTCGAAGCAACACTTATTTGTAGATTTCTCCAAGGCATTAGACTCTATACAGAGAGGAAAGATGGAGCAAATACTTCTAGCCAATGGTCTTCCAAAAGAAACTGCCGTAGCCATAATAATGCTCTATAAAAACATGGAAGTGAAAGTTCACTAACCAGATAGAGACACAGGCTCCTTTGACATTTTTGCTGGTGTTCTGCAAGCAGATACATAAGCTCCATATCTGTTCAAGATCTGCCAAGACTACGTACTTCAAATGTCAATTGATCTAATGAAAGAAAATGGCTTTACACTAAAAAAAGAGAAGAAGCAGATGATAACCCATACAAACTATTATGGACGCAGACTACACAGATGACATAGCTCTTCTGACAAATACACCCACCTAAACTAAATCCCTGCTCCATAGTCTGGAGCAGGCAGCATGTGGCATTGGCCCCAAGTGAATCCAGACAAAATGGAGTACATCTCTAAAACCATCTAAATAAGATAGACAAGATATGCAGGACACTACTGGAGAAGTAAGAACAAACTGATAAGCAACGTTCTCCTAAGGACCCCTTCACGCTGATGTGCAAGTGTTGGACAATCAACTAGAACCCATCTACAACAGCTCTGTACAATCACAGAATGTAGTCTAAAGGACCTGCTAGAAGCAATTGATAATAAAGACAAATGGCAAGAGAGAATAAGGGGAATCCATGCTAGCAGCATAACACTGTGATGATGATTATATATATATATATATATATATATATATATATATATATACACAAACATACAAGAACTCTTGAGATGTTCCCCATGAACTTTCAGTTGATTAAAAAACAAAAATACTTTTGATACACCTCAATATAAACAGTAAACAGTAACAACTTAGAATAATTAGGGCTGTGTATCTAAAAATAAAAAATCTGTTATGACAAGAAGCTATGTTTTATTTTAAGAGTGTTTTGCTCGTACTAACAGCAGGTACTCTAAGTAAACTGAAGCATGTGCAATTTGGTTTGGTTAATTTGTGTAATGACATCAATTCCCTATGGGTCATACAATGCCAAAATTTGATTCATTTTAAATATGTGATGACAATCATAATTTATATTTTCAACATTTCATTGCAATCTTTGTTTAATTCATCACACGCTTTTCATTTGTTTGCAGGAGGTTAAATGGTATGAAGAATTTCTATCAAATACTAATAATTTATATATAATTATATGGTTTAAAGTAATTAATTCTATATAATAACCATTTGTCTGCATAGTTATATAGTTTTAAGTATTCCTATTTAACACCAATAATTTGCAAGCAGCTATATGGTTTCAAGTCAGTAATAATCATAATCCTTATCAAAGAATGATTGCTTCAAGTAACAATTCTTAACATAAATAATTTGCATACAATTAAATAGCTTCAAATATTCCTATCTAACATTAATAATTTCATTGCATAATAATCATTTGTTTGTACGCAGTTATACAGATTCATGTATTTCTATCCAATGCTAATAATTTTCAAACAGATCCATTTGACCTATAGATGGAACCCTAACAGATATTACCACTCTAGGTCAGAGTGGACCTGAGAATAATGGCAATGAAAGAATACTCCTCAAAGTTCCAGAACTGAAACCTCACCACCAGATGAGAGTTAGAGTTATACCCAGGATACTCCTCTACAGATGATGTAGTCAGCATATTCTAAGTTCCAACCCCCCATGCACCCTTAGTAGACATTTAAGTTTAAAGGGTAAGGCTGGCATTATTGCCCAACACCTAATGTACCCCAAAAAAGAAATGCTAACAGAGCTAAGATATTTTTGGTACTGTTCTTCTCTCATCTCCCATATTAAACCAACCTTGTGTCACAAGGATATGGGGTCTGATCTTTTATTTAGGTGTTTGTTTTGTTCAAGGAAGGTGATTATGACTATTTTTTCTTCGAGACAAAAGTCATAGCTTTTTTGAAGTGTTGTTGTAAGCTGGTACAACTTTTCTTACTTTCCTGAGAAGCATACAAAACATCATTTAACAATAAAAAAAAAGAAAAAAAACACAGCACATTACTTTCTAGACACATGATACCAAAAAAAAATCAAACCAAAATATACCAAAAATAACCTAGAAACTAAGAAAGGTATCACCAGTTTAAAACAACAACTCAAAACACTGCAACCTTCCTAAGTGTCTAGGTGTGGGTATAAAAGACAGTATAGAAAAATGCAATCAGAATGTATTTATGATAAATTCATTCTGATGACATAACATATGATGACATAGAAATAACAATGATTCCTCTCTGAATGTTATTGTTCAAATTTATGCAATTATCATACAAGTACACCATGGAATTTCCATGAGTATAGCTTATGATCCTGTAAAAAAAAGATTTTGATGAAATTTTTAGATGCGTACTTAATAAAGTATAAATCTGATTCTGCCTTTCATAACTGACTAGTTATTTCTCATAAAAAAATTATTTAATTTGTTGATAAATGCACTGCAAAATACAGAAAAATAGGCTTATTTTATAATAAACAGAGGTTTCTTTGATTACAACCAAGGTTTGTCAGTTATGAGGTATTTAAAGAAATCTTATAATATACATTCCTATCCATAACTGACATAGCATAAAGTGGTTTTGTTTTCAGTTTTCACTAATGTCTTTCAGGGTTTTCTGGGGTCCTTTTTTTTTTTATATACTTTTCTTTTTTTTTTTTATATACTTTTCCTTTTTTTTTTATATACTTTTCTTTATTATTCAAAAGAATTTATTTTCTGTCTATGATTTATTTTTTTAATATTTATTAACAAGCTGTTTTTTTAGGACAGGACTTCTCAAACTTTTTACTTGATGCACACCTAGTAAACAAACTTAATTTCCATTCATTCTCCGCAGCCCAATAAATTAATTGAATATTGCAGACATTTTTACAAAGTCTTATTGGATGCCATGAGAAGAGTTAATCTTTTTTTTAATGTTTTCAGTTTCAAGATTCAAATTTTTACAAAATACAAAAAAGTTATTATAAATGGAATATTGAATCATATAACACCCACATAAACAAATACCTGGCAATCCTGATACTCATTTAACTAGTGAAGATTCAGATCTCTTTGGTCAGAGCAGGATTTTTCATTGATATTAGTTTGATTTAAATCATCTTCATTAAAAAGCTGTTACCATGGATAAAAATTAAGCTCTTAGCCACTGCATTTCAATTTTACTATTTCATTGTTTTTCTTTCTTTTTTAAATCTATATTTTTATTCTTCTTATTAAATACATTTTTTTTAGACATCTCCTAACCTATTATAAAACGAGATATTTTAGAATTCTGTATTTTTATGAAAAAATTTGTTTAACTGTGATTGTTCTTGAATGTTTTCTTTTGTGAAAACATGATTATATGCATTGTTAACAATGCTGAAAACTTCCAGTCTTTTCAATCAGACCAAGATTGTTTATTTGAATGATTCATATGTTTTGCATGGGTCATATGTGAATGGCACATCACTAGTGGCAATATGAACAAGTCTCCATGGTGTAGTGGTTAACATGCTGGACTGCAGCATCATAGTAAGCAAGTTCAAAATCCAATTGTGCTATCATGTTCACTTTTGGTCTAATACCTTTGCGAAAGGTAAGAATTCTTTTATCCCACCAGTTATGGGTTAAATAGTACCACTACTTTCCTTCTACAATGATAGATTTGGCATTAAATAATCCATGAGGATCAATATGCTATTGAAAAAAAGTAAGTTCTGGTTATTCCTTCTGCTTTCAGTTTATGGTAGATTTCTTCAAGATTACAATGCCTATTCTATCACATGATGCAACCGAAATTATAAACACTAGCAAAAATATGCGTCCTTCAAGTGAAAGTATTTAAGTTCTAATGTAATAAAATATCATATTAAATTAGAAAGACTAATGAAACTAAATAAGAATGCTTATAAAAACATTGCAACTATTTTTATTTCATTTGATTTCCATATTTAAAAAAAAAATCAGACAAAAGAATTGCTTTTAATACATTTGAGAATAAAAGATTAGAAATCAATAACACCAAGTAATTTTTGTTTAAACCAGCATGCAAATTATTCACACCACATACTTTATAAAGCTTTAGTTCTGAGTTATATATAAGACACATTGCAGGATATTAACTTGACTAATTGTATTTGAGGCAAATTCAGTTCAGCTAGATTTTAATAGAGACATCAATAATAAGATGTTAAGATTGAATAACGATTATCAAATAATCAGAGAATATAAAGTAAATAACTAAGGGAATTGTGATGGAGGTGACAATTTTGATTACAGAGAGACACATTATCTCCATTATAATAATAAGATAACAGCAAAGTATGAAATCCATGTCGCAATTTAATGATGATTTTCACAGATTTCAAATTCATAAGAAATGCTAACACTTCCCTCTTGAGCATTGCATAAAAGTTTACATATTTCTTACTCAACAGCAAACAAAAATATTTTGTAAATACTTTTTAGATATTCAAGTTTTGTGAGAATGCAGTTCAAATGAAAAGACTACCTGGTCAATAGGGCTTAAAATACACAGACTGTATACTCTGCAAAGAGGGTAAGATCCACCCACCTAAAAAGGAGGTGGCCAGAGTATAACACTAAAGTGATTCTGATGGTAAGGCTATAGTTTTAGAGATCTGGCGAATGTGGAGTACTCTTTCATTGACATTACTCCCCGGTCCACTCTGACCTAAGTGGTAGTACCTGTTAGGATCTTATTTAGGGGTCAAATAGAATGGTTTAAAAACCATGTGGAAAGAAAACCTTAAGAAACAAGAACATAAAACTGTAAATATGAATGTATAATGCAATTTCCTAACCTCTAGACATAAAATAACCCTAGACAGGTTGACATGTCATTAAAATTAATCAAATAAAAAAGAAAGATGAAAAAAATACACATATAATACAACAATGAAAATAAACAAGTTTTAATACAACTTTGATAAAAAAAAAATTTTCTAAATCTATTTTTTAATAATCAAATGATGTAACCATTTTTAGTGAAAAGTTGAATATGGCAAAATTTACCCATTTATACTTTGAGAGATTCATTTTCTATTGACAAATGTTATTCTCATAAGTATTTTTATTATTCATTCTGAACAGGAACCAAATTGAGGTCCTTGCCTTGACACATTTTTTGATTTTGAGATAGGACTCTTGAAACCATATAACGGTGTGCAAACAAATGATATTATTATGATCCTTATAAGTTTTTCACACCAGCATTAACTGTGATCTTTCACTAGAGTCCAAGTGACAGCAAATCTCTTCAGGTCTCTGGGACTCTTTTCAGTATTCTGGCTGATCACAACAATGCAGTAGCCTGGATGTTCTCAATTCGTCCTCCAATTTCCAATTCTTCCAGTCTCCTTTCCAAGCCTTTAAGGATTGTTTCAACCACACCAATTACAATTGGTATCACCATCCACAGCTTTCTTATTTCTCTGGCAAGGTCTAAATACATGTCTCTCTTTTTGCTTTCTTTGATTTTCACTCTGTGGTCGACTGAGATGGCAAAATCAACTATAGAATAAGTTTTCTTTTTTTGTTAATTATCTCTAGGTCTGATCTTTTGGCCAGCATTAAGTAATCAGTTTGTATCACATGAGTCCGGCTCACTGGCTAATTGGTAGAGTGTTCATCAATGGTCCGAGAGACCTGGGTTCAATCCTAGGTTGCGTCATACCAAAGACTTTAAAAATGATACTTGATACCTCCTCACTTAACACTCAGCAATATAAGGTATGTATCAAGGGTAAAGTGGAGCAATCCAGGGAAAGGAGTAACGCCTTCCCCTACACCTTGGTGTAGTAGCTATTGAAAAGGGAGCCTTCTGGTCACCCTTGACTATGGTTGGCAACTTTACTTACTGAATTATGTAGGACAGATTCTGGTTTGTGCATATATCATTTGCTACTATGGTCAAATTCTAATTTCTTGAACAATTCTCAGTGACTGCATCTCTGAAGAACAGTAAGACCTCGCCACCTAATGAGTGTCCTAGATATGACACTTAATAATCTGACAGTGAGGTTCCAGTCCTGAAGCTTTCGGGAATGTGGCATACCCCTATCATTGCCATTACTCTCAGGCCCACTCAGAACAAAATTATTAAAAAAATAATGACTGACAAAATTTAATTATCTTTTAACTCAATTGAGGTCCTTGATTTATGCAATAGATTTCTGTGTTCTTTATAAATATAAATGGCCAATGCAATTTGCATACATAATCACATATGATATTATTGGATCAACTGAACAAATTTATAGCTGCTATCTTTAAGTTCTCTTCATCAATGTTGTATTGTTGGTTTTTAATTGTCACTGTGTTGGTTATCATGGTTTGATAAATGTGGTATCTCTGCTGAATTGTATATTGTTCACTCACCCAACCCAAATACATAATGTCTCAAAGAAAGAATTCTTGTTCACCCCACAATTATATCTATGTAAATGAAAGAGACTCGCTGAGAGAGTGGAAAAACAATTTTATAAAGGACATTAAAAGTTGTTGTTTTTTCTGCCTTTTTCACAGTGTTCATATCTAAAGACTATCTAGGACTCCACATTTTATTTAAAAAAATGGAAACATTAGAAAATAATAAACTAAATATGACAGAATGAATAAGTTAACCAATAACAAAATGATCTACAAGCTAGATCACCCTTCTAATCAAGCCCCACAAAACAATATTTAAAGAGATACCCACTACATGGGAACTACTTAGTCCAATGATCCTATAGGTGAGAAACTGACAATCTTCAAACACTTGACTCAGTGTCAATGTTATCCTTAATGATTTTCTATATTTCTACATTTTATATATCAGTACAATATAAAAATATTGAGATTCTGTTATGTTGAGATCTTGTTAGCAACTGGGACTTGCTCACAGAAGTTGGGAAGAGAAAGAAAATGAAAGAATATTCAACCATATAGTCCAAAATTGGTTTAACCATTTCAAAATAAGAGGGTGACTTGTCTCTTAAAATAAAATCCAAAAGTCAATGATTATTAGTTGTTAATCACAATGTGTTAACTATTTGAACCAGGAGCCTTCAGATATCCTATACTCAAACACAACTATCAACAAAAAAAATACATAAAACACATTTGAATTTTTCTCCATAGTTGAAACATCTTTGTTTAAAGCTATTCCATCATTCTATTAAAATAAAAGCTTTGAATTTATAGTCACTATATTAAGCCTTTTCTTGTTAGTTTCTGGTGTAATCTTCCTGAACCCAAAATACTGAATAAAATTTTAACAACTTCATAAGCAAAAATAAAATTACAACACCACAAAAAGCCAAAATAAAACTATATATATATATATATATATATATATATATATATATATATATATATAAAGTGGTGTATAACATATTCATATTTTTGGTAACAGAATTTCAATGCTATTGAGTTTGGTAATAAATAAAACCTGGTAATATTCATTTTGATTGGATAATGTTCTACTAGAAATAATGAAATCCTGATATTTTTGGTTTAGAAGAAAGACTACTTTTTATTAAAAAAATATTGTTAGGGAGAATTTATTCATGAGCAATATTAGTATGTCAACCAGCCTAGTCTCACGACAGAGTAATGAGAAATTTTGTTGTTATAGTAACACAAAGAATTTATGATACTCAAAGCTAAAGAGAAAAAGAAAGAGAAAATAATTATACTATTTGGGTAGACTGCATTCTCTAAGTTTTGAAGGAGTAATATCTTCCAATCACAGAATTGTCACAGCAAAGACATGTCTGACCCGAAACAGGAATATGACACAAACAACCAAAACCACACACTATGACTGGTCTTTGCTTAAGAATACCGATATTAGCAATAAATAACACTAAGGAACAAATTCAATGCTCTTCAGGAGATATCAGCAACACTTACTTCGAATGACAAATATGAGAACTTCAATGCCCACAAAGAAGCAACAGTAGAATGCACCCAACTAAACTAAGAGCCTAACGTAGAATTCCATAGGAGACATTAGCAGTTAGGAAAAAACAAGATGATGTGAAAACAGCATCTCTATGTAATAAAAGGAACCCAACTAATGCCAAGACATAGAAACTTAAGAAGGCACAAAGAGAACTAACTAACACATACCACAAAGAAAAAATAGAATATATTCAAGACCAGCTCAATAAAATTAGAAACTCAGTAGAAGATAAACAAACTCAAATAGCATGGTAGACAGTAAATGAAGTGAGCAAAGAAAAAAAAGCACCTCTAGAACTAAACTAAAAGCAGACAGACAAAAAAATAATACATATGTGGAAAGAACACTTCAAGAATCTGCTTGGAAAATCCCTTCAACCTATCACAAAAATTAATAACCAACTAGACATCGAACTAGGACAGTTTACTCAAGAACTCAACTTAGTACTAAGAAAAATCAAAAACAGGAAAGCTGCTGGTCTTGATGAAATACCACCAGAAGTATGGAAGACAAGGAAATTTGATGACTGTTCCAATACTGCAATGCTGTATATAACTAGAACACAATAGAGAGATGGACAAAAGACTGCATCATCCCCTTCCCCAAGAAATGTGACCTCAGAATCACCAAGAACTACTGAGTCATAACCCTTACTTCTATAGCAACTAAGGTTTATAATGCTCTGCTACTCAACTGCATCAAACCAGAAATGGAGAAAATTCTTAGAAAGAGTCAAAATGGATTTCAGAGAAATCAATCCACGACATTACAGATTCTGAAAATCCATTGAATCATAGGGATCATGCAAAACTTTGAGGCAACACTCTTGTTCATAGATTTCTCAAAGTCATTAGACTCCATACACCACAGGAAGAATACTACTAGCATATGATCTCCCCAAAGAAACTGTCATGGCCATAATGATGCTCTATAAAAAACAAAAGTAAAGGTTCGCTCACCGAATGGAGACACAGACTTCTTTGATATTGTTGTTGATGTTCTGCAAAGAAATACATTAGCACCATATCTGTTCATGATCCACCTAGACTATGTACTTCAAAGGTCGATAGATCTAATGAGATAATGGCTTTACACTAAAAAAGGCCAAAAGCAGGCAATACCACACACAAACTATTATGGACTTAGACTACACAGATCATGTTGTGCTTTTTGCAAATACATCTAATCAAGCCAAATTCCTGCTGCATAGTCTAGAGTAAGCAGCAGAAGGTATTGGCCACCATGTGAATCCAGACAAAATGGAATACATGTGTTTTAATCAAGGAGACATCTCTGCACTAAATGGTGTTTCTCTGAAATTAATAAACATGTTCACATACCTCGGTAGCAGCATCTCATCAACTGAAAGTGACATCAGAATGTGCCTAGTGAAGGCCTGGACTGCTATTGATAGGTTATTGATCATATAGGAGTCTAACTTATCCAATAAAATAAAACACAATTTCTTCCAAGCAGTAGTTGTGTCAATTCTACAATATGGATGCTGACAAAGCTAATAGAAAAAAAGCCAGACAGGAATTGCACAAGAATGCTACAAGCTATATTGAACAAATCCTGGAAGCAACATTCCACAAAACAGCAGCTGTCTAAAACTACTCAAATAAGATAGACAAGGCATGCAGGACACTGTTGGAGAAACAAGGATATTCTCCTGTGGACCTTTGCACACAGACATGCAAGTGTTGGCTGACCAACAAGAACTTACAACAGCTCTGTATAGACACAGGATGTAGTCTAGAAGGCCTACTGAAAGCAACGGATGATAAGGAGGAGTGCCAAGAGGGAGAGAAATCTGTGCTAGCAGCACAACCTGATGATAATGACATTCTCTAGCTTTAGTAGGATAACTAATCTAGGAGAAGGAAACTCTTAATCCAAATATCCTACCAGTACGGCAAGGTAACTTGGCGCAGCGAAGTGCCAAGATCAGCAGTCACTAAAGCACTTCAACATTATTTTTAAATAACTTCATTCAGGAAATTCCTGAAGCAACATTGATTCCAAGTTGTATAGCACCTGGTGTTTCATTTAGAGAACACTGATGTCATGAATAGGGAAGACATGCAACATTGGGAACTCTTAGTCTTTCATACAACCTTACCCTGGACTGTGCCAAGATTAAGATGCAGATCTATAGTCTTGCAAGACTGACAGATGCCATAACCAATATTACTACTGGATCTCTTTTTGCTCTTACACATTTTTTCCCCTATACTACAGTCTTCTTCCTTCTCTGCATCACTTTGAATTCTTTTTCCTTTTCTCTTTCCTTTCAACTTTTCTTCTTTCTATGGGTTAAATATATATGCTTGAAAATTATTAGTATTAGATAGGAATACTTGAAACCATATAACTGTATGCAAACAAATTATTATTATAAGGAATAGTTATTTGAAACCATATAATTGCTTGCAAATTATTAGCATTAGATAAAAATAGTTGAAACCATATAACTGTACAAGCAATTATTATCAAACAAGAATATTTACTTAAAACCATATAACTGTGTACAAATTATTTGTATTAAAAATAGTTACTTAAAGCTATAATTGTTTACAAATTATTATTAGTTACTTGAAACCATAAAATAGTTTGAGAAAAAAAAGAGGCTAAGGCATTAAATAACCCAACAAATGTTGGCATGCTATAAAACCAACCAACCAACCAAAACATCTTTCCTTCTTTTTACTCAAGTGATTTGAAAGGATTTCAGTCAACCAATGTGACTTCATCCTTAACTCACACCAATAAAACTAATGCCACTATTTCAAACCCATCTTCAAGTAGATAATCTTATCATTTATGATGGGAATTATGCAGGTAATTTTTTTTTTTAAAGAAAAAGCAAAAAGAGACTAATAAAATGATTGAATGACTACTTATCAAGAGTTTGGTAATTCAGAAACGATATAATGGCAGACTTTAAAATAGACCAGCATCAAATCTTCAAAATGTTTGCAGACTTCCAAGAAGCAAAAAAATTAAACACTGATTAGATCCTTGAATGAAGTTATCGGTTGCAGTCAATATGTCAGTATGTGCAGCACTGGGAGATAAGCAAGGTTATCAGGAAAAAGAAAAAGGAGGTGGGGAAAAGCCATTTTTAACAAACAACAGCTTGAGAGAGTAAATCGTGAGAACATCCCATGTGAATACAAATATTTCTATCAAAGTTAGTATAAGTGGGACAGATATCACAGTGATAACTGGGTCTGCCTCAAGCTCCTGCTTTTCAATAAAAACAAAATCTATATTAATATTTGAGAAGTGCTCGTTTGTCTTCTCTATAAACAGTCACTGACGTAGTGTTATCAAATTTGATATGTATACTTATTCAACATAGTTTATTTCAAATTAAATAAAAGTTTGCTCTTTATGTGGAAAGGGACTCTCACCAGAAGGGGTCTCTAAGAAGCAATAATTAGTACGGAACTATACTGGTGCAAGATATAACCAATCATACACAATTTAAATTTCGAAAGAAAAAAACATTAACAAAAATAATCATTCTCATAGGTTGGTCTTCAAGTTATTGATGTAAAATAATTGTAGAGTTTAATTGCTTGGTTAGGATTGATAATCTAGACATAAAACAAAAATGTTTAAATCAATAAATTTCTTTACTCACTCAAATTGAAAACTGTTTCTCTTAAAAATATAATTAATAAATCCTTTTGTTTTTGGATTTATCTGTTAAATCTATAATCATTAATAGGAATAGTTATTTGAAGCCATATGATTTCAAAGTCAAGAAAAAGAAGCTGTATAAAATGGCCATGATATGCAACTTTATTCAACATAGGTTTTAAATAAAAAGTTTGTTTTTCAACATTGAATTATAATTTCCAGACAGATTTTAAATAAGTAGATATTTAAGCACCTCACCTGATAGAGGAGTAGTTTTTGATACATAGTTTTAACAAAGAAGCCTATGCAACAAAAAAATTTCTAAGTTCTACAAGGCAGTATCACAAACGTATCAGACTATTTTGACTCACATAGAACATAAATAAGTAAACCAACTGAATTCATATCTACTAGACAATTTTAAAACAAAAATAATCCCTAACAAAAAAAAAAATGCAGCAGGTTAGCCATACTTAATTAACAAATCAGAACTCTTGTTGTTAAATCAATTTTATTTCTTTGTGTTATATTACAACAAGTTTCAGCTTAAGGGAAATATTAGAATTTACAAGCCTGATTAGAGAAACAGGCTTACAAATGTATTTTTAGGGATCATTCGAATTTTTTTAATTTGAACATTTTTAATGGTTTAAATTGAATTACTATGACCAGAAAATCTGGCGAACACCTATGCATGACATACGAAAATGCTGGACAGCTGTTTCAACCTTATTAGGTCTCATCAGCAGTGTATTCCATGATCTCCACTACTGGAGATCGAACCTGCGACCACAAATTGCAGAGCTGAAACTCTACAAGTGACACCAAATTAACTAGTCATGGTAATTGCACGGCCAATTAACCTGAATCTGTCTTGTAAGTTACATCCATACTCTTTACCTCCAGGGGCATGTCTTCCCAAGAGGATTAAAAATACGCATCCGCATAATTATTATGACCTCAAGGGCAAGGATATAGATGTATATTTTTCTTTTTTTAATAGAGAAATTATATTGTAAACTGAATTACCATGACCAGAAAATCCGGCGAACACCAACGCATAACATACAGAAACACTGGACAGCTGTTTGACCTATATCCACGCAATTACCATGACTAGTTAATTTTGCATCACTTGTGTGCAATATGGACAGTTGGCTCAGTTGTAGAGTTTTGGCTCTGCAATCTGTGGTCACTGGTTCAATCTCTAGTGGTGGAGATCATGGTCTACACTGCTGATAAGACCTAATAAGGTCGAAACAGCTGTCCAGTGTTTCCGTATGTCATGCATAGGTATTCACTGGATTTTCTGGTCATGGTAATTCAATTCACAATATGATTTCTCAACTAAAAAAAAGAAAAATATACATTTTTAATGGCATTTCATTCAAAAATGAAAATCTTGTCACAATTCAAAAGCATTTTCAAATTTTGAAAATTTCCAAGTTTCTAAAAATTTCAATGTTTATTCACATCATCCCCAAAACTTAACACTGAAATATAAAGATACAGATACGCATGTTTTTCCAAGTTAAAATTAATCTTAAATGCTTAGAACATTTATTATAATTTCCTGAAATATTTTAAATAAGTTGATATCTAAGTACCTCACCTGGCAGGGGAATAGTATTCAACACTGTTTTAACAAGTATAAAATTTGCTCAGCCTCACAACCAGTATCACAAATGTATCAGACTATTTTGACTCTTCTCTTTCATATAACAAAGAGGAAATCTCCAGGACTAGTCTTACTTCTTTTTTGAGGGGGGTATGTCCTGCTTTAAGATAAGAGCAGCTGAGGTGAAAAACAGACTACACTCAAACAGCATTTTATGCCTAGGTCTTACGGAATCACATAAATTGTATGTTTATATTTTTTGTACAGTTGTATCTAGTATTCTTAATTTCTTCTTGATTTGTGCACATAATTATAACTACAAGTAACAACTCTAAATGCAAATAATTTGCACACTCCCCAAAGCTCCATTAGATGCAATTGTTTCATACCCAGGCAGGAATAGATCTACTATGAAACTAATGAAGCTTAAGTTTTAGAGCCCCTAAGCTTGGAAGGGGCTCCAAAAGGGATTTTACTAAACATAGCTTAAAAGGTTTAGGTCAACTGTATGAGAAAGGCTATATTATTATTTTCTAAACATCTAATACAAAATAATAGTGAAAATAAAAAAAGATTATCAAAGTCGCAAAACTTTCCATAACACTTAAAGCTTCAGGGCTCCCAAAATGTAGGTCCACCTCTCCATCCAAGACATAATGGTCTTACCCCACTGCAAGGGATACAGAGTATACTAAGCCCCACTGACAAGGCAAAAGATAAAGAGAAAATAAGTCTACAGAGTTCATTTGACAAAAAAAAAAAAAAAAAAAAGAAAGAAAGCGCAGAATGAAAATTATTACTTCTTCAATGGCAGGCCATATAGAGGAAATACATTAAAAAGAGACTTCTTGAATTACACAATGAAATAATTGTGTTTTTTCTGACCATCCTTTTTTCTTTTTTTCTTTACTCTATCATTCTTGTTTCAGCTACTCCAGCTGCAATCAGAGATTAAAAACATACTTTTTCTGACATTTATGTCGATATTCCAAACCTAAAAACCATTAAAAACACACACTAATATAATATAAAATTAATAATTATTTTATTTGGTTCATTTGAGCAGAAAAAGAAAGTTTGTCACATTATTTTTTAACCATAGAAAATATACTTCAATTTACCATCTCAATATATAGAACAGATTAAATATATTCAAACTTTTTTCTTCTTGGTTTCTTTTCTTACCAAAACACCTATTTATTTGTGCAAATGTATGAGACAGCTTAATGAAATTCAGGATCATTTCACTAGAAACAGATTTGATAAAGAACCCCTTTTAGCCAGAAACAAAATAAGGAATATGTCTGATCTTTTTTTGTATATGTAAAAATCCTGTAGCCATATCATTACTACATTATGGTTGTGCTATATAGACTTTAAAGAAAGGCCTGGTGAGGAGTTAGATGAGAACTACACAATTATGCTACATGCTATTTTGAACAAATCCTCGAAACAACACCCCACAAAACTGCAGTTGTAGGATCACTTACTTCCTATCTCACAAATCATCCAAGTAAGATGAGCAAGACATGCTGGGAATATATGGAGAAGTAAGGACAAACTCATAAACAATGTTCACCCATGGACTCCAGCATTGGCTGACCATCAAAAACTTACATTCATCAGCTCTGTGAAGACACTGGGTGCAGTCAAAAAGACTTGCCAGGACAACAGATAACAATAGAGAGTCAAAGGATTGTCTATGTAAAAAATTCAATGAATTTCAAGAATCATTAAATGTAGACTCTACTTCTGTGCACTCCTTCAGACAAATGCATAAAAATTATCTATGAAATTGTCAGTAGACTATTTGAATAGTTTTGCACATTCATGAAATTTCCTTTTTTTTTCCCCAAGATCTTTCTCATAAAATTTGATAATTTAGTTGATTAGTCTTAAATGTTAAAACTCTTATTTAGTAATACTATACAACATACTGAAGTTGCTTAGGTGTTATTATGCTAGTTTCAAGTTTCTTTTAATATTTATCATTCCTTGTTCTTTAATTTTCTTTTTACTTTTATTTTGCATGTTTCTTGATAACACTTGGTCACTGTCCATTTTCAAATTTTGAAAACAATTTCCAAGTTTTTGCAGCCTAGTTGGCTGAGACAGTAGAATATACTGACTGCAACTTGACAGAGGAGTAAGACCTCACCTAACGAGTGTCCTGAAGATGACACTAAATCCTCTGATGATGGGGCTCAAGTCCTGGAGCTTTTGGGAATGTGGAGTACACATTTAATGCGATTACTTTCAAGTGCACTTTGACCCAGAACGGTAATACTTATCACGGTTCCACCTATGGCTCAAACGGAACTATTTAATCATTTGATGTATTTGATACTGTTTATCTGTGAGCAAACAAATGATTAATATTAAATTGAACTATTAGTATTACATAGAAATGCTTGCAACTATTTAACAGGCTCATTCAAAAATAATGTTAGCAACAAATTATTCATTAAAAAATCATTATATATATATATATATATATATATATATATATATATATATATATATATATTTTTCATCATACAATGTCTGAAAGCATATGCGATACCCTGTCCTCATCAGCCACCAACCAGGGTGATAATACAGTTTCGGTAGCTCAAGGCTACTGAAACTGTGTTACCAACAAATTATTCATTAAAAAATCATTATATATATATATATATATATATATATATATATATAAACAAATAGGATTTAGCAATAAATATCCAGTAAGGTTAGAGGCGCTATAAAATCCAACCAACATATTTTTTTATAGATATTTCACTGCTTATTCACACCATCCCCAGAGCAATACTAAAATATTCTTGTTTACAACCATCCAATAAATAGACAGATTAGCAATCAGCTTTTGGAAAGTTGAAGATCCATTGTGTTCTACTTTTTGCTTTTATTTGCAGTCATTTTAATTATTATTTAAAATTTGAGGAAAAGCACTTGATAAGATAAGATCACACCCATCTTAAAGTACTTAACTTTGTATTTCAATTTTATATAAAATAAAGATGTTTCTTATTTCCATCCTTCTTCCTTCCTATTTCTACTTTTAATCCTTTCCCTTCTCTCTAACTATGGAAAACAAAAAAAGGTTTAACAATTTTTCCTGAAAAACAAATTATTTTCAATAGAAGCAAATGCAACTTACAATATATATATATATATATATATATATATATATATATGTGTGTGTGTGTGTGTGTGTGTGTGTGCAATTAATAATAACTAAGGAGACAATAAGACAGAGAGAGGGTAGAAGATAGATCCCACATAAATATTTTTAAAATAGAAAAAAAAACCAACAAACAAAAACTGTCTGAGCCAATTCTTCAAATGTAGTAAAACATTTTACCATGGGTAACACTGATAAATTCTGATATTTTGGCTGAAATCAAGTTAAAAATGGGCAAGCCTTCATTCTACAGACAGATGGACATCTGGTGAATGATAAGATCTATAAATGGGATGTAACTCAACATTGGGCTTAAAGGCTACCAGAGGCAGCCTTTAAGTGATAAACTACTTAAAAATAAAGTTAATCCCTAGCTTGGAAATTCATGGGAAAAATATTTAAATACCATTATAAAAATGTAAATACAATTCACAGTTAAATATATCAATTCAGAATTACCACGCATTCTAGAGCTCACCTGATATTCACACAGGGTGGGTAGTTTAAAGTTAATCATCTGGAGTCAGGGTGCCTTCCTTCAAGGCATAACTTGCTTAGCAGGGCTGATTTAACAGCTCACCATTATAGGAACTCCTGAAGGAGAATGCTGAGGAGACTAAAAATTTTTTATAAATGGTCATACACTAATCATGAATGGTACATGCCCCCCTACCCAACTATAAAATAACTTGATGTCAAATTTGATTTGTAGGAGATTTGGATAAATCAATAGATTAATTACTATCCTATATGATTAGTTTAGGTTATTTGGTTTTATAGCATATCAACACTTGATGGTTATCTAATGCTAAATTGCCCAGTCAGCTGAGGCTATAGAATACACTGACTGCACCTCTGCAGAGGGGTAAGACCCCCAAATGAGTGTCCTGGATATGACACTAAACAGTCTGATGGTGAGGTCCCAGTAATGCTGGGGTCTTGGGGAATACGGAGCACCCCTTCATTGCCATTGCTCCCAGGTCCACTCTGGCCCAGTGTGGTAGCACCTGATAGGACCCTATCTATAGGTTAAATAGAACTAAGGGCATACTTATGCTAAACTGAATTGTTTGATTAAACTAAATAGCTTAAAATAGAAATGTTTTTGACAATTAAACCATACTTACATTTAAACTGCGTACTTATGCTAAACTGAATTATTTGAAATTGAACTGTTTTTGACATTGAAACTGTACTTACACTAAACTGAATTGTTATATATAACTGCTTGAATAAACTGAATAGTTTGAAATAGAAATGTTTTTGACAATTAAACTGTGTACTCATGCTAAACTGAATTGTTTGAAATACAACTAATTATTTACATGAAAATAGATTTGGCATTAAATAAACTACAAAGGTT
>OY757919.1:64545923-64608423 GCA_963585895.1 Sepioteuthis lessoniana
ATGCACAAAAAAACATAATATATTTCAAATAGAAAGTACTGTAATTCCATACTTTGTTCATGGATGTTGACATTTTTTTTGCTGTAGTTATTGTCAAAGTATGTTGATTAACAAGATTAGTGGGGTCTCCATAGCACTAGTAGATAACATGCTGGACTGTGTCATTACAGTAAGCAAGATCTAACTCCAGACATGCAATTACATTCACCTTAGAACTAATACCCTTGGGAAAAGTATAAACCCTGTTGTCCTCCCAGCAATGAGCTAAATAATACCATTACTGTTCTTCTACATAGACTGCTTTGATATTGAATAATCCAAAGAGGTTGATAAGCCATAAAACCAAGAAATTAACCAAATTAACAAGCTTTCTTAACTTCTTCAATGAAAGCAATTTAATGATGATGTTCTAATGCAGTTTACTTTTTCAAGCAAAAAAAAATACATTGTAGCATGAGCAAGTAAGTCATTGGTCAAAAGATTCAAGTTATAGTTTGTTTTTTTTAAATATACTTTCCAAAGAATAGTTGGTTGAATAGTAAAAAAATACTCACATGCTGCCATGGGTCATTATGGTGACCAGTTCAATATAGTGTTTCATTTCAAAATTCTTTTAGTTTAATCACAACTTATAGCTACTTACAGAGCAAATTTTAAAAATGAAAATATGCACCATGCCAAATCATTCATGCAAAAGATTCATATATTGAAATAGAAAGGTGAAAATCTTTCGAAAATTTAAAAAAAAAAAAAGAATCAAACTGTCACCCTTTTTAACTTACCTGTGCTTATATAAGTAAATGATGCAATTTCAAGGAACTGAAAAATGTTCATAATACCTTCTAATTACACATTCAAGTAAATATTCAAATAAAAAGCATTTTAACAAGAAATAACTATTAGCACCTTCCTTATTTTATACAGAATTAACATGCAAATCTATACTAACAAATAAAAAAGAAACAGAGAGAAATCATTATATGGTTTCTTGTTTTCACTGATTAAAATCATGGTTTATCATGGTTTTAAATATAAAGGACACAAAATGCCATTATGTCCCAGGGAATAGGCTTGGTGGGCCAAAAGTGAAGTTGAAAGTCTACAATTTCCAATACTTATATTGCTAAACTATGAGGGTGAGTTAAAAGTTTTGCAATATTTTGAAATATGTTAGTTCATAGTGCATTTATCACATGACTGAAGCACTTCAAGTTAAGGGACCTGCTGTGGTTGGTAGTTTTGTGGTAGTTGGTGAACTGATACATTTCACATTGCTTCACTCCATTTGTGATTTGAAAGCTGCAACATAGCCTGATTCGGGAACTTATGCTTTATGAGTTTAAGCTAGGCCACAATACCACAGAAGCAACATAAAACATTTCTTGAGTGAAAGGTGAAGGCATAGCTGATCCCAGTACAATAACCAGATAATTCAGGAAATTTCGATCAAGTTGAAAGAACCACAACAATCAGAAAAGGTGAGGTAGGCCTGAAACCATAGATTCTGAGGCTATGATCAAAACCACCAAGTCAAATCTAGTGAATAACATTCAAGCGAGCTCAGCGTGTCACAGTCTAGTGTGGATCATCACTTTCACAACTTCAACAAAAGCATCCAGAGCAGCCAAAATGTGCCTCATGTTACAAAATTATACCAAAACATTTAACTCACTCTAGTACAATATGACTAATAGGCAGCTAGAGAGACTCTTTATGAAAATGAATATACATGTAACAGTAAATATCTGAATGGATATGAACTAGTACCAAAGAGGTTTAACATGTTTTTTTCCTCATGAGAAAAAGGGTCTCATCAAGAGAAAATCTCTAACAATAAACAATAAGTGGAAAGCCATGCTGCTTCAAGACAACTAAATTTCCAAAGAAAAAATACTAATTATCTTGCTGAAATAATCATACTATGTAACACAAATTTTGTTCCTGAGAGGGTCCTAGTGGCATTATGGCTAAAGCAAGTTCAAACTCAAGTTACACTATTACCTTCTCTTTTGGACTAAAACCCTTCGGAAAGGTATGAACCCTCTTATTCCCCACCAGCTATGGGTTAAATAGTATAACTGCTGTTCTTCAACAAGGATGACTTTGATAACAAATAACTCACAAAGGTTAAAGAAACCAATTTGTTTCTGAATAGTATGTTATTTCTTAGAGTACAATAGGACTTCAACATCTGATCAATCATTGAATAGCTAACATTGCTTTCATTTATCCCCAGTCAGTAAAACTTTACTGTTCAAATCTTTTATTAAACTAAAACTACTTTGAAAAGTATCAGCAAAATGTAAAAATAAACAAAAATCAAAAAAGGCACAGACATGTCTTTAATAACCTTGTGTAATACAAATTTTGTTCCTAGATAGTATTTGTTCTTATTGCTTACATTTTAAAAGTATAGAAAAATAGCAATAATTCCCTTCAAATTTTGCTTTTCTGCTCTGGATAATGAAATTTTAAAATTAACCAATTTTTAAAGTAAAAACAGGCAAATTTCTACATTTTTATTTATGTAAGGTTTGAATAAAACAACATATCAATATCTACATTTATACACACTTTGCTAGCACAAAAGCAAAGTTTGAAGAGCTATTAGTTTTAGCTAAGATACTATAATGTAGTTCCTACCAGTGTCAGTGGCTAATGTTCAAACTTGGAATAATAAATACTGATTTTCAAGATATACAGGCCCTTTACACTTGATTTAGTTTAATTCCTTTATTTAAAGAGAGATCAACTTTTGTAGATTATCTAATGCCAAAGCCATACTCGGAGAATGGCAGTGATACTATTTAACCCATAGCTGGGGGGATAAAGAAGTTCAAACCTTTCTCAAGTATATTAGTCCAAAAACGAACATAATAGTGCAACTGGAGTTCAAACTCACTAACTTCAAAGCAACAGTCCAGCACTTTAGCCATAGGGATTTCCTCTTCCATTACACTTTGAAAACAGGTAAAATGCAATCTTCCCAGTCTCTCCTATTTTACCTTGTGACAAGCTGCATAAATATGTCCTGAATTTTGGTGTGTGAAATACAAATCAACTTTATGAGATTTTATACAAGTGAAAATAAATATTTTTCAATAAATGTTTCACTGCTCTGAATCACACAAAATATAAAACATTAATTTGGTTTTCTTTTATTTTTTTTCTAACACTGTGACCTCATCATGATACTGACTGAAGTGTAAGAAACTCAGGAGTGTTTCAATACTGACACAAGACATGATTTTTTTTTTTAATATTAAATTTTTCTGCAATCTCTAAAAAAAAAAAAAAATTTAAATAAAAAGATTTTATAATTTCAATTTTTTCTTGCTTATATCATTGTTTTTTATAATATTAATGTATCATTAATTTTTGTTTCATGATGTAATGATTTTGCAATAACTGAATGAAAAATGCCTTGTCATTTCAGGATCTGAACTGTTTCCGTTTCTTTGCTTAATGGCATATTAACTTGCATGGATTATTTAATGCCAAAGCCATCCCTGTAGAGGAACCGCATTGATATTATCTAATCCATAGCTGGGGGAATAAGGAAGTTCATACCTTTCCCATGGGTTTTCATGGAAAAGTGAAAATAACAATGAGACTGGAGTTCAAACTCGCTTCAAGGCCACAATCCAACATTTTAACTGTAACACCATGGGGACTTCCCACAGGACTTGAGCAATCATGGTCTTTCACAATAATCTGTAAATTACCATTCCTATTCTTAAGAAAGATAGTGATTTCCCAATTGCCTTCTCTATGCCTTAAATCAGGGTCGTGGCATAAGTATGTATTTACTCACACCCTACACCATAAGCAGGGTGTGACACAAGGTTAATTTTAAGTGAAAAATAACTGGATTAAATTCAGTTTTCCTTTTTCTAAACTGGTTAGCTTACCAAGGCTAAAGAACCTAATCTGCACAAACTATTAACCCATAGCTAGAAGGAGAATAGATGGATTCATGCTTTTCCCAGACTACAAATATAAACACATTAAGTCTTGATTTTCGAGTGACTAAAAAACATCTTAATTTATGTTAGAAACTTTTAGCTAAAAGCCTACTTTACATGGTTAAACAAAAAGATGATTTGGTTTTGCTAACATGAATGACAGAGAATAAGGGTTCAGTTTATGATTATACTTCCATTATAAATCAAATCAAATCCTTCACTAAAAACCTGAAAAGTTTGAGAATTTTCAAAAACTAATATGCTAAAAACATGCTCTAAATTTCCATCACTAAACACAAAAAACTTTAGCAATCATTGTTTCTAGCCATCCTTGAATTATGTCATGGTTGACACAAAATTTATGATTGTATTTATCATAAAATTGTGGTTACACAATAAGAACATTGCTTTGTTAAGACAATAAATACTATATTTGATGGCTTATAAGATGCATTTTTTCCAAGAAATGTCTCAAAAAATCTCTGTATATCTTATAAGGTATGGAGTCAGCATTGGGTTACTGCCTAAAAAAGTTCTAGTGCTTCAGTACCTCTTAAATTTAACCACAAATATCTCTGCAAATATAAATAAGGTGACAATCGTTTCTCTACTAACAATGGCAACTCTTTTCAAAAATAATGTATAACAGTTGTACTTACCAGTATATTATATTATAAATAACATCAGTAAGAAATTTCTTTTTTTTTAAATGCCTGCCCTAACTGAGGTGTGTCTTATAAGCTCTTGCGTCTTATAAGACAGAGATACAGAAAATGATTGTTTTCCCTTGGATTTTGAGTGTGGTTTTTGAAATTACATCTCAATCCCATAATTCAAATCAACCTTTGTTTGGTTCCTGTTTTCAAAGGAATAAGACCTATCTTCTCATCCAGGGTGGGGTGTCCTCGTGGTGTACTGGTTAAAGCGATGGACTGCGGAATCGTAGTACGCGAGTTCGTACTCCAGTCGCGTTATTACGTTCACTTTCGGGCAAATACCCTTGGGAAAGGTATGAACCCCCTTATCTCCCTCCAGCTATGGGTAAATAGTAGGGCAGACTAGGTTCTTCAGCCTTGGTTAGGCAACTAGTCTCGGAGAAGGAAAACTCTGAATTAAAAAACCTGTTAAACTCCGCTTAAAATTTGACCTGGTGTCATATCCTGCCCGAGCGGAGGGGTTGGTAAATAGGATCTTCTCATCCAGGATCTTGGAGTGAAGTGAACAGGCCTAGTATCTCTGTTTGTTGAACAGAAGAGAGACTTTATCTCCAAATACACGAGATAGTCTCTTGTTGCAACATTGAAATGTAAAGCCACAATGCTCAATGATTACAGATAAGACTTTTATATTTACTATTTTTGTGATTCTTTTTATTCACTGCTTGTCATGAAACAATGTGCATATTTTATCTTTTTGAGACATTATATATTTTTGTAATACTTGTTATATATTATTTATGTATGCATTAAATGTCATGTTTATATGAGTTTATCTAATCTTTCCTTTCCATCTATTCAATATTAGTCCATCAAAGGAAACACTAATGCTAATACTGGAGCTTGGTGAGTAGGGGCATAACTAAACATCCCCCCAAAACCAAATACTGATAAGATCTGAAAACCGATAATGTATCCGATATGTCATAAGGTAAATATTGAGTGGATTTATAAATAATTTCAACCACATATTCTAGAAAAAAATTTTTTTGTCATTCAGAGCATTTTGTTGAGAATAAAAAAAGATAGAAATCACTTGGTGCAAGGTCTGGTGAATGGGGTAGAATAGACCAGCCTAAATCCAAGATTTTTACCAGCATGATTCTTGCTGAATGTGGCCTTACATTATCATAGAGGAGTACATTTCTCCTGTTAACAAGTATGGAACATTTTCTTAGGTTTTCATACAAACAGTGCAGCTGTTGAAAGTATAACTTCCCATTGAGAGTCACTTGTTGTTTAAAAACTCAAAATCAATAATACTGTGGTGATCCTACCATACACACAGCATAACTTTTCTTCTATATAGCTCTGCCTTTGGGGTAGGCTGCGGAGATTCATCCTTGTCAATCCACTGCCTTTTGTGTTGAACACTGTCATAAAAGACACATTTTTTATCACTTGTAATGATATTCTTGTTACTAGAGATATGCAATCTTCCTTATTCTTTTCACTAAGAATATAAGGAACCCAAATGTCCAGCTTGTTCACTTTTCCTACCTTTATCAAAAGATGGTAGATTGTGAATTGAGATGTGTGAAGGTCAAGTGCTAACTCAAGTACTTTTGCATGGATTACATTCCACCAATTCTCTTAATGTTGAACCCAGTAAATAAAGGAAAGTATACCTAACCGATAAAATGAAACGCAGTTTCTTCCAGGCAGGTGTCATATCGATACTGCTGTATGGATGCACTACATGGACGCTTACAAAATGGCTGGAGAAGAAGCTAGACAGTAATTACACAAGGATGCTGCGAGCAATATTGAACAAGTCCTGGCAGCAACACCCCACAAGACACCAACTATACGGCCACCTGCCTCCCATCATGAAAACTATCCAACTTAGATGAACCAGACATGCAGGACACTGCTGGAGAAGCAGGGATGAGCTCATAAGTGATGTACTCCTATGGACCCCAACATATGGCCGGGCAAAAGCAGGACGACCAACACGAACATACATTCAGCAGCTATGTGAGGATACGGGATATAGCCCTAAAGACCTGCCAGAGGCGATGAATGATAGGGAGAAGTGGCGAAAGAGGGTCAGGGATATCCATGCTAGTGGCACGACAAGATGATGATGATGAATTCTCTTAAAGCATCTTGATCAAGTATCCTAGTATGGGTTCATCTCTCAATGACATATTGCCAGAACAAAACTTTGAAAACCAGTTTCTAATAATTTTCAACACATATGTTTGACCTATAGATGGGACCTTAACAGATACTACCACTTCAAGTCAGAGTGGACCTAGCAACAAAGGGTTGCTCCAGAACTAGAAACTCACTTACGAGATGCAGTCTAGTGTAATACCTAGGACACCTTTTATGGGGGAGGATCTTACCTCTCTGAAGGGGATACAGACAGTATATTCTAAGCTCCGCTAACAAATCAGGGCATCAAACAGGCTGGATTAAGTTCTATAGAGGCCTTAAGCACCTAGAAGATTAGGATGCCCCACGCATACAAAATCTGCAGATATTTTTTAAGAATGATTATACAAGTTTCCTTGTACTGTGTGAACCAGTTACCAGATTCTAATTTTGTTTTATTCTTAAGATTAATATGTAGCATTATTACCATTACTTGATTATTGTCCTCCACAAACAGACTGTTTCATTGTATCACAACTCTTCAGTGTGGCTAGACAAATTGGTTGCTACAAGCTGGGATCAAAACCCGCCTAACATTATATTAGGCCAATAACTTACCACTCAGCTGTTTCAGCAACATACATCAGCTCAAGAATATAATGCATTTAGTATCAACTTTTGTTTATTTACATTTTACGCTATTGTATCATGAGTTAGTCTTTTATGGGCCCTACACATATATTTGTTGGCACCTTTTTGTGTACCTTGGTTCAGTTGCATTATATGCTCCTAGGTAAATCTCAGTGTGGTCCGCTATTTTCTTGATGCCTAAAGCACATGCTTATTTTGCTTAATGGTTAATTCAACCTTGGTATTGTGCAATTGCTAATGAAAGTGTTTTTTTTGGTTTTTTCTATTTTGCCAAAAAATGTGGACTTTTTTTTTAAGAAGAAATTCTAAAATTCACCTTGCAAACAAAAACATAAAGTAAGCATAGTTAACTAGCACTGTGGATTGGTAAATTATATTTGATTTCTATTTCCTATTATCATTATTATCTAGTCAGTTTTCTTTTTAAATAGGTGATATTGTCAAAGTAATAATATACATTGAACATATAAATAAAAATTTCTGCCCTGTTAGCTGGAATTGTAGAATATGCTGACTGCACATCTACAGAGGGGTAAGACCCCCTCTTTCTCAACAAGACCACCTGTTGGCCATAGATGGCAACCCGTAATGCTTGAGGATAGAATTCTATTTGTCATATGTTCCACCAACCAGACAAGTTTGGCTCAAAACCTTTTTTAAAGAGGTTTGAGGAGGGTTAGCTACATGACATGAATGCTGGGCTTCCCCGACACCAACGTCAGGCAGCTTCGACCAAGTGAAACACCACCGCCAAAGGCAGCTAGTATATTTTGATCTTGGTGGTTGAACAGTCCATGAACCAGCAACCGAAGTAGTCACATAACCTGTAACACTCCACTTTGGCCCTTACTGGGCTAAACAAGTGGTGGGAGAGGCCCAATTTGACCAATTAGCTGGTCATGTCAAACCCTAGCACCTATAAAATTATCCTAACCATATTCTTTGAATTGCTCTCATGGAAATAAAGTACCCAACCCTATCTTATCTTAAAAGTTCTAAAAGGCAGTGGCCAAGCATTATTTGTGCTGAGATAGGTATACTTGAAACCATCTAAACTATGTGCAAACAAAAAATTAATATCAAATAGAATTATTTGCGTTAAATAGAAGTACTTGAAATCATTTAACTGTGTGCAAACAAATAAATGTTGAATAGAACCATTGTTATATAGCAATTCTTGAAACTATTCAGTGTCCTGCATATGACATTAAACTGCATCTAATGGTGAGGCTCCAGTCTTGGAGTCAGGGGAATTTAGAGTACCCATTCCATTGCCAATATTCTCAGGTTCACTCTGACCTGGAGTGATAGTACCTGTCCATAGGTCTAATAGAACTGTTCAATCATTTACTAAGGATTACTATTAGTTATTGGAAACCATACAGCTGTGTGCAAGTTGTTCATATTAGATAGGAATACTTGATAAATAAAATTATTGGTACTAACACTAGTTGAAACCATTTAACTGTGTACAAACGAATTATTAATATTAAATAGAATTAATAGCTGTGGATAACAATATTTGAAACAATTTAATTGAGTGCAAACAAATGAGTGCTGGCTTGTATAAAGATAATGTAACCTACAAACAGTTCACTTACAAACTATATATATATATATATATATATATATATATATATATATATATATATATATATATATATACATACACATATATATATATATATATATATATATATATATATTATATATACATACACACATATATATATATATATATATATATATATATATATATATATATATATATATATAGGATTTGGCATTAAATAACCCATAAGGATTGATATTTCATAAAACTAGAAAATAAAATAAGAATAGAACAAAAGTTTTAAAAATAAAAAATTTAAATGTGCCCAAAGTGCTTGCCAGGATAGATAGATAGATAGACAGGATTTCATTCTGTTGTTAGATAAAATATATGTTAACATAGTTTGTCATTAATTGCATTTTAAGAACTAAAATATAAACATATATTGGTCAACAGAGTAACCTGTTTCCAAACTTGAAATTATATATGTATATGAGAGAGAGAGAGAGAGAGAGAGAGAGATCAAACTAATTTTATTATGGGAGTAGGTGCAGAGATAGATAACAATCAGTTAATAGAGTCAAGATAAAATTTTGAAAAAAAAAAAGAAAAAAATCAGATTCATCAGTATTCAGCTTATTCAAAATACTTTTTTTTAGAAATCTTGAGATTGAGATTAATATTTAGATTGCACCATGAAGAAGCCATACTTTCATAGTTCATCTGTAAAAGTACAAAATTAATCATCTGGAAAAATAATACATTTATATAGATTTATTTTCAATTTATAATGAAAATGTAATCTAAGTAAATACAGTATCAAAATTGGGGTATTTAAGAGAAAAAAAATGGATTCTATAGATAATATGTTGCAAAAAGTCTATCAAAACAAAAAATATATATACAGTATTTTCTCTACGAACATTTGTGGTGTAATCAATATTTGCTAACCCCTTTCTTTATTTACCTGAATGGTTACATGTTCTTTGAGACTTTCCAGCTCATATATGCCTCAGTTTCAGTGAATTTATTGCAAAGTTGAGTTAAAAAAATGTTTTCTTCATTCATTCGTTTCTTGTTATTTTATCATATAAAAAAGTTTTCAATGCTTTTTGAGAAATATAAAATAGGGAAATAATGAGGGAAGGGAAGCAACTTCTGTTTATTATAAAACTTATCTTTATTTTAGTGATCCTCACTATATTGATGGTTTACATGTTGTCAAACTACTTAGCTGATTTTCCAAAACAAAAGTATGTAGCATTATTAATATAATTATTATTTGATAAAAGTTCTGTTATTCATATTCCAGGATTTGTTCAAAACAGCAAACATTTTTGTAGCCCCCATCTAGCATGGAAACAGTATACTACAAAATAGCAACTGTACAGCCACTTAACTTCCATCTCACAAACCATCCAAGACAAAAAAGACATGCTGGGCAATGCTGAAAGAAGTAAAAACAAACTCATAAGCAATGTTCTCCTATGGATTCTAACACAATGATACCAGTGTTGGCCAACCAGCAAAAACTTACATTCATCAGCTTTATGTAGACATTGGATGGTGTCTAGAAGACTTACCATGAATGATGGCTAATAGGGCCAGATAGCAAAAGAGAGTCAAGAGAATCCATGCTCTCAGCTTACCTTAATGATATTTTGATAAACCATACAGTGAGTGAAAGATTAATATCTAATATATTTTCAGGATTATATATATATTGTTTGTGCTAAGTATCTCCTGCTTCTTGCCTTTGCCAAAGTAAAGCTATTTTCTTTCATTAAATCTATCCATGTTCGAAGCATATAATCTAAGCAGATAATAAATAGGTATACGGACTACGCTGACGACGTAGGGCTTCTGCCAAATACACTCACTCAGGCCAAATCCCTGCTGCACAGTCTGGAATAGGCAGCAGGTGGCATAGGCCTCCATGTCAAAGCAGACAAAACAGAGTTCATGTGCTATAATCAAAGAGGCGACATCTCCACACTAAATGGAAAATCTCTGAAATTTGCAGACAAGTTCACTTACTTCAGAAGCAGTGTCTCATCTACCAAAAATGACATCAACATATGACAAGTGAAGGCATGGACAGCTATCAATAGACAATCAGTCATATGGAAGTCAGACCTATCAGATAAAATAAAGTGCAGTTTTTTCCAAGCAGTGGTCGTGTCAGAAAGCTTGATTACAATTGCACAAGAATGCTGTAAGTTCTATTGAGCAAGTCCTGGAGGCAACATCCCACAAAGCAGCAGCTGTACAGACACCTACCATCCATCTTGAAAACCATCCAAATTAGACGAACAAGACATGCAGGATACTGCTGGAGAGGTAAGGGCAAGCTCATAACCGATGTACTCCTGTGGAACCCTTCACATGGATGAGCAAGGGTAGGGCGACCAGCTAGAACCTATCTACCACAGATCTGTATTGATACAGGATGTAGCATGGAAGACCTGCCAAGAACAATGGATGATAGGGACGAGTAGCAGGAGAAGGTCAGGGTTTGGGTTTCTTTGTTTAATGGTATATCAACCTTCATGAGAGGGTCAGGGAAATCCGTGCTAGCAGCACACCATGATGATCAGATATATATATATATATATATATATATATATATATATATATGGAGAATCTAAATGTTTCTAGATATTGCCTCAATTCTGAATGTAAACCTGACAATAAATTTGACAATCATGTTGACAAGCCAATCACAAATGAAGAATATACCTCTATAGCCATTATTATTTGCAAATCCGTCCTGTCTAACAAGCATCAATAGACATCTAACTCCATTGGTTTTTAAGATATACAGTATTTTCTCTAGTTCACCACTGAATTAATATTTAGTATTAATAGCCCAAACCTCAGAAACATCATCACCAAAGCATACCAACTGCACAGATTTCCTCGACTCTCACTTACTATCCATCCCCATCAGTCATTGCTCTTAACAAGTCCTCTAGACGGCATCCAGTGTCTACATAGAGCTGATAAATGTAAATTTTAGCTGGTCAGCCAACACTGCTGTGTCCATGTGTAGGAGCCTATAGAATATTGCCTATGAGTTTAGCCTTACTTAGCGCCTCATACTTCTGACCTTATGCCACAATTAAGCTAAGTTTAATAAATAACTATACATCACACTATAGGCATCTCACATGATGTAATGGTTAACAAACTAGATTAACAGACCATAGTGAGTTCGATTCTTACTGAGCACCTCATACTACTGGCCTTGTGCCACAACTAAGCTAAGCTTAGTAAATAACAATAAGCTTTTATTTATTTTATTTAGTTTTAAATTCGAATGCGTTTCAGTACAATAGAAAACTTACTGGTCAATGTCAAGTCAGCATATGCCATTGACATCAACTTATACGCCAAACCATTCCTCTTAGGACTATATATCTTTAAAAGTACTTAAGGGTATTCACAATATCTGTTTACTTGAATGACTAAAAAGTAATTTTTTATATGCTCAACATTAAAATATATTTTTTATAGGTTAATGTCTATAGTGATACACTTGTCAAAGAATATTATCTCATTAACAAATAAACTATTTAATCACATATAAGACTTTAATCGATTTTCTTAAAATCAGATGTCAAATAAATAAAATATATCTTTAAAAAGAAAAACGAAATGGAGAAAAATCTGTTATAAAAAATATTTTCTCATATCAGATAGAAACAAAGTTATTGAGTTTTGAAATTTGAAAAAGAATTAATCAAAACAACAACAAAAAAAATCAATTGGAACATAAGAGACAAGTATCATAAGCAAAGTCGTAACAAGAATGAAATATATGTATTTTCATTGTGTCCAGAATTTAAAAAATATATACCAATAATTTGATACTAACTACCGTATAATTAGTGGCTTTTTAAACTAATTTTTGCCTCAAAAATAATAAATAATTAAGAAAAATTTTTGTAGGCTAGCCAAACCAAAAGTTAGGGATCGTTCATTACACGCAATATATAATGAAACACCTTTTGTGATTGAAAATTAGGGGCCGCTCATCTCGCGAGTATATAAGGTAACAATATTTTGCAATCCTACACTTTCTCTTTGGTTTTTATGTTTGACTAAATTACAATGCTTGCTAACTTGCAAGACAGTTGTTCCCACTTTATCAACATTCCCTTGTGTCTTAAATTTAAAAGGTTTAGTACCATTTTCTATCTTTCCTAAACAATAGCTGCTGAAAAAGCTTTGATACACTACTTTAGTCAGTGTGGTACAATATAAAAAAACAAAAAGTATATCTCCCCCTTCCCTATTTTCTCTAATCGTAGGGGTTGGGTAAATCTACTCCCTTTGAGTGCATTATTTGACAAGAAAGGAGAGGGAGGCAGGTGCGAAAATTAATTTCTTAGAAATGTAATTTGTAAAATTGGTAAAAACAAGATTTAGACGCGTTTTTATTCTCAACATAGTCATTGATTTTTCATCAAAGATTCATACTGATGTGTTATTTTTTAGTTTTCAGAAACTGAAAAAGAAAGTTGGGTTTTTTTTGGGGGGGAGGTTCTATCAAACAAAACAATGTTAAACAAAAACATCAAATATCTAATGAGTAAAAAGAGTAAGCCGATTTAAATTAAAATTTGCATAAAATCCTATAAGTATATTAACTAACTAACGTTATTTCTAAATATGTCATTTTATTTATTGCTTTTTTTTTTTTGTTTCCTTTTGTCTTTTCTTTAAGGTGTAGTAAAAGAAAGTAAGTTTAATGAGGTCATTGCAATATCCATTATGGGGTTGGGGTTTCATACAATCTATTGGTTTACCTTAATTAACAAAGTTAAGTAGTATGAAGAAAAATTACTTTAAAACAGTTACGTATTGTGAAGTAATTAGTTGTAATTAAACTCGCATGTTCTCTCACAGTTGATGATTATCAATAAAAAATAAACATTCGTTGTTTAATGTTCTGTGTGCGTGCGTACATGGGGGGGGGTACACAAAAAGTTTTTGGCTAAGAAGAGACAGAAAACATAAACAGTAGACTTTGACTATCATTTTAAGAAAAGAACAATCTAAACTTAAAAAACGCAGAGAAGTCCGCATGGAGAAAAAAACGGGAGAGTATAAGAAAAACGACGAATAAAAACATTGTTTTATCCTCAGAATTGAACACATGCAAAAAAAGAAATTAAATCAAAAAATAAAATATTTCGATAAGGATAGGTTTTTGTTTTTCCTTCCCTAAGAATAAAATCAAGGGAAAAAATCCAACTTGCATATGCTGTCAACCACATACAAAATATAGGGCAAGACAAGATATAAGTTTAACTTAGTTTAACACAAGGCCTCAGCTGTGTGAGCATCTGTGTGGATCGGACTCACAGCGGTAGTAATGCTCAGTTATAGTAAGGTTAACTGTTCATTTTAAGTAAGAGAAATAATCGGTACATTGTATTTAATGTTTTTGTTTACATATTCTTCCGGTTTTACTGTGTCTCCAGTAAAATGCTTGAAAAAACGATTACATTAAATCAAAACAATTAAAAAGAGTAAAAAAAAGTCAATAATAAAAACAACAATATGCCAATGTTTTTTTATTGTTTGTTGTCTTTTATCAAAAAAGAAATAAACTAAACTAAGACAAGAACAAAAAATAAGATTATTGTTAATAATGTTTGCTGTTGAGATCGTGATCAATATCAGTGGCTACTAAATTGACAACAATAGACTAGATAAATAAAACGGATTTTTAAAGTTTGATCATGATGACAACAATAAAAAATGTCATGCACATAATATTTCAAAAGAAGTCTAAAGAAACACAAAACAATTTCAAACACAGAAGAAGATGTAACTTACCCAATTTTAAACATACAGCTATTCATTTTAGCCATGGTGAAATTATTATGATCGCTTTTGTTTTTCTTTTCTTTTTTGTTTACATAAACTCAATTTTCTCACGCTACCCTTCTAAATTTGTTTTAAGAAAGAAAAATTTTGGAAATAGCATTTGTGTCATGAATGGTATTTTAATTTTAAAGACAACATAATTAATCTTAAATACATTTTCGATTTTTTTTTAAACGTGGTTCCAGATAATTTCCTGTTTATGAGAGGAAAAGAAACAATCGGGAAATTGGTATCTCTAGTCTAGCAAGTTTTTCATCGTTTAACAACTAGCCTAAACAAATTTGATTGGTTGGTGTCGTATCTCAATTTTTCTTTTCTGTTTTTCTTTAATTACTCGTGCTAGTTAGAAACAATGCTGACTTGAAGTGGTGACACTTTTATTTTGCTACATTTACGACGATACACCTAATAGGAGATACTGAAAATACAAGGGAGACGACTCAATATTAACTTCGATACAATACAACTTATTTCTTCACTGAATATCGCACAACGCCACTCAAAATATTTTAATTAAATTAAAATATCAATTTGTATACCGCAAACAACTCAAATCTTTTTCCTCTTTATAGAGGATTTTAATTGACATACATTACCTGAAAGTAAGACGTTGCTCCTTGGCAAAAAAATATTGAAGACAACAAAAAATAATCACATACCAGACATCATATTTTTTTTAATTAAAAAAAAAGGTATGTTTGATTCAATTTATGAAAATGGGAAAATATTTGACATGATAACTCTAATAAAATATTGACAGAATAATCAAAAATTACTTGAGCTGCATGTCTATGCTATGTAAGTGTTCATGACTTAGATTGTAACTAGTTATAATGACAGTAAAATGATTGTATTGTATTGATGGTGAAACACGTTTAAAATCATAGACAAACTAAATGGCAATTATTAAAAAATTCCTATTTAGTTAGTTTTTTTTTAAACAATGTTTATTTCATAACCTTTCTTATCAATTAAAAAATTAAACTAAATCATTGTTACTATGAAAGATAAATCTACATATCCTAAAAAAGTTGTATCAATCATAGTTTTTATGTTATCTTATACAGTCAATATTGTTCAGTGAAAGATTTGAGTTTTATAGAGATTTTTTAATTCCTTATTTTGAATGAGTGACACTTAGGAGATATATCTATTCAAACCATTGTTTCTCAAACTTTTTACATGTAAACAAATTTAATTACCATTCACTACCAAATAAATTAATTGAATATTAAATTACAAAACATTACTAATTTACCAGTATTTGATACAATTTACATTAGAAAAGAATCAGTAAACTATAGATGCAAACACACCTTTAATTCTTGAATTATTTTTTAATGGAAAGGATAGGTTTGGTGGGCATTGAGGGGATCACAAATATTCGGGTGCAGGTTTGTGTCACTAAAAAGGTTTACCAATGTCAGAGTCAGATCGTTTGTTTATTTAAATGACCCATATGTTTTAAACAGGCCATTTGTGTGGGATCTGACTCAAGTTCACTTGTTAAGTAGAGTTTAAAAGGTTTGAATTCTGATAGGTTACCATACTAAGATTAAAGAGCACAGTCCACTTTACTATTTACCATAGCTGGAGGGAGAATAGTTGGATGCATACCTTTTCCAAGGATATTAGCACTACATGAAATACAAACAGCCTTATCCAGAATTTGAACTCAAGTCACCATGTTTATTTCCTACGACAATAACCATTACATCACAAGCACCTCCCGTTTTGAGCAGGTCATATATAAACAACACATCACAAGTGGCCATCACACACAGTCAGGCATTCTGCTAGTGGTACTATATCTGGCAAACTAGTCAACAGAATCCAATGATTTTTCTAGAGCACCAGTCAGCTGGGGCTATAGAATACACTGACTGCACCTCTGCAGAGGGGTAAGACTGTGGCCGTCGCTAATATATATCGCGGAAGCCACAGTAAGATCCCCTCCCCCCAATGAGTGTCCTGGATATGACACAAAACAATCTGATGGTGAGGTTCCAGTGATGCTGGAGTTTTGGGGAATGTGGAGCACCCCTTCATTGCCATTACTCCCAGGTCCACTCTAGCCCGGAATGGTAGCACCTGATATGGGTTAAATAGAACAAACTGCATACTTATGCTAAGCTGAATTGTTTGAATTAGAACTGTTTGACTAAACGGAATAGTTTTAAATAGAAATATTTTTAACAATTAAACTGAACTTACATTTAAACTGCGTGCTTATACTAAACTGAATTGTTTGAAATGGAACTGTTTTTGATATTGAAACTGTACTCACACTAAACTGAATTGTTTAATATAGAACTGTTTTGACATTTAACTGTGTAAACAAAATCTATACTTATACTAAACTGAATTAGCACTATTTGAATAATCTGAATAGCTTGAAATAGAACTGATTATTTGTTTAAAAATGGATTTGGCATTAAATAACCTACAAAGGTTGATATGCCACAAAACCCAAACAACCAACCAACCAACTAAATTTATTCACCCCCCAGCCAAGGTCTCTATGGACTACTTTAAGAAACCCTGATTTAAACTGTTGTTTATCATCATGCAGGTTTCCAGAAATTAGGATTCCTTATACATTTAAAATCAAAAGTCAATGTGAATAAAAAGGTAACTTTGAGTTATTAACATATATTCATATTTTCATAACTTACATTGAACATGAATAGGAACAAACAATTTGAATGAAAACACTGGCTCTTCTCAACAATACTTTGGTACGTTAGAGTATGAAGAAAGTAAAAAGGTCCTGTAATATTTATGTGTTTGTTGGATGATAAAAATATGTATATCTATCTGTAGGGATCAAACATTACAGTAATTGTCACTTTCTGTTGACTCATGAAAATTTCAACTGTTGAATCATTTCTGCTGTGACTGCTGATTGTGTATCAACAAAAAGAGAGAGGGAGAGAAAGACTGATTGATTGTTGGTATCTCTGTTACCATAGATATCTCTGTGACCACACATTTGACTTACTTTCCCTTCTTTGTATTGCTAGATATCAGCTAAAGTTATAAAACATGGGACCTGTTCTCAACTACATCTGCACATACTGTTAAGAAAAAAATCTCTATTTATTTATTTATTTATTAAGGAAAATGTGGCAATAAACACTATTACTAATATCAAACTTATCTTGTTTAGTTAAAAAATATATATATAGGTTTTATTTGATTTCCATTTAAGATTGAAATTTAGTCTTTATTTAATTTCTTAATACTTTTATAATTTTTTTATTCTGAGTAACGCCATTTATGATGTCATTAGTATCATTATAATGATTATCAATAATCAGCAACTTTATTAGCAATAATAAAAAGTAACTATTATTACAATTTATCATTATAAATATCATTATTGTTCTGTTATTACATATCTAATAATATCAATAGTAATATTGATACCATTAATTTTATCTTACTATTGTTATCACTATCAATTTTTCGATTGTTAACCTTTTCCATATGAGTTTAAATCTATTTAAATATCAGTTCATTATGTTTATTTAATAGTTGACAAGTAAATTTATATCTAATGATGCTTATTTTTTTCCTCCAGACAAAGGTTTCATCTACTGTTGAAGCTTCCAGGCATAAAAAATTTCTTAATAAATCTCCACTTAATTTGTGGAGTTAAGCCCCTATCTCTCAAAATGCCAAACCACCTTGGTTTCTAAGTAAAGAGTTGGAAAAAGAATGTCTATTATGTAGAACATATGTTTCTAATTTCCTGCTGAAATTCCAATATAAACTCTCTCCTCCTTTCTATTTTCTATCGGGGGGGGGGGAATAATTGCTTAGTAGACCACTTTCTCAGAATTACACATTCCACTCATGGGACAATCTTCTTTATTTCTACAATTACAAATTGATTTATTTGTTAGCTGATTATCTATTAGAAATTTGTATATTAAATTCTTGTTATGAATATAGATTATTTTAGATATATTATTCATGTAAGAGTAAGTAATTTTTAGTGTGTTCCTATTAAAAATTTTATTCAATGGGTTGTCCTTGTTGAAATGTCTATCAATTAACTTAAGGAATTACTTGCCAATATTAATATTAGAAAGTTTATGGAAAGTGGGTTAAACCAGATTACCTTTCTTTTCCTAAGCTTAGTTTTTTATTATTATAATTAATATTATTGTCATTATCTTCAAATCTATAATTACAACTATCATTACTACTATTGTTGTTACTGGTGCTACTGCTATTGCTTATGTTGCAGCGTTCAGTTAATTTATTGTTTATAAGTTATTTATGGTATTCTAGCTTCTGTTGGAATCTACTTTTTGGGGGGAATTCATTATAGATCCTATTATATTTATCGAAAAATTTTTTTAGTTGGAATATAATCTATTAATTCTTATGTTAACTACATTTGGTATATGTTTGATTATTGATCTGGGGTGGTTAAAGTTGACATTAATGTAAGTAGATGTTTAGTTATCTTTGCTAAATAGTTTAAAAGTATTGTTAGATGAATCAAAGGTAGTGTCAAGGAAATTAACAATTTTAAGGTTAGATGATATTTCAATTTTAAATCTTAGTCACTTAAAGGCTCTTATAATTTTCTTATGTATTTTCAAAGGTTTTGGGCTACCACAATCTGAAATGAAGATGAGGTCATCACCCACTTGCTTGGGGTCTATTATGTTATCTAGAGTGGCTAATATACATATATACCTATCTAAATTGAAACTAGACCTAGTTTAGTCTTCAATGGATTTATTAATCTAGACTTGTTTGTCATGGAAATTAAATTTATGATCTTTGAATAAAATATAAGCACTTTTTCTCTAATTTACCTATTCGGTCATTAATGTGCAGTTTGCTAGCAAATTTAACTGTTATTGATTTATGACAGAGTATCCATGTTGTCTAGTTTGTAATTATCAGTAATCTTATTTTGTAGGATTCTATGATTATTGGAAGGGCTAATCTTATATATGTTTTTTGATTTGTCAGTTCTAACCCAAATCTTTTTTGATTTTTTAATGTTCCCAATGTCTTTTTCAATTTTGGACTGAAAATTGTTTTCTAAATTCAATTTTTCTAATTTTTATATATATATATATATATATATATATATATATATTAGTAAAAAAAAAAAAAAAAAAAAAAGTCAAATGAAAATCAATCTATTTATCTTTCACCTTCTCTATATCTCTTCTATTCTCTCTCTTTAAGAATTTAAAATGAAAAAATCCTTACTCCCATCCCATTTTCTTTGATACATGATAGACCTGGATGATTTATATAAACAGCATGACAAGCCTTTGATATTTACTAGTGCAGATGGACTCAAATAAAAAGGTAGCAAGTCCTGTGCTATTAGCATCTCCCATGGTCACCATCTGAAGATTTGATTGGGGCAAATTCTAATGAACAAGCAAAGTCAGAAACAGTACTCACACACACACTAATGCACAACTCTATATGTAGGGGACCACAGCTATTTTGAATCTGTATCTTTATGAACTTCTTAAGTGTTGCTTACTGAGAAGTTTAGATAATTGGGCTTTGAGACTTTGAGAATAAAACCAGGCAGAGGACAGCTAGATTGGATGACACTAACAACAACCACCCAAAAAGAAAGGATATTCTCAGATTTTTCCAAGAAGAAAATATATCTTTCACTATTTATGATAAATGTTGAATGGTTTACCATAACTTTTGCTTATGTTGTCTGTTGGATTCACATTGAAATATAAGGCCAATGCAGCTTTGCCCATCAAAAGCAATTAAGACTTTTACGACTTCTTTTCATATACTGTTTGTTCATGAAATAATGTGCACATTTCATCTGTTGGGATACATTTGTATATTCTTGTAATACTTATGTTTTAAATGCATGTATTAAATGTAATATATGTGTTTATGAGCTTGTCTTTCCTTCCATCTTGTCAATGTTAGTATATCATTAGGTATATAAAAGCTAATATTGGTCCTTTGTAAGTGGAGACATAACAAAATATCATCTCTGACACCAACTGTTATCAATAACTGGTAATCTCTCCAATAGTATAATGAACTTCTCTTGTGGAATGTTTTTCCATTAAACTGATGAATCATTATAAAAGTAGTAAATTATGAAACTGCTCATGTTATCCAGTGGGTTGTCAAGGCCGAAAGAGACTGTTCTTTTTGACACTGAAAATCAGAATTTTTCTAGATGTTGAATTGTGGGATATTTTATCTTATTTTTGTCTTTTATTATTTGTTTTATTATTTTAAACTTTATATATTTATTAATACCATCAATATCAGATTACTAAATTTAACATGAAGGAAAAAAATCTAAGATATCAGATATTCCAAACTGTACACAGATTCATAATTATCAACGAATATACAATGTATAAAAATGTCTATAAGGAATAAATGTGAACAAAAATTATTAAGCACAAGATCCCATTTTATCCAATGGGGATCAAATACTAAAATACAGTTAAAAACTGGTAAGATCAACTTCCTAACGACTAGACTTTAAGAGACATTTAAATGCATAAAATTATGTAACCATGTAAGGTAACATACAATAAAAATATGATTATCTCACCTTGTCAGAAATTATGCATTTCTTTTTAAACACAATTTTTTAAGAATGTTTATCTGTTTCATTAAACACTTCTTGTTGGTTCCTTAAATATAGATATTAGGGTTTTTCAAAAGCTCTTTTCTTAAAGACCTTTACCCTAAGATTATTCCATGCACACATATTTAAGAATATATAAAACTTAAATTTTGGAGGAACATTATATATACTAGCAAGAATATATGTCATCCAGGTTCAGATATTCAAATTTTAATGAAGTTGGTTGGTTGGGTTTTATAGTATATCAATCCTTGTAGGTTATTTTAAGCCTGATCCAGTTTATACATATATATATTGAATATAGATGATTTGTGAACATATAGTTTGTAGGTAACATTTTAAACAAGCCAGAGCTCATTGTTTGCACACAATAAAATGGTTTCAAGAATTCATATCTAACACGAATAATTCTATTTAATATAAATCATTGTTTGCACACATTTGAATGGTTAAACAGTTCTATTTGACCCATAGATGGGGCCCCAACAGATACAACTCCAGGTCCAAGTGGCCAAGGGAATAAAGGCAATGAAGAGGTAATCCACATTCCCCTGAGCTCCAGGACTAGAGTGTCAGCATCAAATGCAGTTTAGTGTCATACCCAGAACATAGTTCTAATGTAATAAAATATTATGTCAAATTAGAAAGACTAAAGAAACTAAATAAAAACATAAAAAAGATTACACTTATTTTGGTTGATTTCTATATAAAACCAGTTTATAAATTATCCACATCACATACTTTATTTCTTTGTCACTGACAATATATATAACATAATATATATAACATACATTGCAGGAATTTAATAACAAGGGCTCTTTTGAAGGAGAAAAAATAAAAAAACATTTCGAGTTCCGTAAATTATCCCACCACTCCAAACAATATAATGTTAGTGTTTACTAGGTATATATAAAAAAACACTCACTTTTAATGATAGGAAAATTTAATTCATATAAAAAAAACAATGAAAAAATGTAAAAATGCTATTTTCAAGTTGGTTTCATTTTTTATACATAGAATATATCCCAGATTTTTATGTAAAGAAAGAAAAACAGGTTTCAGACACAGAACTGTTTATTTAAGGTATGTTAAAGTGTATTTTTTGTTTTTATTTTTGGGTGGGGAGCAGGGTGTTTGTTTTAAATTATAAAGATTTAAAAACATAATAATCCTTGTATTTCTTATGTGTTGAAATTATTTTTTTGAATGATGGAGGTTTGTGTTGACAGGACTTTTTGATTAGGGACGTGACTGGAACTAACACTGTTTTTGACGTTGAAGCAGGAAATAGGAAACTCACCTTTCTTTTGGAAAAGACTTCAGAAGGAGCGGACCACTTAAAAAGGAGCTCCGTGCTTGACCACTGAGAACCATGTGGTGTGAGGAAATTTTCCTCTGAATAGTAAAATTTCTAATGGCTGACTAAGAGCCTGATGGAGTTCTATTAGGTATCCTTTATCAATTGCTGAATCTTCTAGACAAAAGGAGATATTTTTAATTGCTGATCTGAGGAAATTCTATTGAGTTTCAAATTCAGTTGCTGAGTTTCCTATTCGAAAGGAGATATTTATAATTGCTGAATGGAGGCATTTCTTTCAAGTTTTCTACCGTGGAATTGCTATGCCAAGAACACAAAACTTATGGATGCTGAACACGAGGCTGGAAGGAATTCTCCCCTTCAAGACTTTCATCAAGGAACTTTCTAAGAAACAAATAGCTGAAATCTGTCTCAATAATTAGAATTGCTGCTATTGCTGTTCAACTGAAGATTCTACTATCATGAAAACTTTCATATTCTAAACAACATTTTTGAACCTGTAAGACTGTTTTATTTTTTAATTCTAACAAATTCTATTATTTCTTTGTATCCGTACCTCTGCTTTGTTCATTGTTTTCAGCCCAAATCTTTTTTGGAGACTTCAGTCAAGGGTTAACCGTTCGGTCATTCGACTGAATACTAAAGTGGAATAATTTTAGCAGTATGCGCTTTCTTTCATTTTAATGAATTTACGAGGATCATTAAATAAGTTTCCAGACTTTTTTCGTATGGGCACTGTTATTGATAGTACACACATGAAACTCTAGTCCCCATCAAAGTAATCTCCTCCAGCTGCAATGCACTTGTACCATTCCAACAACTTCTGGAAGGCCCCATGGAAGTCCTCTTGTGTGAGCGTATCAATGACCTTCATCACAGCCTCTTTCATCTCCTCAGTTGTCTCATAACAACAGCCTCTGAGCTTAGGGAATAACCAAAAGTCATAGGGAGCAAGGTCTGGACTATAGGAAGGCTGAGGAACTGTCTTGATGCCCATCTTGCTCAAATAGTCTGTGACAATGATGGAATTTTGGACTGGTGCTTTGTCCTGGTGGAAATGCCACAGACCAAATTTGAAGAGTGCTGGCCTGTTCCAATGGAATCTCTTCCTGAACTCCCTTAAAACCTCAACATAGTAACCCTAAGCCTAACCCTAACCGTTTGGCCAATCAGCTCTGGTGTATTGACTTCCTTACTCCTCCCACACCTCTCCTCATCCCTCACAGACTCCCTGTCTTCCTTGAATCTCTTATGCCACTCAAAAACTGATGCTCAATTCATGCAATATGGTCCAAAAGTAGTCTGAAACATTCCATACGTTTCTGTGGCATTTTTTCCAAGTTTAAAACAGAATTTTATTGCATATCGTTTTTCTAAAGTGTCCTCACGTCCAGATTGCATTTTTGAACTTCACCAGCTCTGACAATCAGGCTTAGTAGGGTGTATTCCAATTGCTGCTGTAGCTGTTCATTTGAACCTGAAATCATAAAAATTGGTCAGTCATATCATAAGATGTCTAGCAATAACATACTGAATTTTCAAGAGTCTACAACGATTTTAAATGCCTGTACAAAAAAGTTTGGAAACTTATTGAATGCACCACATATTGTTTAAGATTTTTTTATCTGACAGTTTATCTGACAGTTTATTGGGTGCACGTGTTACTTTTATTCCTGGTTTAACATTGGAATTTAAATTGACACTCGTTAGGGTAGCTATCTTGTGGTTAAAGAAGGTCGTGAGTTATCACCCTTACAGTGTGGATTTTTTTCGTTTTTTCATTGTAGTACTTGTTTCTTGTTTTATTTTTTTGTAAGAAACAATCCTTAAATATGTTAATAAATTTTCTATATTAAAATGCTCACTTTCTTTTTAAAAAAAATTAATACTTTTTAATTCAATCCATTTTATCAATTCTAAAATACTAAAGATCTAGATGCAGGCAACAGTTTTTCATACTAAAATAATTTATCATTTATTTTTCTGTAATCTGAGACTAGTTGATGATCCCCTGAAATTTTGATTCTGTTAATAGTATTAGGTTTTTCTTCTTTTTTTTAACACACAAAAAACTAATATTACAGAAATATCTCTTTTTTTTTTTGTCATCCCAGAAATTATTTGCCGTGTTTTTGAAAATATTTTTCATTTGACAATAATGAACAAAGTATTAAACAAACAATATTGTAAATCAAGTTAACACTGACTTTAGATTTAGTATTACAAAAATTATTATTATTATGCAAATATTTGGGCAGTTTTTAATAAGTATTTACATTTTACCACTAACATGACATGTCCTGCACTGGGAAAAAGTAAGCAGAGGAAAAAGTCTTTAAAACTATCTTTAAATTTTTAACTGTAGTGTATTAGTATCTTATCCCCTGAATTCAAATAATAAATAAATGAATGAATAAAATAAAGAAAAGCATTTTTTGCCAAAGCAAGAAATAAATTTAACAAAGAAATGTACACAACACAAGACCGACAACAGATTAAAAAGAACTTTTTTAAAGAATTCACGAAAAACGTTTATCTCCCCTGTGATACGTTTTATATTGGGTCTAGTGCAGGCCTCCATAGAAAAAAAATATCTAATGAAAAACTAAACTTTAAAAAAACTAAATAAGTAGATGAAATACTTATTTTTATCAAATCAGTAAGGTTTAATTATTCAGTATTTTTACATTAACAAAATCCCACTCAAATGCAATGAGTAGAAGAGTTTAATTTACTGATGTCAATTTTTAACCTAAAAAAATGTAAAGCCAATTTTTGTTTTCTCTTTCATTAACGACGTGTTAGAAGATTAAGTTACGAAAATGAATGAAGTAAAAACAAAAATGCCTAGAAGAGCAATATTTTACTTTATTAAACCCTTTTAATATGTATTCTTTATTTATTTTTAACTTCAAAAATAAAGCATTCGTACGAATAAAACAAATAATATGTTATATGGAAAAAATAAATAATTACGATTAAATTTTGTTTAGATTTGTTTTTTGGCAAAATTGGAGAATGTAGTATAAAATTATTTAGATGAAAATGACTTTTAAATTAGTTCAAACTTTGTTCAAAACAACTTTTTAAAATGATTGCAGAGTTGTCAATAAACAATAAAAAATAAATAAAGAAAAATAAAGAAAAAAAAAATTTAATCTTGTTTTTAGAATTTTGAGAGAAAATGTTTGTTTTTCTTTTAATAAACTTCATCTATTATTGCTTTAAAAATCGATAATTTAATATCTGATAATTAGCCAATTTAGAGAAGGGGAATTTTATCCAAAAAAATGGTGCTTTAGTAGATCCGCGTTTTTGGACACCCTATGAAATTTAGGATTTTCTTACATTGGACACAAGTAAACATTTACTGTTTACTTGTGTCCAAAGTAAGAAAATCCTAAATTTCATGTTTTAATCAAAAGGTGGCGTGCTGAGCAGTGTATGTGTTTAAAGGAAAATATTTTGAAAAGATTTACATGACGGACGAGAATGAGATCACTTTTTTTGAATAAAATCAAAATAAAAAATAAAAACATCTAAAACTTACTACTTTCTTCGGAAAAAATATCTCTCTGTCAAAAATAAGTCTTTTGTTTTTTTCTTTCAGTCTTTTTTTACCCACTTCAAGGAAACTTCACTTTCAGAGAAACTTATTTGCAACTCAACTCTTGGAGAATCTCCTGCTACTGTTTTTTCTTTCTTTCTTTCTTTCTTTTAAGCGCCTTCTCTAAGTTATCGTCTGCTTTTATTGAAATTACCATCAACTTGTTTTTGCCACTCTTAAATCTACTGACTTGTTTTGCGCCAAATCTACATTAAAAATGTTTTTAAAAAGAAGCAAATAATAATCTTTTTTTTTTAATTTTAATAATAAAACACTTATTTATAAAAATCACTGTAATGAACAAAATATACTTTTTCTTGTAAATTCCAAAACAAATAAGAGGGAGATTATTATTTATCGCTTAATTACTATTCATACTCATACTACAAACGAACAACCAAAAAAAAGCATTCGACTAAAATTTTTTAAAAGTTATTTAATTATCTGAATTAGAAAAAGACACAAATTAAATCAATAAAAATAGAGTTTTCGAAAAATGTAATGCTAGATAATTTATTAAAATGCTCACTTTATTATTATTTTATTTTGAAAAAGAAAACTTTCCTAGTAATTGTTTTAAATGGAGAAAAAAAGTCTTAACAATAGATGTTTTTAATTAAACAATTTAAAAACAAGAATAGGGTGATAGTTTTTTTAATTACTTAAAATTTCATCCCAAATTTTTTAATTCAAATTATATCAATAAATTGTATCAATAATAATACCAGAACTGATTTAATATTTGGTTATTGTAGTTTATTTTAAACGTTTGTCAACTTGATAGATTTAGTAAGTAAAGTCACGAAATAATCAAAGGAAAATACAACCATTACTAGCCAAGAATTAAAAGAAAACAACCTTCTGTGAAAGAAGTGAAAGTATAGCTTGTTGATTTTTTTCATTAATTGATATTTTTATCACTTTAATTTTTTAATGCATTTACAAAATATTTATAGTAATTAATTTAATCTTTTAACTAACATTTACTTTTCTACAAATTCGAAAGATGTCCTGTTTCCAAACTGACTGCTAAACTTGATTTAACTAAATGAGAAGGAGAAAAAAATTACTTCTTTCTTTTTCTTTTCTTTTAGTGTGTGCGTGCGTGTGTTAGAGAGAGAGAAAATAATTTGAATTTACTGTATATAAATACATACGCACCTACATACATACACGCACAATGCTGGAATTACTTTATTGTAATGGGAATATCTTGAAAGGGACTTTTATGGTTTTCACTGCCGGAAGGAAATGACGGGAGTTTTTTGGAACTGAGACCCCCTGCTGAGAGAACAATTCTTTTCGGCTGAAGCTACGACTCAGAGAAGACGTGAAGTTAGTAGTCCCGTGAATTTTCGCAGGATGTGCAGGTTTATAAACCTTGCTGTTCCCTAAAGTTAAGGGAAAATAGTGAATAGGGAGTAAATCCATCAAAGAATTTTGCTGCTGGGCTGGACCTCTCCTGGAGAAATATGCTTTTACCTATATCTGTGAATTTGTCTTGACTTTAACCACGAGGTGTCCCAGAACAACCCTGCTGTGCTATATTCTTCCTGGCAAAATGTGCTGTTGCCTATACCTGAGAATTTGTACAGTCTCGACTCAGACCATGAGGTGAACAATTGAATTTGCTGTCCTATACAAATGCTGAAAGAATTGCTGAAAGAACCTCTGTGTATCTGCATTATTCACTGTATTCTTGATGGAAAAGTGAACAGGTTTTCCCAAGAGATGTTTTTCGCCCAAGAGACTCTTCCAAATCTTTTTTTTTCATTCATACAACACCCCTTTTTTGAGTTCTAAGTACCAGCAGGTATGTTATTGAAGACATATCAGTTCCTTGCAATTCATGAATGACCCAGAGTTTTTTTCGAAACAATTTGTATCATAATTATTTGATTCAGTTTTGTTTTTTGTTTTTTTGACTGGTTGTTAAAATAGCAATTAATTTTAGCAACGAGTGTTTTTCTTCAAAACTTTGTAACTCCTTTTTATCTATTTTTATTTACTTGGTAATAATTAGTTCTTAGTTGTATGCACGAGACACATTTGTCTTTTTATTTTTTTCCCTTCTTTTTTTTTTTTTTTTTTTTTTTTCAAAAAGCTGTTTTATTTTCCATGAAAAGATTCGTTTTTTTATAAAAATCAATCCTTTTAACACTCGCATACGCACACACACGACACTAGATTGAAAATGCCAGACACTGGTGTCGAGTCAATGTCAGTATTGAATGCAACAGATGAAGAAATAGTAGGAGCTACAAATGGCACCTGAAGATTTGGTTGTTGCTTACAGCTTGGTTATCATGGCCCGGCTACCTATCTTTATCAGTTCTTTTTGATCGGTGAAACGCCATAAAGAACAGAAGGAATCTGGAGAGAAACCAGACACACACACACACAGACACACACTGATATATATATATATATATATATATATATATATGTATGTAGATATATATATATACGTATATATAATAATAATAAGTAAATATATTTTCGATTTTATATATATTTAATAGCAAAGAAGTATTAAATGAGTAATTGATTAAAATTACTCATCTAACACTTCTTTATCCACATACATATGGCACCAAAAAGTCATGAAGATCTCACCCACCATCACCAGGTAAATACTAAAACTAACACCCGCCTACAACTAGACATCAAGAAAATGCCTTCTTTGCCTCCACAAAAAAGTAGCCATTATCACCTACCCATCACAAAACACTCTGCTAAACAAAAAAATCAGAAATTCTATCCAAATGCAGACATGAGAACAAACATATACTCTCACATTTCGACCCATACACATAACCCATCCATCTTACTTATACCACTTCCACTTCTATAAATCCCCACCACAAATGACCCCATATCACACCCGACGCACTGTAAATACCACTTTCCTCCATCAATCAACACACCCGACGCAGCGTAAGTACCACCCTCCTGCATTAAATCCTTATAACCATCTTCATGCACTTCCACAACCTGTTGACATTATGTTAGCCATGCTTTTATGAATGTTGGTAATAGGTTTCCACACAGTATATCTAACATATCCCCCACGCACACACCATCATATATTACAATAACGTATACGTAACATAACATTAACACAATATTGATAGCTAATAAAAACTATTGTAACTCATCACAACTTCCCACCTATTATCTTTACATGCTTACACGTCAAATCATATATTCATTTCCTTTATAATGCAATGGTGATAATTTGCTCGTTAGTTAAAATCGTCACCAAATACACTCACACACATAAAAAAAAAAGAAAAAAAAAACATATAGCAAATACAAACAATTTCAACGTCTTAACCTTATATTCACTATATTCCTTTCGTACATACAATCATGAATTACAATGATGTATACGCAATATATCATTAACGCATTATAACTAATACAAATTACTATTGCAATATAACACAAATCATATTCCAACATAAAATACCAATATGGCATAATACTCCTTAGTATATTACAATATAACATATCTCTCCACCATGATATTTATTGCAATTCCGACCCACCAGACTACACTCGCCTATCATGCTTACAAATCAAAACTTTATTTTCTTCGAAATACAATGATGATATTTTGTTCCTTAGTTAAAATCACTACCACAAACACATACACAAATATATAAAGAAACAAATAAAAAAAGTTTTCTCAGTCATTCTGTTGCAAATTTGGCTACGCATCGCGTCTCATACACCCAGGAGACAACCTCAAATTTATTGCGCTGCGTATATATCTTCATACATACATATACTAAACATCACTTATACGTCTATACACAATAATACGTAAATATAACCTGCATAAACACGTACACACACACGCACACACACACGTAATGAGTTGTACACAATTATAACAGTTTTTTACTGTATTTTTCGATTTTTTTTATTTCTTCATTATCTTTCGTTATTTTCCTGATGATTGTCGTTTTTTAAATGTCATGAAACCTAAGGTCGCAGACAAGCTTTCATGCTATTAAATATATATAAAATCTAATATTTATTCATTTATTATTATTTAATAGCTCTATCACAGATATTGAACAATCTCCAAATTATATCGCATTTGGTTTGCCACATACCCACAAAGTGAAATAGTGACAACTGTCATGAAATTTCTCCGACTGGTTTACTGTCGGTGAAGGTGACAAGCTTTTACTTACGCCTATCGCCCGGACAACGCCAAGCGTATTGCTGGTATTAAGTCGGACAATATTTTATTTCGGGATGTCATTCAAACACGAGCGAACAGGGAAAACAATGACAAAGAGATTTTCAAACAAGCCCAAAATGAAGACAATACAAAATACACAATTTAGAATACAAATTATTTATTATGAACCCAAAAAAATAAAGGCATGTATGCGAAGTGAAATAGTCTTAGCGACCAAAATAAAAATATTTATATTTTTAAAATTTGGGGACAATTCACCTAGCATTGTGATTATGTGTGCAAAAAAATTTTTTTGTGTGCGGTAAGAACCGGATAAGCAAAAAGATGAAACAACATTAAAATGAAAGCTTATCTTACTTTTCTCTCTTTTTCTTTTATCTTTTTTATACAAATCTCTCTCTCTCTCTCTCTCTCTCTCTCTCTCTCTCTCTCTCTCTCTCTCTCTCTCTCTGGTGTCACATTTCAACGACCGTTAATTTTTCTTTCTTTTTTTTTTCGATGTCACGTTTCACCGACCGTTAATTTCTCTTTCTTTCTTTCTTTCTTTCTTGGTACATCTTCAAATCATTTCTTGTTCTCTGGTGTTTTTTTTCGTTGTCAGTCGACGAATAAAATAGTCACGCACTTCTTATTCTTTTTCTGGTGGCCTTTTAATCTTCCCATATGACCTGGCCTGGGGAAGAGATTTTACTCTTTGCACCACAGACACGTCTGTCTGTTACAGGATCCCTTGACCAACAGGCTTGTCAGATTTTCCTCTTTGCGGATTTGACTTTCCTGCTGCCTCGTATCACATGGGCTTCTTGGCCAAACGACATTCAGCCGACAAATAGGTCACTTGTTGCTAGAGGCTGCTTGCCAGTTTATACACCCATATTAGGGAAACTTGACTGTCAATCGGTCAGCACACGACTTTGACCCAAATTCAGCTCTACAGATTTCTAGTCTACTTCTGGTTTATGAGAGAAATAAAAAAGGAGAGGGAGAGGAAGAGAGAGAAAGAGTCTATATTTATGAGTAAAATATGAATTTGATCCCCATGGTTCAAATTCATAACACAACCAACACTATTACAATATATATATATATATATGTATGTACATATATATGTATGTACATATATATATATGTACATATATATATGTCTATATATATGTATATATATATGTATATATATATGTATATATATATATGTATATATATATGTATATATATATGTATGTACATATATATATATATGTATATATATATATATGTATGTACATATATATGTATATATGTATGTACATATATATATATGTGTATATATGTATATATATATATGTACATATATATATGTATATATATATATACATATATATATATATTTATGTATATACATATATATGTATATATATATATATATATGTAAGTATATATATATATATATATGTATGTATGTAACAGCGTATGTGAAAGTATTTTCATTTTTTATAAACATTTACTTCAAAGTTTATTTCATATTCACCTCTAAAGACTAGCTCGGACTCTATAGTATTATTAATATTATCATTGTATTATTAATATTATCATTGTATTTTCATCATATCATCATCAAAAATGTTCATCTGTATCTTTTCTTTAAAAGGAATAACATGAAACCTCACATTTACCACCCTGCAAACATTGCCTGATAAGCGCTTGTGTGATCGGTCCAGAGCCATTGTTGGCAACCAATCAGAGCACACAAGACATACGATATTAGGTTCTGTTTTGGGGTATGAATACAAACACAGGAGAGATATTGTTCTCTTACATATGCTGTAAACTGTCCAAGTAAGACATTAACATGCCAGTGACTTATAAGGGCCAATGACCTCACAAAGTCAACCACACAGAAGCTACAGACATTTAACAACCTAAGTGACAAGATAAGTTTGCTGGCTTATTATTTTGCAACCTATTTTCTCTTAATGATTTCTTAACAACTCTCACTCTTCATTAATTTTTACACTTTGCTTTTTGTATTACATTTGTAATTGATATTGTAAAGAATACATCATTTTGTTTAGATGTCATGTCCTGTTTTCCTTCCCATTTTATGCTTATTTTGTCTGTCTAATTGGTACATATTTCAGATGTTGTAATGGTGAATACAACTACTGGGATTCTGGCAATTTATTGGCATCATTTTAAATTTAACCTCACAGTTGCTAAAGTTGCCCACAAAATTCAGGACAAGGAAACAGTTCAAAATTGGTTTAAGTATTTTAAAAGTAGCAACATGTCCCTAGAAATAAAACCCAGAAGAGGATGACCATCAGTTGTTGATTATGATACTGTAAAATTCAATGTAGAGGTGAACCTAACTACTAGAACACAAATACTTTTAGAAGTGCTTGGAACATCAAAAGTTACCATATGTAGAACATTACATTAGCTTTAAAAACATTCAAAAGAGTTAAGAACATCAAAAGGTACCAATGTAGAACATTACATTAGCTTTAAAAACATTCAAAAGAGCTAGGAACATGAAAAGTTACCATATGTAGAACATTACATTAGCTTTAAAAACATTCAAAAGAGTTAGGAACATCAAAAGGTACCAATGTAGAACATTACATTAGCTTTAAAAACATTCAGAAGAACTAGGAACATCACAAGTTACCATATGTAGAACATTACATTAGCTTTAAAAACATTCAGAAGAACTAGGAACATCAAAAGTTACCATATGTAGAACATTACATTAGCTTTAAAAACATTCAAAAGAGTTAGGAACATCAAAAGGTACCAATGTAGAACATTACATTAGCTTTAAAAACATTCAGAAGAACGAGGCACATCAAAAGTTACCATATGTAGAACATTACATTAGCTTTAAAAACATTCAAAAGAGTTAGGAACATCAAAAGGTACCAATGTAGAACATTACATTAGCTTTAAAAACATTCAGAAGAACTAGGAACATCAAAAGTTACCATATGTAGAACATTACATTAGCTTTAAAAACATTCAGAAGAACTAGGAACATCAAAAGTTACCATATGTAGAACATTACATTAGCTTTAAAAACATTCAAAAGACTTAGGAACATCAAAAGTTACCATGTGTAGAACATTACATTAGCTTTAAAAACATTCAAAAGAGTTAGGAACATCAAAAGGTACCAATGTAGAACATTACATTAGCTTTAAAAACGTTCAGAAGAACTAGGAACATGAAAAGTTACCATATGTAGAACATTACATTAGCTTTGAAAACATTCAAAAGAGTTAGGAGCATCAAAAGGTACCAATGTAGAACATTACATTAGCTTTAAAAACATTCAAAAGAGCTAGGAACATCAAAAGGTACCAATGTAGAACATTACATTAGCTTTAAAAACATTCAGAAGAACTAGGAACATCAAAAGTTACCATATGTAGAACATTACATTAGCTTTAAAAACATTCAAAAGAGCTAGGAACATGAAAAGTTACTATATGTAGAACATTACATTAGCTTTAAAAACATTCAGAAGAACTAGGAACATTACATTAGCTTTAAAAACATTCAAAAGAGTTAGTAACATCAAAAGGTACCAATGTAGAACATTATATTAGCTTTAAAAATATTCAGAAGAACTAGGAACATCAAAAATTACCATATGTAGAACATTACATTAGCTTTAAAAACATTCAGAAGAACTAGGAACATGAAAAGTTACCATATGTAGAACATTACATTAGCTTTAAAAACATTCAGAAGAACTAGGAACATCAAAACTTACCATATGTAGAACATTACATTAGCTTTAAAAACATTCAAAAGAGTTAGGAACATCAAAAGGTACCAATGTATAACATTACATTAGCTTTAAAAACATTCAAAAGAGTTAGGAACATCAAAAGGTACCAATGTAGAACATTACATTAGCTTTAAAAACATTCAAAAGAGTAAGGAACATCAAAAGGTACCAATGTAGAACATTACATTAGCTTTAAAAACATTCAGAAGAACTAGGAACTTCAAAAGTTACCATATGTAGAACATTACATTAGCTTTAAAAACATTCAAAAGAGCTAGGAACATGAAAAGTTACCATATGTAGAACAATACATTAACTTTAAAAACATTCAAAAGAGTTAGGAACATCAAAAGGTACCATATGTAAAGCATTGCCTTAGCTTTAAAAACTTTCAGGAGAGCTAAGATGATCAACAAATACCATGTGTAGAACATTACATTAACTTTAAAAACATACAGGAATTCTCAAGAGGTTTTCAGTGACATCTCTGCTGAATAAAAATATAAATATACTTCAAAACAAAGAATGTCATTAACTTATTTGATACACCCTAATACATGTGAAAAACAAAAAAATATTCAATAAAAATCATCCAACTGTAGCGAACCAATTTACAGCCATTCTGGATTTCTTCATTTCATAGCTTTATAAAAATTAATGGGTTTATTAATTTTTTGTTGTTGTTTGTTTATAGATATTGTTATTGTCATCTATACCAATACACCTCAAACATTTTGACAAAAATAGTAACTGCTATTTATAATGGACATAACTGCACAATTCTTTTTCTTTTAATATGTTTGACAAAAGTGTTAATCTACTTTGCTAAGTTTGGCACAAAGCCAGAAGAATGAAGCACTTAGTGAAAATCAAATTCATACATAATAATCTGCTAACTACACCACCCAAGGCACCAAATAGTCATATAACGTACTGGGCTGCATGTGGGTAAGGAAGATATTTAGTTGATTCCTCACTCACTCACCAAGGATCAATATTAGCATTAGTATATCCAATATGTACTATTATTGAACACAATGAAAAGAAAGACAAAATAAATCTATTTGTACATACAAGAGCTCTTAACCTTATATATATATAATATGCATAATATACACACTAATGGTACAAAAAAGAATACACAAACATGTCCCATCAGCTACAAGTATACACATATTGTTTTATGAATAAACAGTATGTGAAAGAGGTTCAAAATAGAAAAAGCTTACTTGATAAGAAGAAGTAAAATAGCCATGGCTTTTACTATTCCCGGGCAGAGTCCAAAACAAAGTCTTTCCTGTTCAAAGAACAGAGGCAAAGGAGAACAAGAATGGGTTTCTAAGTTTTTCATGTGACATATTGCAAAGCACCCAATAGACATGTATATTCTCTAAGGCAGATAGTAATTTATTGTCTCCCAATATTGGCATAAACAATTTGTTGTAAAAAGTTATTTTATTCAAATTTAAAAACCTGTGTGCATGTTTTTTCTCATAACTTATTAGCTTGTTGAACTGCTAGGCTAGATATTTCCCTTTATATCTCAATGACCAATGCTGGTTATTTGGGGGTGCCCATCTCCTTTCCTCTAACCTATTAGGTCATTGGGGTGCCTATATTTATTTCTGCTAAATAAGATCAAGACCAAACTAAAACAGTTTTATCAGTGAACTTTCATTAAATTTACCCCTGAAAAACATTCAATAAACACTTACCAACCTGTCAGGCCTCAGTCAAAGACAAAGGTGTCTCGTGATAGTAAATGAATTTGTTATTACAATCTTATTCTTTCAAACAATGGTGACAACTACTAGTCTAAAACCGGTCCCATTGAGCTTAATTCACACTGCATACACCTTTAATTTTGTGTCAGATTAGGTTGACCTTCATAAATGTGTATTTAATAGAAACTGGTGAAGGAACTGATTGGAACAATTGTAAGAACAATAAGCGAGAATCTGGATCAGAAAATTAACACTATTTTATGATAAAAAAACCTATGGGAATTATTGTATCTCATGCAACTATGAACACTTCCATTTCTTTCATTATGAAATTCAAAGAGTCACATTGTCATTTCCTTAAGGTTATCATTTCTTTATATCATGCGTCTGTGAACACTTTCATTTCTTTTGTTATAAAATTTAAAGTGTACTACTGTATTTCCTTAAGGTTATCATTTCTGTATCTCATGTATCAATGGATACTTCAATTTCTTTTGTTATGAAATTCAAAAAGTAATAGTGTCATTTACAGTTTTGATATTTTATCCCCATTTTTCATGAACATGTTCTATGAACATTTCTGTTTTCTTCTTTTTGTCACTCCTTGCAATGGATGAGAACTTCAATCATAAGATTTCATAAACTTTATTCTTTACACACATTCAATGTCTATAAAATGTTAACTACTGGGCAAAAAATATTTTTTTGCTAAAGACTTCTTTGTTTAATGGAAACTTAAGTTTAATCTTACGTACCAGACATGTGTATTGATATCTTATGTAAACTACAGTTTAATTACCATCCTATGTGTTTTCATTCATTTAACTAGTATCTTCACCATTGTTGTTTTTATCAGTGTTTCATTTAATGTGTTTTTCATGCTTTCTCTTGTGTATATTTGATCTGGTGGTTGTCATAAAGCCTATTGTAACCTGTCAAAACTCCTTTCAACAACACAAACAGAAGTCACCTCCACAACCATCACTGATGTGGCATAGAATAAAATTCAACTGACAACATGTACCCTTTTCCAGGAGAAATGCAAGAGAAAAAAAAGTCATAAGAATATTTTTCAACTAATCAGAAACAGAGCTATGTGACTCACACAATTGCACATTCATCTATGCAGCTTTCAAATCATACACAGAGTGAAGCAATGCACAACATGCCAGTGCACCAACTACCACAATACTAACAAGTATAGTTATTATCTTCCACAGTTTTGGTCACATAATATATGCACCACAAACTAGCCCATACTAGAATATTGCAAAACTTTTAATTCACTCTTGTATTATGTAACAAAATTTCTACATTTTTTAATTAGAAGTATCATTTCTCAATTATTTATGCCTAAAGTAAATGGAGAAGACCTATTTTTCTCTTCAAACATTGCCTTAGTGCTACCAAGGAATGTATAATGAAAACAAGATGGGGCCAATACTTAAAAGTAATTTACATTACCATTGCAAATCTCAAACTACTCGCTTCCTTCAAAACATTTTAGTGTCCTGGATATTGCTCTAAAATGCATCCAGTAGTGAGGTTCCAATTGTGAAACTCTGGGTAACATGGAGTCACCTCTTCATTGCCATTACTCCCAGGTCCATCCAGACCCAAAGTGGTAGTACCTGTTAGGATCCAATCTATGGTTGCCCAGTCGGCTGGGGCTGTAGAATACACTGACTGCACCTCTGCAGAGGGGTAAGACCCCCCCCCTAACGAGTGTCCTGGATATGACACTAAACAATCTGATGATGAGGTTCCAGCAGTGCTGGAGCTTTGGAGAATGCGGAGTACCCCTTTATTGCCATTGCTCCCAGATCCACTCTAGCCCGGAGTGGTAGCACCTGATAGGGCCTTATCTATGGGTTAAATAGAACTAACAGCATACTAATGCTAAACTGAATTGTTTGAATAAACTGAATAGCTTGAAATAAAAATGTTTTTGACAATTAAACCGTACTTACATTTAAACTGCGTGCTTATGCTTAACTGAATAGTTTCAAATAGAACTGTTTTTCGACATTAAAACTGTATTTACACTTAACTGAATTGTTACATATAACTGCTTGAATAGTTTGAAATAGAAATGTTTTTGACTATTAAACTGTGTACTAATGCTAAACTGAATTGTTTTAAAAAGAACAGATTTACATAAAAATGGATTTGGCGTTAAATAACCTACAAAGGTCGACATGCCATAAAACCCAATAAACCAACCAACCAACCAATCTATGGGTCAAATAGATTTATTTGAAAATTAGCAGTATTGTATAGAAATACTTGAAACCATATTACTTGTATGAAGATATAAAGTTATGATTATAATTAAACATTTACAAATAAATCAAAACATTGGCTTTAAATAACTCATAAAGGGTTGATATGTGATTAAGCAAATAAACTCAATCAAACCTAAATACTTTTTAATTCATTTTTGCATAACTTATATATAGATACATGTAAACTTTTATTCATATGTTGTTTTATTCAGACCTTATGTAAATTAAATGTGAAAATTTGTCAATTTATAAATTTTATTATCCAAAGCACAAAAGCAAAATTTAAAGGGAATGACGGCTATTTTTTAAAATACTTTTACAGCATGAACAATTAAAAAATAACACATACTATCCTGAAGCAAAATTAGTGTCATATAGTACTATTAAAAGTTGGCCTGATTAAGTGTGTCACAAAAATGAAACAAAAATATCAAGCAACTTTTTCCTCTGAGGTTTTGAACCGAACAAATATTCCTGTTATACCCAAGCCCTGCTTAATATCAGTACTTTTTTGTTTTATTCATTTTTACTTCTTTCAAGTATATTTTTCAAAGTAGTTTCAGTTTAATAAAAGTTTTGAACAGTCATGTATCACTGACTTAGGATAAAAGCAATTTTAGCACTTTATTGATCAATCAGAAACAGAGCTCCAATTATTGTATATTTATAGCTATCCATCTTTATGTGCCTAATTGATGATAGAAATATGATCCTGCAAAAAGTCAAGTTTTGGGCTTGTCAAGTAAATGTCAATCAGACTTCTTTCATAAAGATATAAATCAACTCTCACTATTATAATCTAAATCCTTTTATAGGTTTCTTTGTTTAATGGCTGTTCTGGTGCCAATGGCGAGCGATAATAAATAACACACAAGCTATTTAGTAAGGGAGTCTGTTTATTTAAATCCAAGGGAGCTAAACCTACAGAGCCGGCCTCACTTTCATGGGGCCGTTTCGTATCCGTGTTTTACGGAGCTATATACATCATAACAATGGCATATTAACTTTTGTGGTTTAATGTCAAAGTCATCCTTAGAGAAGAACAACTGTGATACTATTTAACCTATACCTGGGGAGATAAAGGGATTCATACCTTTCCTTCAGGTATTAGTCTAAAAGTGAACATAACAGTGTGACAGGAATTCAAACTCCAGTTGTGTTATAATAATCTCTTTTGGACAAATACCCTTGGAAAAGGTACAAACCCCCTTATCCTCCCAGCTTTTGGTTAAATAGTACCACTACTGTACTTCTAGAAGGATGGATTTTGCATTAAATAATCCTGAAAGGTTTATATGTCATTAAAACAAAACTAACTCACTGAGTACAATGTTGCAGTCTAGCACATTAGTCATAATGCTACAAGCCTCCCTCCACCTTTCTTCAAAGAATCGCATAAGAAATTCCAATTGTCTTTTCTTTCAACAGGATCATTAAACAATTCCTTCTCAATTCCATGCAAAATTGATTTATGAATTGATTTTAATAGCATGTTAACTCATCAAGAATTATTTTATGTTTAGAAGTTTTGGAATCATGTTCATTCTATGCTCATGTTTGCATTTTTTGTGTTGTTGTTTCTTAGGGTTTGTTTTTCTTTTGCACACGGTCCTTATCAAATACTAATGATTTTCAAACAAATTTGACCCATTGATCAGATCCTAACAGGTACTACCACTCCACATCAGAGTGAACTTGAGAGTAATAACAAAGAAGGAGTTCTCTACACTCACCATCAAATGCATTTTTCATGAACATGTTCAATGAACATTTCTGTTTTCTTTTTTTCACTCCTTGCTATGGATGAGAACTTCAATCGTAAGATTTCATAAACTTTATTCTTTACACACATTCAATATCTATAAAATGTTAACTACTTAGGAGGTGCCCGTGGTGTAATGGTTATCGTCGTAGGAAATGGACACGGCGACATGAGTTCAAATCCTAGACGAGACTGATTGCATTTCACATAGCACTAATACCCTTGGGAAAGGTATGAATCCAATTATTCTCCCTCCAGCTATGGGTAAATAGTAGGGCAGACTGGGTTCTTCAACCTTGGTTAGGCAACTAGTCTAGGAGAAGGAAAACTCTGAATTCAAACCTGTTAAACTCTTCTTAAAAAAATTGACCTTGTGTCATATCCTGCCCGAGCGGAGGGGTTGGTAAATAGGATAAAATGTTAACTACTGGGCAAAAAATATTTTTTTACAAGAGACTTCTTTGTTTAATAGAAACTTAAGTTTAATCTTATGTCCCAGATTATGTATTATGTATTAATAATTATGTATTATGTATTAATATCTTTTTAAGGCGATCTTAGATCTCTACTGGGGATAGAGTCAATGTATTTTAAGTCCCCCTGACAGGGCAGAGGTCATTTAAAATGAGTCAAAGAATAAAGAACTAGGCATCGAGAAATAAAAGTAAAATTATGTTGTTTTTAAAAAGATTTATAAGTGAAAGCTGAAAAAAAAAAGATGAAATATTTGCAAACTGGGAGTAATGACAATGAAGCAGTATTCCATACTTCTCAGAACTCTAGGTCTGTCAGATACAGTTTAGTGTCATACGCAGAACACTCCTTTTGGTGGGCAGAGGTCTTACCCCCTCTGTAGGGAATAATCAGTGTATTCTAAGCCCTGCAGATTTGAAGAAGCAAGTATATATTTAATAAGATCTTATCAAAGAATATTTAACAGAATCTTTTGATCTCTTTTATCACTTTAAGAAATATCTTTACTTTCTTCAAACCTCTTTCTTTCTCCTTGTACTTTTAAATGGGCTGATTCGGACTTCAAAATGTGTCAGTTGTACATGAATACAGGGGGACAGGGTTTGAGGTTAAACAAATAGGATTCTTAGTATGGAAAAGACAGCAGCAACAAGGTCCTTGTAATTCACAGCAGCAGCAAAAGCAAAGCAATATTAAAGTAATAAGCCGAAAAATGAAGATTTTTGGTATCTGTTATATAACACAAGAAAACTCCTGAAGTACACACTCAATAGAGTTGAATAATTGTCTTTCAGTAATTAATCTTTCTTTTGTTTGTCATTATAAACATAAAAGATTCTTATTTATGTTGTAAGAAAGTAATAAATAATTGTCTCATTTAAATTGTTGGTGGGTACCCTTTGGATGTTTTATAGTCATGTGTCAATCACATAATCTGTCACATTTCTTTTCATCTCCGTTCTTTTAACAATAAGGCTGTAGTTTTCTGGTTTCTGTTCTTTAAACAATTAAGGCATGCTTGTTATCTTGATTAAACTTCATTATCATTCATGAAATTTAGAACTGATATTTTGTTTCAGCACTTGAAGTAGCAATAAAATATATTTGGTCTGTTCTCTTTGAATACCAGACTTCTACACTCTGGCAGGGGATAGTTGGTCCCAGACCCAATAGATTTTTGTGGCAAAATAGAGAAGAGTTATTTTAGGAAATTATAACACTCTTGGATCATTTTCTTGGAAAAAGTAATTTGAACGTTTTTTGAATTTTTTCAAATTCTAAAAATTCTAAAAGACATGTGTCCATCATTTACCATCTGAAAAAAAGAAACTATTGTCACTTGTTGTCTAAAAGAGTAGCTAATAAGAAAAATATCATACAAAGGCTAGAAACAAATACAGCTTCAAAAAATTTATTTACTGCAAAAAAAAAGGAAGGTGGCTCATGTATATAAGTCCATATGTGAGATTGTAACAATGAGCTAAAGGGTGAAAGAAAAAGCATTTACTTACAAATTACAACTATTCTTTTTTACATATATAGATAAATACAACATGACGCTTCAGTCAGTCAATTTGTCTTTGCTTCTTCCTCCTCTTCTAGACCTTGAAAGGCTAAGACTGCTATTTCTTTCTTCTTAGGACCTTGAAAGGCTAAGACTGCTATTTCCTTCTCCTTCTTCTTCTTAGAACCTTGGGCAGTTTGTTCTCAGGTTCCACTTCTTTATTGACAATGTTGGCTTGCTTCACAAATATATATCGACCTCTTACAAAATTTCTATCCCTTTTTTTTCAAACAATTGCTTAAATATTTTCCAAGGTTTTCTAAGGAAATACAGTCACATACCTTGTTTAGGTGCAGGTATTTAATTAAGATAAATATATGTTATTCAGAACATGTATTAAGCCTACAAATAGGCTGGTACAAATGTCAGCATTACAGCTTTTTCAAAATCTAACAGGTTGTTCTTCTCTTTACTTCCTATTCTCCTCCGGAGAAATGACCAATCTCACATGGTGAAAATATTTGGTTCTACGTATGCAAGATTTTAGAACTAACTATTTAAAATACTCAAATGATATTAAAGGGGAAATCAAGAGAATGGTTTTACTTGTGAACTTCTCTAGTTCCAATTCTAGTACAAAACAAGACCAATTCCCACAAAATTTACATTAACATTCAACAGAGAGAGAAAAATTCTTGAACTGTTCCAAACAAAAACTAATTTTCTTCAGATGGAAAACTGCCCAAACTTCAAAAATTACAAGACAGCTTCATTTTTGAAAAATGGTTGAGAACTCAAATTTCAACCAATGCCTAATTGCCAAGATAAGACAATTAAAAAACACAGTGGTTATCAGGAAAACCGAATTTTTACAGAAATAATAATTTTGTATTTTCCTCATAAAGGCAACACTATTTATAAAACACAGAAAAAATATTGATCAACAACCTTCAACATGTATTACATGTAATAAAATTTCCAAAATGTTATTTTTAGATTTGATAAAGCACCCTCACTTAAAGACTGTTTCACATTATTCCAGTTAACTATGCCTTCATGTTTACTAAACTAAAAAAAAAAAAAAACATTATTCATGCTTTGGTTTGGCATCATAACACTTAACTTTCTTTCTATATATTGTTGGGAACAAAACGTAATTGTCTCCCTTTCTTGGAATTCATGGGCGGAGCTTCTGACAATCCTGTGACCGTCGGTCATGTGACAGTTTGAGAAGCGAGTTCTACCACTTTTTGACCAAGAATAGAGATAGGACATCTACTTCCGCCTCTGCTATGTGAGAAGCACATGCATACAAATCACCTTACTAGAACTCGCACTACACCAGAGTTACATAAGTGTAACATCTACCATTCATCACCTTGTTTCTGGAGCAACTATTGTGCTTTTATTTAGTATGGTTTGGGACAATTATTATTGTGTACCATATATATAAATATTAAATGTTTGCAGTTTAACTTTTTGTGTCATGTTGTCTTTCCTTGCCGAACTATTCAGTGTTAGACTATCAACAAGATAGTCTAATGCATTATGGGAAAGTGTGGTGGGTAGTTCAGGCCACTATCATACACCACATAAAATTCTTATAATATGATGAAGATATAATAGTCCCTCCTCAAGGATTTCATTCTTCTTGGAGAGCCACAAGGCTTTCAATTATCCTGCAAGAAAAAATTATTGTATGATAACATTTATTCAAAAAATAATTTCACTAACAAATATACTTATACAAAATGATACATACATAAAGAGGTGAAAATAGAGAAGTGTAGGTAAGAGAAATTCTGCATGAAAAAAATATCCACTCTCATTGCATGTGCATGTCTCTTAAGAAAAGATAGAAGCAGTAGATAAACTTGTTATATATATAGGCTTCTTGCTGGATAGCCATTTTGTTCTTTTTTGGCCAGTTGTCACAACTTGATGTCATATTACACTAGCAACCCAATATTATTCAATCTTCTTTGTGGGATGATCTATCCTCTTTCGTGTGATGAATTACAAATACAAAGTCTTCTTTTCCAATGTCCACATATAACTATTTTTTTCAGATATATCACTGATTCTATATGCTGGTTGGGAAATGGAAAATTACATCCTATCTCTTCAACTAGTCTCAGCAAACTAATTTAAACTTGAAATCTAACTTCTAACTTCTAGGATTTTAGTCACCAGACTTTACAATCCTCCAATGACAGCCATGTTTTCAACTGCCCTTAAAGGTTAGTGTCTGTCAATTAAACTGAGTTGGCTCCCAAGCATCTTTCCAGCCATTTTAACAGTTATTTGAATTCTACACTACATGCCAAGTAAAAGATTCAGTCAATCTATAATTCAACAAATTGACCATGTTACAGTTGACTAAAATCACAGCAGTCATTGTAAGCAAGATTAAGTTAAAACGTTAACATAGCCAGCAACTGGCAAATATACCAGAAACAGTTGATTAAATTGTAAATACATCTTAGCAGAAATTTAGAAATGACAGACTAAATTCTAGCAATTTTACTCACTTACCAGTTTGAATATACAATCCACTGTTCTGTATACAGTGAAATTTATACAACCAATAGAATAAATGCTAAAGTATATTTAAATATTCTTTGGTACATACAAAAAATTTCACAATAGCTTTGAATTGATAATACATCATAAATTCTAAAAAAAAGTACTTTTTTTCAGGCACATTTTGTCGGAAAACTCTGTGACGAAAGCAGGAAATAAAAGGGAATAAAACTAATAGTAGTTGATGACTAAGAATAAAAAAGCAAAAACCCAAAAAGGTGAATAAAACTAATTGTAATTGATGACTAAGAAAAAAAGAAAGAACCCAAAAAAGGAATAAAACTAATTATAGTTGATGACTAAGAAAAAAAGAAAGAACCCAAAAAGTGAATAAAACTAATTGTAGTTGATGACTAAGAAAAAAAGAAAGAACCCAAAAAGTGAATAAAACTAATTGTAGTTGATGACTAAGAAAAAAAAGAAAGAACCCAAAAAAGGGAATAAAACGAATTGTAATTGATGACTAAAAAAAAAGAAAGAACCCAAAAAAGGGAATAAAACTAATTGTAGTTGATGTCTAAGAAAAAAAGAAAGAACCCAAAATGGAATAAAACTAATTATAGTTGATGACTAAGAAAAAAAGAAAGAACCTATTGCGGTTAAGGGAAATAGTTAATTTCCCTAACACTATATTTTTTAGGCACACAAATGAATTACAAAACTTCTTTTAACAACACAACAAAGTAAGGTTTATTTCAGTAGCAGGCGTGAAGGAGTGAGAGTGAGAATGTGTCTCTTTGTGTTGCTGGTCTGTATGCTGGTCCTGGGTTCGTAGGAAGCGTGTTTAAAGCTAGCAGTGAGCGAAGTGTTCCAAGTGGAATCAGTGCAGTCATGTGAGAGAGATATGTTCCTTCTGCTAGCTCCAGACTCTCTCTGACGTTGTCCGTTCTACAGAAAAGGGACCAGAAAAAATAGTTCCTGAGAGGGAGAAGGAATCAATGCGCTCTGCCAGTTGATTGGTCAGTGAGTGACCGATTCTCTTAACAGGGGCATTGATTCGCGAAAGGAAATAGATCTGTGGCTGCTACATCACCCCCTGCTTAGGCGGAAAGCCGACAGAGAAAAACTAATTGTAATTGATGACTAAGAAAAAAAGAAAGAACCCAAAAAGTGAATAAAACTAATTGTAATTGATGACTAAGAAAAAAAGAAAGAACCCAAAAAGTGAATAAAACTAATTGTAGTTGATGACTAAGAAAAAAAGAAAGAACCCAAAAAAGGAATAAAACTAATTGTAGTTGATGACTAAGAAAAAAAGAAAGAACCCAAAAAGTGAATAAAACTAATTGTAATTGATGACTAAGAAAAAAAGAAAGAACCCAAAATGTGAATAAAACTAATTGTAGTTGATGACTAAGAAAAAAAAGAAAGAACCCAAAATGTGAATAAAACTAATTGTAGTTGATGACTAAGAAAAAAAGAAAGAATCCAAAATGTGAATAAAACTAATTATAGTTGATGACTAAGAAAAAAAGAAAGAACCCAAAAAAGGAATAAAACTAATTGTAGTTGATGACTAAGAAAAAAAGAAAGAACCCAAAAAAGGAATAAAACTAATTATAGTTGATGACTAAGAAAAAAAGAAAGAACCCAAAAAAGGAATAAAACTAATTGTAGTTGATGACTAAGAAAAAAAGAAAGAACCCAAAAAAGGAATAAAACTAATTGTAGTTGATGACTAAGAAAAAAAGAAAGAACCCAAAATGTGAATAAAACTAATTATAGTTGATGACTAAGAAAAAAAAGAAAGAACCCAAAAAAGGAATAAAACTAATTGTAGTTGATGACTAAGAAAAAAAGAAAGAACCGAAAAGGAATAAAACTAATTGTAGTTGATGACTAAGAAAAAAAAGAAAGAACCCAAAAAGTGAATAAAACTAATTGTAATTGATGACTAAGAAAAAAAGAAAGAACCCAAAAAGTGAATAAAACTAATTGTAGTTGATGACTAAGAAAAAAAAGAAAGAACCCAAAATGTGAATAAAACTAATTGTAGTTGATGACTAAGAAAAAAAGAAAGAACCCAAAATGTGAATAAAACTAATTATAGTTGATGACTAAGAAAAAAAGAAAGAACCCAAAATGTGAATAAAACTAATTGTAGTTGATGACTAAGAAAAAAAAGAAAGAACCCAAAAAAGGGAATAAAACTAATTGTAATTGATGACTAAAAAAAAAAGAAAGAACCCAAAAAAGGGAATAAAACTAATTGTAGTTGATGTCTAAGAAAAAAAGAAAAAATCTGAAAAGGGGGAAAAAAGAAAAAAGTTAACCTGGAGGGATTATTGACATTTGTTTTTTGTTTTTTTCTTGGACTTAATCAGGTTTAGTTGTGATGTAATCAGCTATTTTAAACAAAAGGAATTCTAGAATCTTCTTTACACTGCAACTAAACCTGAATAAGTCCCAGAATAATAACAAAAAAAAAACTTACCAATCCTTACAGGTAAATTTTTTTCTTTTTATCCTTTTGTGGGTTTTTTTCTTAATTGCTAACTACCTTTAGGCTTATTCCTTTTTATCACTTGCTTTTGTCATGAAATTCTCTGATAAGACATAACCAAAAAGGTCCTTTTTTAGAACCTATGATGTATGCTCTACTTTAAGCTATTCTGAAAGAAGTATATAGTGGGGGTTGTATGTAATTTGGTTATTTCAGTAGATGTGCATTCATACTTTATGGGTATTGCTCTCTAAATTATTCCCACCACAAATACAACACAAAACTTTACAATTGCGCGAAAGAAATGGAATAGAACACAAAGAACATTAAACAACAAACAATTTAATATGCATATAACAGAATATGAAAACAAATAAAATACATGATGTGTAAAAGGCGTTTTGGAAAATAAAGTTTGGCAAGAAGAAAATAAATTTGTTTAAAGACGTGTGTATGTTCATGTTAACGGAGTCCGTAAATAAGTCTTTTTACTTACATTAAGTTCATAGCGGGTTTTATGATTGTGGCGACAGCGTGTCGCGTTGATGAAAGAAAGTTTGTCGGGTTTTTCTTTTGAATGTGATTCGCAGCCATGTGAAGATAGGTCATGAACTTTAGTTGAGGAAGGAAAGGAATTTGACGGACATGGTATCGGCTACTGCTTTACTGGCTTAGTGGCTTGTCTTCGTCTTTGTGTAAGATTGTGTTAATGACTCCCTAACTCTGTGTTATTTATATCCTACGGGTAGATCAAAGAGTCGTCCTAAAATTTTGGCGCGTAGACATTTATTGACCAATCAGATTTGTATTTTACTATTTTATTTTCAAGCCTAAATATTTTCTGTAAGTTGGCTTCCGATCCTATTTTTCTAGAATGTTCTATTCTATGTTTTTAGCTGATTGGTTGAAAAATATAAAAATGTAACTTAAATGCTAATGCAGTTTTGATCCTAAATTTCTAGAATGTTCTTAAGTATGTTTTTATTGCTTATTTTAAGACTAGAAAAATGTGTATCCTATAATATCTCTTCCACTATGTACATATTTGGCAACTATGATTAACCATATGAGTTAAAATTTAAAACAAAAATTAAAAACATAAATTTCTGAACCAAGCTGTAGAATCTGAAAGTCAGCCATGCCTAAAACTATATCTGCCACTTGGATATTTCAACAGACCAACCATTTGATTTTTGCTATTTTGGCTGAGTGATACTGTATATATTCTGTCTCTGCCTAGTAGACAAATTGAGACTCTTCAGCAACATGCAACCTTTTTCTCAATTACATTTTTTCTATTAAATGTTATGCTTTAATATATTACCAAGTACATGTTTATGTTGCCTTTCCTCTTTATTTACTTTAACAATATCCTTTCTGAAAAGCACATACTCAAAGAAAAATACAGAAAATACAAACAAATACACATAGGTTGAAATGGTTACAACTGGTTCTGCAACTAATTACCTTTTAGGGAGACAATAAATAATTGTTTCTTTTGGATTTGGTGTGAGCATGTTCTTTAGATACCTTGTGATCACATGAGATCTGAGAATTCTTTTCATCTTTTTTTGTCCTCATTCTTTGAACAATTAAAATGTGCCATTTTACCTCTATTCATTGAACAGACTTTTATTGTCCTTGTACCCCTTTTAAATCCTGCTTGATTATGGAACAATATATGCAGATTTCATCTGTTGGGATATGTTTGTGAATTCTTTTGAATACTTCTTGTATGTATATTATATATTTATTAAAAGTTCTTAAATGTGTAAATGAGCTAAAATCGTCTTTCCTTCCATTTGTTCAATCTTAATATATCATTGAATATATGAATGCTAATATTGGACCTTGGTGAGTAGAGACTCAATGAAATATCCTACCTAGCACCAACCAAACCAATAACCTCCTTAGAGAAAACTACCAGTCACAGTACATATCTACTAAAACAATTACAACTTTAGAAAGAAATAAACTTCACACACAACCCTATCTTCACATTGATAGTTCTATTACAAATGTAGCCAATTAGTGTAACAAGTTACTGCAACAATATGCTGCTTAATATTGTAGCAGAAGAGTTTATAGTGGACATGAACCTGCATGTAGTTTGATATATCCTCATGTGGGATATAAATACAAGAACCATTCATGATGAATTAGCAACAACATTTTATCCTTAGCAAATTTTATAAAATGGATACAAAAATGATATGAAAATTTAAAAGAGTACATGAATAATGTATGTAGAGAAATGTCCTAATATGGTTGACAGAATCTTTCATTTAAGCTATAGAGTCTTAATATGTGTACATATAATATATGTACTTATAATGTTATATGTACATATAAGAGGGAATAGATGTGTTGAATGAAAACTTACATGTTTAAGAAATCCTATCATGTGCTATGCGACATGAAGTTATTGGAGACATAAGGCCCTTGTCCGTGCTAACAGAAGCAGATATGTGGATGCTGCTGGGATCACAAGAAAAAGAGAATTTAACTTTTGACACACTTGTGTTATATACTTCTTTGACCACATCCTCTTGTGGCCATTGACAGAACTATTTGGCAGACATGGGAGGTAATACCTTTTTTGTCCCCTAGTGCCAAATAGCAGAATCGTTTGGCAGGCAAGGAATGTAATCCCCACAAGTCTTGTGAATAACTGTGATCAAAGGTTAATGTTGAAATAAATTATGAATAAAACCTGAAAACAGAAAACAAATAATGGGAGGTTCTGTTAAACAGACATTGTCTTTTTATGGACTTATGTATCTTTGGTAATAACCAATGATTTACAAAATATCTTTTTCTGTGTATATTTATTTTGTATGTACAGAGTACATAGATATTTTTTGCATAGTGTGGGAAAGTACTTACTTGTGAGTCAGTTCTGAATTAAACTTCATTATTTTTTATGAAATTGCTTGTGTTCATTATATAAACATCCACTGATATTTTGATTCAGCAGTTGGAATAGCTGTAAAATACATTAGGTATGTTCCCTTTGAATACCGAACTTCAACTACGCTTGACCAGAGATAGTGGTTCCCAGACCCATGAGATTTTAGTGGCAAAATAGGGAAGAGTTATTCTTGGAAATAATGACACTCTTAAGTCTTTTTCAAGGAAAGAGTAATTTCATTTTTAGATGTGATAAAACAGCCTGACTGAGAGATCATTACTGTGACTAACTTTTAAAGAAAAGTTTATATCCTTATATACATATTTACCAACCCCTCTGCTCGGGCAGGATAAGACACAAGGTCAATTTTTAAGTGGAGTTTAACAGGTTTGAATTCAGAGTTTTCCTTCTCCTAGACTAGTTGCCTCACCAAGGCTGAAGAAGTCAGTCTGCCCTACTATTTACCCATAGCTGGAGGGAGAATAATTGGGTTCATACCTTTCCCAAGGGTATTAGTGCTATGTGAAATGCAATCAACCTTGTCCAGGATTTGAACTCGTATCGCTGTGTCCATTTCCTAAGACGATAACCATTACACCACGGGCACCTTATCCTTATATATGGGAAGTAAAAGATGCAAGAGTAAATTGTTTTAAATACCTACAATGTCATCTCAAAAGAAAGCCAACAGATTATTGAAAAATGAAGCTGATTGCTTATAGAGCACAAATAGAATCTTCGAAATTATTAATTTAGATACATGGAGTTTTTTATGTCTTCACTTGTGGTATCACTAGTTGTGTATATCTTGCAAGCTAAACTAGAAGCTAAATTCTAAAACAAAATTATAGGCTGGTGTATAAACACATCCTGGTAAAAAGTAAGACCTCATGTAATTCTTATTCATATAGTGACCAAAATAAACCCAATCCTCCATGCAAAAAAAAACTATGGATGTTTATATAATGAACTCAAGCAGTTTATGAAAATATGATTGGCTAATGCTCTGTTATTAATATCAAAGATTTAGTAAATCCCTTATCCATAAATATACTGACCTAATCTTATCACCACCTTAATCCATTACAGAAAATATACTTGGGGTTATAAAAATAAATCAACAGCTTTAAGGGCTCTCCTCACTCCCCGCCCAGTAGCACCTGTCCCCTCATCTTAAAAAGTAATAACTCAGTTTATTGCCGGTATTCCAAAAGAGTATAAAAATTGATGAAAATGAGGTTGAAAAAAAACTTTTTTTTTCTTTGTCTTTTGTGTAAGTAATTTTTAGTACAAATTTCAATATTAGGCCAACTGTCAACTTGTACCTAGCAACATGGAGTTAAAGAACTCTCTAAAAAAGAAAAAGACACCAGAAAGCTCCTTGTCCCAAAAAATAAGTAAATGTTTTTCCGTCAATCAAAGGATTGGAAAATACTTAAAAGGGATTTTCGGAGACTGTTTAACAGAGCTGATTTCAGCCCTTCAGAAAGCTATTGATAACAAAAGAAACAACAATTCAAGCAATAGCATTGAGACACTCATAGTGATGTCAGTCCACCTGACAAGTGAAGCTGGTCAGGTGCTGGCAAGCTAAGCATACCAAAATTATAGAACCAACCAAATAAGTAAGAAAACATGACACTTGGTGGTGTAATGTTTGGCAAGCTAGACTAGGATACCTGCACAAGTGAGTTCGATTCTCATTGGGTGCCCATTCATTTGGCCTTGTGCCACATTAAAGCAAAAAGCTTTGTAAATTATTATTTTTTTTCTAAATTTCTAGCCATGTTCAATACCAACCTTGCAAAGTAGCAAAGAACTGGACTCCACAAGATATTTTCGCTTCCTCAAAAAAGACAGGACTGCTATCATCTACTCATTCAAAATACAGCTACATCTTCTTCACCTCTTTAACACCAACTCTAAACAACACTGAGGGAAATTAACCCTTAAAAAAGACACCTATTTGACATTCTTCCTCTCAAAGAACTCTTCTTCTACCATGCTTAAATTCTAATTTGGTGTTCTACAGAAATATTTGAGCTAGCCAATTCTATTTCTCATAGTTTTCAATTTTTTTGCCCCAAGTTAAGTCCTTATTGTTTGCTTGCCAAAAAACAGTAATATTCCTCTTATCATTTCCCACCTTCATTCCTGTTTTTATCCCCCTCTATAATTTCATATATAAATTTTTTATCCCATCAGCATATCTTGCTAAAATATAGTTTTTACATAATATTTTTTTATAACAGCAAAGCTATTTTTGGCACTTTCCCCTGGGTGGTTTTTTTCCTGTTAAGTCTTCTCATTAAGCAATCTTTCTGTTATATTCTTGCACTGTAGTACCTTATAGATAAATTAATGCCAAAATTTTATTCATTTGTAAATTACTAATATTACAATCGTAACTGTATTTTCAATGTTCAATTGCATTATTTTTATTTGTCAATAATAATTTATTTGCATGTAGTTATGATATCAAGTATTCCTATCTAATACAAATAATTTGCACACAATTATATGGTTTCAGGTAAGTATTTCTATTTAGTAATAATCATTTGCTTATATACTGTTATATGATTTCAAGTCACGAATAGTCTTTTGTAAACTATTATAGCTCCAAATAACAATTCTTAATGCAAATAATTTGCACACAGTTATATGGTATCAAGTATTCTTATCTAATACGAATAACTTGAATAGTAGATAGGACCCTATCAAATATTACCGCTCTGGGCCAAAGTGAATCTGGGAGTAATGGTAATGAAGGGATATCCTCCACCCCCAGTGCTCCAGAACTGGATACTCACCATCAGATTTAATTTAGTGTTATATCCAGGACATCCCTTTTTTGTGGGAGGGTGGCTTACCCCTCTGCCGAAGATATAGTCAGTGTATTCTAAGCCTTGCTGACAAGGTGGGAAAATATCAGCATTGTCCATCAACTTTAAGCTTCTCGACTTAATGTTTATTTAACTAATCAAATGTCCAAACCAGATTGAAAGTAAGTAAACAGCATCTTTGTCTCCTTAACTATGTCAGCTATACAAATATTTAATAGGATTAGCTTAGTCTGGTACAAGGCATATTAAAAAAAAGAGTAACTTGCATCTTTGCTTTATGTTTCTTTCTTTTACTCTTATGTCAATCCTTTTATTTTTATTTTTGCTAATGCACTTGCAACTTAATAGTAGAACAGACAAGGCTATTTAGCCTTTGTTTGGCAACCAGTCTAGGAGAAGGAAAACTCTGAATTCAAACTAACTGTACTCCACTTGTGTCACATCCTGGCCATGGTGAAAGTGTTAGGTAAATACATATGCTTGATTAATTTTTCCTCTACAAAATTAATATTATGAACATTGAGAATCACTTGACTCTTCCAGTGAATTTATGGCTGTGGCATCTTCATGTTGTAATGGCTAAAGCGCTGGACTGCAACATTGTGTAAATGAGTTTAAACTCTAGTTGTGCTACTGCGCTCACTTTCAGACTAACACCCTTGGTTTAAATAGTACCATGATTGTACTTATATAATGATGGCTTTGGCATTAAATAACCCATGAAAGTTGATATGCCATTAAACAAAAGAACCCTAACCAAACCAATGAATATGATCCAAACTAATTTTTGTGTGCTAATTGTAATAACATAAACCATCCTAACTCACCCTACTGCCATTTATACTTGTTCTCACTATTTTTCTTGCAACCTCCCTCCCTGATTTGATGAATGTCCTACCTACTTACAATACCCTGGTGACATGCCTGCTAAAACTACAACTGGATGTAAAAGTTCCTTGCAGCATGTTTTGCACAATTTTAGGGAATTCTTAGAAGTGTCTTTGAAGTGTTATTAGCATTTTATTTCTCTTAAAGATTCAGTAGAAACAATATAGGAAAGTTGCAGAAAAGTGCAAGATGACTATGTTAACTAATTTCAATGACACATTGGACTGGAAAAGACTTTTTTCTGAGCTAAGAAGTCAACCAAGTGGGTTTTAGCAAGGATAATGCTCGTTGTCATTTTTTTGCAAATAAATAGCAAGAGTCTTTGAGTGAGAGATAATTCTACCTAAAGTTAGAAAGAATTTTCCAACAAGTAATAAAAAGAGCAACATTTTTTTCATTGTATTTTCATTGTTTCTTTGTTTAATGACATATAAAACTTCATTTGTTTATATATATATATATATATTATTCAGTCCAGTTAAACCGGAGTCGAGAATAATTCCGTCAGGACAAAAAATCATTCAACTATGAACATTTAAATTTTCCTGGTAAAGAGCTCAATGAAACTGACATCACAGAGCAATAATTTCTTTAAGAAAAACAAAAACCGGTCACATTAGGATAATAAATTTATTTCCATCCTGTTATGGGTATTGATATGAATCAGTAACACCAAAAATAACAGGACTTCTTCAGATCCAATGGATAAAATAATTACAGACAAAATAGACACAGGAGGAAATGGTGGGAGGGGTAGAAGAGGGGTGAAGAGTTTCCTCCCCATTTACCCACTTCTGGTTTTTCGTTTTTCTTTTTTATCACCAGTTGGAATCACAGTAAATTAAATTTTTTAATTTTTAAATTCTAAATACATTTCAACGTAAAACTCCAGATTCAATAATACTTTAGGGAAGTACAACATTCCTTAATAACCTTATGTAAGGATTACAGTAATACTTATCTTAAATTAAATTCAAAATTTGAAATTAAAATTTAAAATTCAAAATTTTTTTCTGAATACGATTAACTGTATGGAAAAGGAGGGACAGGAGAAATATGGGTTTAGAACTAGGAAACACCCCCCATATCAAAGAGATGGACAAGTTTGAGGCTGAAATGATAGGAATGTTTAAGGAGATAAAGTTTAGGAAAATGCGCAATAATATTCAGCAAAAAATGTATGAGGATATGAGGAGATTTAAGGAGTCCGAAAGCATATTTGTAAAGTCGAATAAGTTGGGCAATTTGTATGAAATAGAAAAGGGAAAATATAAGTAAATGATGTTTAAGGAGGTGATTAAGAATTATAAGAAAGCACCATCTGATCTCGAAAAAGAGTTGAATAGCGAGGCAAAAATGTTGGCGCATAGACTAGGTATTGTAGATCGAGTGGAAAATACAATACCAAGAATTGTTTCATTATGATCAAGGACCACAAAAGTGATTTCAAGACTAATCCTGAATGTAGGCTTATTAACCCGGCCAAAACACAGATAGGTAGGGTTAGTAAAATAATTGTCCAAGAAATATGTGATTCGCTTAGGCTGGCATTAATATCAACCAGTGGCGGAGCACAAAAGATTGTATTAAGTGGTTTGAGGAATACGAGAAGAATGATAGGTGTTCCTTTATCAAATATGATATTAAGGATTTTTACCCTTCGATAACCGAAAGGACACTAGATAGAGCGTGAGATTTGGCTAAGGAATATATGGTGATACCTTTAGACAAGGTGGAGATAATTAAGCATTGTCGTAAAACATTGCTATACTATGAAGATAGTATATGGATAAAAAAAGGGGAGGGTGGAAATTTCGACGTTTCAATAGGGGCATATGATGGGGCAAAAATTTGTGAGCTCGTCGGGTGTGTATTATTGTATAGTATTGATAAGATTATGGACCCAAGTAGCCATGGGCTTTATCATGATGATGGTTTGATTATTGTGGATAAAAGCACACCGAAGAAATGTGATGGTATTAGAAAAAGGTTGTATAAGCTGTTTGATGAGTTTGGATTTAGGTTAGATATAAGGACGGACTTAAAAATTACCGATTATCTTGATGTTACTTTAAACTTATATAGTGGAACTGTATCTCCGTTTAGAAAAAGGAACCAGGATCTGTGTTATGTGAATAGGGGATCCAATCACCCAACACAGGTATTTAAACATGTACCTAAGGGAATAGAGCATAGGTTATCAAATAACTCCTCCAACAAGGAAATTTTTGAACGAAGCAAGCAGGAATATGAGGAGGCTTTGAAGAATAATGGATATAGGATCAATTTAGAATATCGGGATAGGGAGGAAAGTAATACGCAAAAAAGAAGAAATAGACCTAGGACAATTTTATGGTTTAATCCCCCTTATAACATGGAGGTAGTCAATAACTTAGGCAAAGAATTCTTTAAGTTATTAAAAAGAAATTTCCCTAGTGGGAGCCTGTTACATAAGATATTTAATAAGAATTGTGTTAAATTAAGTTATAGTTGCATGCCAAACATCAATGGTATAATAAACAAGAGTAATATAGCTAAATTAAGTAAGGAGAAAAATAAGGTGATTGCTAAATGTAATTGTAGGGATAAGGTTAGATGTCTGCTGGAAGGCAAATGTAAGCAAGAATGTGTAGTGTATAAAGTGGAAGTATATAGTGATCCGAATAATAAGAGAAACAAAAAGATATACTTTGGGTCGACGCAAGGGGATTTTAAGACTAGGTACTATAACCATAAAACGAGTTTCTCACATGAGAAGTATAGGCATAGTACTACGTTATCTAGTTATGTGTGGGAGCTCAAGGATAACAAAGGGATAGATCCTATAATGAAATGGGAAGTAATAAAGAAATGCTGCAAATATAGGGCTGGGGATAGAAGTTGTCTGCTTTGCATGGAGGAAAAATTAGCAATAGCATCTTGTAAAAGTAGGGATATGTTAAACCAAAGATCGGAGGTGTTAAATAGTTGTAGACACAAAAGGGTGTGGTTGCTCTATAATTAGGGATAGGTTTCAGAGATTTTTTTTTTTTTAATAAAAGTAAGGTTTTTTATTTATTTATTTATTGATTTATTTATTTTATTTTTTACATATATATATTTAAAAAAAAATTTTTTTTTATGTAAATTCTAAGCTAGGTGGGTTTTTGGTGAATATAAGACGGTGCTTTCTCCTTTAGCATTAGTTGGAGTTAGGCTTGCTGATGATCCGATAAGGTGAAACTTTAGTAGAAGATTTCCGACTCACGATTTAAGTTAATTTTATAATTGGCTCCACTTGTGTTGAGCACTTTTGTAATTGTAGCATTGCAGGATTTGCGGAAGGTTTTTAGTTTTCTTTTGACCAACTGACTGCATATCCCTTGATTTTTTTCAAGGGGTCGGACGAGGTTGGCCTTTTTTTTTAATAATTTTTTCTTTTTCCCCAGGACGGTGATTCGAGATACTTTTATCTCTTGTTCCTGGCGGGGGGTTTTTCATTTTTTTTTTCTGGTACCGTGAATGCCAGTAGATATTAGATAAGTAAATATATATATATATATATATATATATATATATATATTACAAAAAAAATCCAAACCCAAAGAAACAACAGTACAAAAATATAAGTATGGAGATACAATAATGCGATTCTCTAACCTCCTGGCATAATCAATCAGATCAAATAATTTCAAACAACAGACATTTGTCCCATAATAAAGACTGAGACATTAAGCTATATTACTCCAATAGCCAGGGAATTATCCCAACTGTAGACCTCATTAGCCCCCATTTCATTGTGTAGGGAGACAATGAATAATAGTCTTCTCTTGGATTTTGGGTGTGTCTTTGCTGACCATGTTTAGGTTGATCATTTAAGTAAGTAAAGTTGGCGACCTTAGTTGAGGGGGACCTGAAGGACCCCTTTTCAATAGCTACTACACTGAGGTGTAGGGGAGGGCGCTACACCATTCCCTGGATTGCTCCACTTTACCCTAGATCCTTACCTTATAATGCTGAGTTTTAAGCAAGGCGGAATCAAGTACCATTTTTTGAGTCTTTGGTATGACTTGACCTGGAATTGAACCCCAGTAAGACTTCTTTTTGCAGCTCTGTTCATTAAACAGAATTAGACACCCAGTGAATGGTGTTGTTATTTGCTTTGCTATTTAAAAAAAAAGACCTTTTCACCAATTTGTTAAGCCCTTTTTTTATACGCTGCTTGTCGATGGAACAATGTGTACATTTCATCTGTTGAGACATACGTGTTTATTATTGTAATACTTTTTATGTGTTTAAAATTGTATTATCAAATTTCCCAGAAATGTTTATATGAGTTTATCTCATCTTTCCTTTCCATTTATTCAGTGTTAGTATATCAATGGGTATACTAATGTCTCAGTATTTATCAATGGATATACTAATGGATATTACAAATATTGGATATACTAATAATGGATATATTAATGGATATGGTAATATTGGACCTTGGTGAGTTAGGATGTGATTAAATATTCTTCCTAGCACCAAATACCAGTAATATCCCCAATTACCAGTAACAATTCCTATAGTTGATTGTATTGAGAGACTCAGAGAGGAGATAAGTACCAAACCAGCTGGCAGAGATCAGGCAAAGAGATTTTTTTTTATTCTTTGGCAATACTTCAAGATGTCAATTAAGCTGGGTCATTATGAGTGGTAAGAAAGTTGGATTGAGGTACTTACAAAAAAAAAAAGAAAGAAAGAGGTAACCATCACCTAGAACAAGCTCTTATGACTTTTTAGTCTTAGTGATGTAGAAATTATCAGCATTAATGAGCCTGGAGAAGAGGTTGTTAGTGTATTTAACACTAAGGATGATATCTAGTCAAGTTCTCACTCACCAAGGACCATTATAAGCTGGGGTTCAATCCCAGGTTGAGTCATGCCAAAAACTCAAAAAATGCTACTTGATGCCTTCTTGCTTAATAGTCAGCATTATAAGATACAGATGAAGGGTAGGTGAAGCAATCCAGGGAAAGGAGTAGCACTGTCTCCTAAAATTTGATGTAATAACTTTTGGAAAGGGAGCCTTCAGGTCGCTTTCGACTATGGTTGCCAACTTACTGACTTATATTTATGATATATCAACAATGAATGTAATGGAAAGAAAGACAAGGTAAATGCATTCTTAGATATAAGGATGTTTAACCTTTTATATATATAATATACATCATATATATACAAATGGTATTTAGGAGTCCCCACTGTGTAATGGGTAACATGCTGAACTGAGGCCTCAACCTTTGGGAATGGTATGAACTCTTTTATTCCACTAGTTATGGGTTAAATAATATCTCTAGTGTCCTTCTATAAGGATGGTTTTGGCATTAGATAACTCTGGGGATACCAATTTTTTGTGATCACATGGAATTGCAGAATCGTTAATCTGAAACAAAATCTGTGATTTTTAATGAAATTTTCAGTCATGAATGACAACTTAATTGATTTTTTCATTTTTTTTTCATTTTTGTTTTGATTTTTTCAAAACTTAACTGCTTCTCTAATTTTGTTGTTGTTAAAAGTTTTAATAAATAGAACATAACTTAACCTAGTTATTTCCTTAAAATTTGATTTTACAAATATGAGTTATTTTTCCTCTTAAGATCCGAAGAATTAAGAGTAAAAGTTTTTACATTAGAAATAAAAGTGGGTAGTAGATTTTTCTGAGAAAATATTTGACTAGTTTATATTTTTCCTAGAAACTGTAATGTAGCAGATGAAAGTTGGTCCTCCTACCATTGGCAAAGTGGAAATGAGAGGACAGACAATAGTGTTGGAATGGGGAGATACAAAGATTGAACAAAGTCTAACAAATTCATTTTCTCATGGCTCATTTGATTTTCACAAAATTTACAAGTAAAAGATTCTAAACAACTTGTAACTTTGTTTTAGAAATAAAGAAAAAAACTTTCCCAAACACCATTTTATGAAACAGCTGGTTCATCTACTTTGAAACTTACCATTACTCAAGGATTCTCTCAGATTCATAATTGCATCATCTTCACCATTGTAAAACAAATTTAAATTAAACAACAAAATCCTAAAATAACTTCAACTATCAATGATTATTTTTTCATATATTATCGATTTTTCAAAACCTGTTGTATGAATAAGCAACAAGATGGCTGAATCAAATCAATATAGTGAACCAACCTCAACCTCAAAAGTTGGACCTGCTCTTCTAAAAAAAAAAAATGATCCCAGTCTCTAAAATTTGTGCTAAAGTCAGAGTAAAGCAATTTCCTGATGACTATTATGCAGAAGATGATATATTATTTTGCAAATTCTATCTCCATAGTGTTGACGTTTTTAGGGTTAACACAATCAAAGATCATATAAAACCAAAAACTCATTTGACAAAAAAGTTTTCAAAAAGTCATCTCAACTGAAACAGAATACAATTACAACTTTGTAAAGAAATACAGGATGATTTTGTTCTTAATTTTTAAAAAACGTTCACTTTGACATTCCCCTACACAAAATGAACAAAATGAGGCCATTTCTATAAAAAAAAAAAAAAAACCCCAAACAAACACATTTTCTAAATATAAACATTTACTAAATTGATCACATGAAAGTTTTACTCCTGAGAACACCAAACAACTTACAATGTTGTATTTCAATGGAGATTAAGAAAAGAGGTTTGAATATCGCTAATTTCTTAATTTGGGAAATATCCAATTTTAAATTTGAGCTGTATTTCAAATTGAGATAAATAGTTTTATTTAAATTTTGAATTAATATGTCAAATTAGTTTTTTTATATTGTTAGATAAATTCAGTTATGATTTAATTCCTGTTTGGTAAAATTTTAGTCGAAATGTTTGACTTACTCAGATATCTATTATTGAAATTCAAGTTATTTGCTGTTGATTCTTTAAATGTGATTTTTCTGTTGATTTTAATACTCTGAATAAATAATTATAAATCCGTCTGCCTTTCTTTACTTAAAAACACAAGAACAATTTGAATTTATTCTTTCTTAAAGAATGAAGCTCTGATTGAAAGTTCTACCTCAAAGATGATTATGCACTGCAACATTTCATTGTTTCATTGTCTAGTCATGTTACATTTTTATTTTGACATATAATTTATTTTTGGACTAAGATTTTAACATCTAAATAAAGTAAGTAAAGTTAGCGACCATAGTCGAGGGTGACCCGAAGGCTCCCTTTTCAATAGCTACTACACCAAGGTGTAGGGGAGGGCGCTACTCCATTCCCTGGATTGCTCCACTTTACCCTTGAACCGTACCTTATAATGCTGAGTGTTGAGCAAGGTGGTATCAAGTTCCATTTTTAAAGTCTTTGGTATGACTCGACCTGGGATTGAACCCAGGTCTCCCGGGCCATTGGCGAACACTCTAACCGCTGGGCCAATGAGCCGTGTGGTCTGAAACCTTAGTCTATCGTAAAGTTAGACGGGTTTCAATCCCGGCTTCGAGTGTCCTGCGGGTCTAGCCACACTGAAGAGTTCAGATAGAACGAAACAGTCTGTCTGTGGATGACAATATATATATATATATATATATAAAGGGCCCTTGCGATTCCAACATCTAAATAAATTGAAGATATTTGCTATTTCTTTATAAGTAATAAACTTTGTTTTCAGTTTTAATGATAATGATACCATATTTTATTGCAATTTTCTCATGAAAAAAAAAAATGGAAAAAATGGAATTTTCCAAAAATGGAAATGAAAAAAATGGAAGTTACCAAAAGTGGAAACAGAATTGAGAAAAATTTGTTACGGAAAATCAAGGGTCCTATAACCTATGAAGGTTGATATGTCATTAAATAAAGAAACCAAATTAAACCAAACCAATGTTATTAAAAAGAAAAAAATACCCAAATGTGTCCCAGTAGTTAGAAATATACATGTATTGTTCCATGAACAAGCATTATGCCGAAGGGGTCAGAAAATGAAAAAAAAATTTATTTGATGAAGGGAAAGTAAAATAGCCACATGGCTTTTCCATTCCTTGGTAGGGTCTGAGACAACATCTCTCCAGTTCAAAGAACAGCACCAAAAGAAGTCAAGAATAGGTTTCTGAGACAATCATGTGACACCTCACAAGGTCCTCATTGGACATGCCCTTACTCTAATTATTAATTGTTTCCTGGTGAGACAACAGAAAACATACTATTATCAGAAGAGTTGGGCGAAACAGGAGAACTTGAACTGGGCAACTTTGTCTTCATCAAATTTTGTAGCTGGTTTCATCAGATTGGAAAACTGAAGAAATGAAGGTGACATAAGTGACAAACTATCTATGCAGGAATGATATGAGATGATTCACAGATTTTTACATTTGTGAAGTCTAAGGATCCTGAGCATGACAACACAAACTCAGATGATATAATTTCAAAATTGCCTCAACCTATTTTTGTTAAAGATTAACTTTTAGTTCCTACATACTTTTATACTGATATGATTATATGATAGATCATGTTAATACTTGCCTTAAATGTCTCTCTGTATATATTAAATCAGGTAGATCTATTTTAGGCAGACATCTATGGTCATAATGAAAGAGTAAGCAGGCCTGGATTTTTATATAACTATTACTTATTATATATAATGAAGTAAAAACCTATACAGCAGGGTGAAATGTTAAACTCTTATGACCATAGAAAGTATATGCAT
>OY757919.1:64610923-64690923 GCA_963585895.1 Sepioteuthis lessoniana
AGTCGTACAGCAGTTGTCATAACATCAATGCACCACATGGTCAAATTTGTGTTTTGTGTTTTTGAATTTGACTTGATCAAATTTTTTTTTTTTTTTTTTTTTTCTAAAGATGTTGCTAACTAACTTTAAATTGATATTTATATTATGATTAACATTTCTTTTAACTGGCGAGGACATTTACTTTTTTTTTTTCCATTTACGTCCCTTTGTCTAGTAAATATTGTTGTTGTAGTAGTAGTAGCAGCAGCCATTAATAATTGACTCTTGGCAACCATGTGCTTCAGTCGTGAAGTTGATGGAGATATGAGAAAGGGCTATGTATACTTAAGATTTTTTCTATTATTCTAATGACAACGATTGAATCTGGCAACTCTTTGGATTAACAATTGACTGGCATGCTATTTTTTTTTATTGTTCTATCCAAATTCTACCCCTTTAAAATTATCCTAAAGAAAAGAGAGGGAAGGAAAAATGCAAATCAGTCAGTGTAGATATAATCAGCAACAGCAACAGGTTTGTAAAAACAAAAATCAATACAAAAATAATAATTGCAACCTTTTATTTTTAGTTAATTTTTTTTTTATTACATAAGATTTTAAAAAATTTAATTTTGCTTTTTTAAAATTAATTTTTATATCAAAAAAGTCTTTTTTTTCTTCCTTTAAATTTCATATCTCAGCATTTTTACCTGACTTTAGTGTTTTTAATTGGAAAAAAAATTCGACTCACCTGAACATTTTTTCCCTTGGCAAGCGTTCAACACTCAACCGGCCTCAAAATTTAAAAATAAAATTATCTTAAAATCCCTCCTTTTTAAATAAAAAAGTGAACAGTTAAGAAACAAAGAAAACATTGTCTATTTTAAAAACACCTTACTTCATATCTTTTTTTTTTTTTTTTTTTTTATATTACCTAAGTTTCACTCTTGTTCTTAGCCTGGAGCCATTATTGTTATTAGCGAATATTTTTACTTTTTCTTTTCTTTTTTTTTTTTTTTTACCCTTGGAAACAGAACATTTCTGACTGATGTCTTTTTCTATTCTTATCAACTGTAATATTAATTATTATTTTATATTTTAATTGATAATGATTTTAAAATGTAATGACATCAACGTTTATTCTGTTTTTAGAACTTTATTTTACGCAAATTTTTGAATTTAACTCCAAACATAACTGAAACTTTGGCATGTTTTTTAAAGTTAAGAAAAAAAATCAACAAACTATTAAGGTCAACATGAAAAATATTCAGTTAAATTTTGCTGTTAAATTAAAAAAATTGTGTAAAATAAAGTTTTTTTTTTTTTTTTTGTAAAGGAACATTTAATTACAATTTTAATAGAAGAAAAAATGGGTTACATATTTTTTTATTATTTAAAAAAAAAAAAAAAAAATTTTTAACTTTTAAAATTGTTTAATAATCAAACATTTTTTTTAGATCTTAAGTTTCAATACAAAAGGTGAGGAAACATTTTTAAAAGAGAAAAACTAATTATTTTATTTATTTATTGAAATATTGATTTGTTTAACTTGTTGGTATTTTAGGATCTGAATTAGAATTATTTTATTTTTCAATTAGGTTTTAAAAAGAAAAAAGATAAACACAAAGATTATATTTTATTTTTAAGATTTTCACTTTTCCATTTTATTTTTTTAGCTGTTCTTTTACCAATTTTATTTATGCTCAAATTTATTTTTTAAAAATGGCTTCAGAAAATGGGGAGGGGGTTGAAATTTTTTTTTTTTTTGAAATCTGGATTTGTCCTATTTTTACTTCAATTGATGAGTTTAATTCTGTTAGCAGTGATCAGTGTCACTATATATATATATATATATATATATATATATATTGAAAGTTTAATTTTTCTTTACTTTTGCATATTCATTATTACTTGCAAAATAAATAAGGGATTTAGACAATTTAAAATTTATATAATAAAGTAAATCCATACAAATGTAAGGTTTTACCTTTTGATCTTTAGAAGTAAAATAATTTTGTCATGATGTCTGTCTCTTTCCCTTTTATTTTTTTTCAGTCCTATTAAATAAATTTGCAATTATATCATTTGGAAAGCAAAATCAACTAAATTTTTATATTAAATTTTAATATTTGTTAATACAGTGTTGAAAATTTGTTAGATATCTTTTAAAAGGAAAAATGTTATGTTTCTTAAATTTTGGAGACCTTAATCTTTCCAATTAGATACAAATGATTCTCTCTCTCTCTCTCTAAATTAGTATTCATTATTTCTCCATTTTATTTAAAACACTAATACAAAATAACTTTGTGACAAAGTAATAACAAGATTGTTTTGCCGTTTACATAAGTTATATATAGTAAATGTTGAGCAAGAACTCAAGAAAAAGATAAGTTTGATTTTTAAAAAGAAATATATATATTTTTATTTTTTATGTGTTCCCATACAAATTTTTTTTTTTTTTTTTTTTTTCCTAACAATGTGACAATAGTATAAAAAATAGGGCTTAGGGTAACAGACAAGAAAAAGAACCCTTTTCAACAACAGAAGGGCTAAATTCCAGACTTGGAAAATACTGCCCTAGTTTTCAGTTAAGTATAAATTTGTTACCCAAAATTTCTAATTTTATTGCTATTTACTTTACTTAAAGATGCATTGTTTACACAAAAAAAATTTAACCAAATGCTCAGGTGTGCAAAAGGATTTTTTTTTCTGTTGATATTTGATAACTAAATCAAATCTATGCTTAACTATAATTGTATATTGTTAGATACTTTGAATTGTTGTTTTTATATTCTTGATCTTATTTGAAACTTAAACATGGTATTTCATGTCCAAAATAGAGTCTAACTTTATAAGAAATTTATTTTTTGAATGATTTTAATCTTGTTTGGCAGAAACTCAAAAACAAAACTTAACTTGATCTGTACAATATTTTTCAGCTGAGTGAATTTCAGTAGCTGTCAAAATTTTCAAAATGACTGCAACAAAAATAATCATTTTCCAGGAATAATGTAGGTTGGGATATTATTGAACAATGAATCAATTCTAAATTTTGTAAATGTTAGCATTTTGTAAAATAGAATTAGAAAAAAAAAGACTGAATTAGGACATGTAGTTTTTTATATAAAATTATTAGACAACCTGTAAGTTAGTTGGGTTCTCATTTTGACAGTAGTCTGTGATGACATTGATGGTTTAGCCATGACTGGTAATAAAGTCATGGAAAAGTTACAAATAATTTATGGTGGCCTGTTTGGGTGAAGTATTGTAGTGAAATGTTTTTAATTTGAATAAGATGTAAAAAAATTAATCAAGTAAACTCTTGGTTTAAGATTTTTTTCTATGATGTTTTTACCTTGCATAGTCATCTTTATAAGAATTTGAATAATTTGGAGTAAAAGACATTCAGTAGGAATTGCAATCCATTATCATTCAGCTCCAAATTGAACTGGAAGTTGCTTTATTCTTTAAGTGTATTGTCCTAACAAAACTGTTATTTTGGTGGATCACTGTTACACATATATGAGAGTTTTACTAATACATAGTTATTTTGAATTTGCTATTTTTAATTCCTTGTCAATCTATCAATTTTATTTGTTAAATTTTTTTCTATAATTTATTTTTTTCACATTTGTGACTATAAGAATTGATTCATATGGAAAAGGGTATTTATTGGAAATTGCTAGAAAAGTATTAACATTTAAAAGCATATGTTGTAAGCAATGGTGAGTTTAATTCACTTTATTAAAAAGAAATATTCTGGTTTTCTGTTGAATTTCATAATTTTGAAAACTGTATTTGAATAAGTTATATCTAAATAAAGCTTATTTGAATTTATTTATTTATTTTATTTTTTTTTAAAGCATATAATGCATTACAGCAACACAACATGAAAACTGTTGGCATTGCTACAGGAAAACGGCAATGTGTGACTTGGAATTGGGTAAGATTACATCAGGGCTAAATGAAGTGTCATTGAGAAAGCAATTACCTCTGCGTTTTTCACAAGCATTGCAGAATTCAATTGCAGAAAAACGGCCTCTCCTGTCTGACTCAACTTCTGTTCGACAAGTTTCTTATTTTCAAAGACTAGATTTCCAAACTCCAAAAGATGTCAGTTTTCCTAAAAGCCTATCACAGTATAATTCACCATCCCAACTTTCGAAGTATTTTTATAGCCAGCAACAATCTAAGTATTTAGGTTCGCCAGATTATAATTATTCAAAGTTCAGTGAATCTTCAATTCATAAAAAAGAAAAGTCTTCCAATCCTTATTCTCGGCCATTGAGTGCTAAGGAATTGGTGCAGAAATTTTCCGAAAGAAAAATGGCCTCATCTTCCATTACCACTCACAACAAGAATAACTACAGCTGTAAAAGTAATTTCCCTACGAACCTCAACTTCTTCCTCAAGCCACAAAGCCTTTTAAAGACTGATTCTGCTTCACAGAAAGTTGAAAATATAACCAAACATTCCTTAATATCTGATAATAGTTCAGTGTTAAAGCCCGTCTTCAACGGTTTTTCAAAGGAAAGTCAGAGCATAAACAGTGCATTTCCTCAAAAAGCTGCTTTCTTGTCAACTACTCCAACTTACGTCCCAGTTTCTTCCATTGGCAAACACATATCTTCCATTCCCAAGCCAGGCTTTGCCCAGATGAAGGCTTCTGAAAGGCCAGTTTCTGTGAGGAATTTAAATTACACTCCAGCTGTCTCTTATGATGAAGTAATGCTTTCATATAGTGAAGTTATGGATACACAGTCAGATATTCCCAAAGAGGAATCAGAGACATTGGATAACAATAACCAAACCATGTATTATAAAATTGGGTACAAAGCAGAGAAATGTTTTTCAGATGTGAAACTATCAGTGGCTGCTGGCTTTAGTCCTGAGAGTTGTAAAGTCAAGTCTCTTTTGGAAGATGAAGACGGATTGCAGCCTAACATTAGCCAAGAGATGAATTCAGCTTCTGCAGATATATCTTCTGCAATTAGCTACTCACCTGAGAACTGCTTTATTAAGAGGTTTGTTTTTTTTTTTGTTTTTTTTTATTTAACTTGTACTTAAATGTTATTTTCAGTTGTCATTAAGCTCAATGTTGAGTCAGATTCCATTTATATTTGTAGTATTAATAATTAATTAAAAATTAGAGGAAATATTCTATAACTAATAGCATTTTAATATCTCTCAGCAAATTAGGTGAGTGTGATTAAGTTGCAAATTGGATTGGAAATGGATTTATTCTCTAAAAAAACATTTTAATGCTATTGCCTTAACATAAATCTTGTTAGAATGTGCCATTTTTACATATAAAAATCTTATAGATATTAGAATATTTACACTTGAAAAAATTGATTTCCTTTTTCAAGATATTCAAAATAAATGAAAGTTAGTTTATTTTTTTTTTAATTTTTTTTTTTTCTTTCTTTGAGGAAACTTTTTTATAAAAGCAATTTCTATTTTGGACTTGCATCTTCTCTTGGTAATTGGTATAATTTTATTCTTCCCCCATGGTATAGCCGCCATCATAGTGATGGGCATGTTGCCATCAATTCTGAAGGTGAAACAGATGATTGTTTAACTGAAGAAACTGATTCTGATTATGAAGGTATGTTCTTTGAATCCTTTTTTATGCTTCTAAAATTTTACTTTATTTGTGGAATTAAAGATTAATCTTGTAACATTGATAACTTTTATTATTTTATTGTACTAAAAAAATAATTTTGTTTGTTCATTCTTGAGTAAAAAAGAAAATGAGACAAGTTGGAGTTTTAAAAAAAATTTATCAATTTTTGGGAATTCTTTCATTCTAACCAATATTTACTGGTGGGTAAAAAAAATGAGCCTGGGTCAGTTTTACCGTATATACTTGAGCATCACCCAATACTATTTGTAGTCCTGGTAAACTTCACAGAATGTTTTTATCTTGCATATGGTATGATCTGTAATATTAGGCTAAAATTTAGGTCTCAGAAAGTCACATGATATGCAAGAAAAATACAAAACATTTGATATTTGGGCATATTACGTCCTTTTTACCATGGGACATTTGAGCAAAGTAATTCTTTTGGGAATGCGGTCTATCAGTTTCTTATATTGTTCAATAGAAATGTTTTCCCGCTCATTTTTAATTGCTTCCCACAGCATATCTTTGTTAGAAAACATCTTACCATACAACTTTCATTTTATTATGCTCCAAATATTTTCAGTTGAATTTAAATCTGGTCTTGGTCTAGGTCAGAACATTACTTGTAATGAGTTTTCAGAAAGACACTTTTTTGTCAATTTAGCATTATAACGAGGTGTTATCAAGTTGAAAAATGATATCTACTTGATTTATCAAAGAGAACAGTTAGTCAATAGTTGGTCGTAGTTTTTTCTCGAGAATATTAATACATTCCTTAACATTAATGTTTGTTGCGTTAATTAGTTCTCCGACTTGGGATAAGAAAGCTCCTCGCATCATTATTCCACTATATCCTTGTTTAATTGTTTTTGAATGTTTTGGGAATAATTTTTCACCTGATTTAAGACAGCATTCCAGAGCATCTCTATAAAGGCAAAATCCATTTTTCTTATAGTTGAACTGGTTTTTGTGAAATGTAGGCCAATTCTCTTCAGAGTGAGCAGGGATGTCTATTTTCATTAAGATATAAAAAAATCTTTCATATTGCATCCAATTCTTATGATTCTTTATTTTTTTTCATTAAGTTGGGGACATTTCTTCAGTGAAATTTTCCATTTAAACTGTATGTACTTATTACTCTTAGGTTCTGAAAATAGAAAGAATTTCATTAATTTCAAGTTTATTTGCTAGAGTGACATTTTTTAAAAAGTAGCGAAAAATAACCCAGGTTAATTTTTTTGCCCACTAGTGTAGGTGAAATATATAACAGTGTAATACAATAGTATATGCAGTGTTTATGTATAAAATGTTTTCATACAGAATTACTCTTTCTGTTCTTAAAAAATGGACTGATAGTTATTCAGTGTACCATATCATTGTTTTCTTCATCTCTGATTCCTTACCATAACTGGTCAACATTCCCAAATTTTCTTCCCATCAATTTGAACTTTATATGCATTTTTTTTTTTTTTTTTTTTTTTTTTGTTAAGATCTGATGACTGACCAACCCAAAATAGTAAAAATAAACAAAATCATTATTTGAGTGGCAATCTTTGTCCATGAGATATGTGAAAAATCAGCTTGCTTCCGCCTTCTTGAAATAATTTTTTTGAAATAGAATTTTAAAAATATTTTTTAAATTTTTAATTTTGTTAACGTTTTTATGATACATTAGATCATTTTCAGCCTTCTTTCATCTCATTTTAAGTCTCTCAGAATCTGCTTTCCATGCTACAGAAACTATCATGTGGAATGTATGGTTACCGGAATTGTAGACAAAGATCTACAGATTTGAAAAGTTTGTAAAGGTTTTCCTGCTTCAGAATAGCGATAAAGCTTTTGACTTAAGAAATATTTTAAAACTGGAACTTTTTTCAAAGGGTTTTGAAAAAGAAATTTTCACTCTTTTGATACAATGTGACAATACACAAATGATAAATGGCTAATATTTTGTCATCTGTGTTAAGATTTAGGTCAGGAGTTCCCTCTACCTCTTCAGCCCGAAAGCTATAAAGCTTCAAGAGGACCCATGGATGCAATCTTAAAAGTATAGCTAAATGCACAAGGTGACAATCATAATTTATCAATGAGATATCTTATGTTTGCAATCACAAAATGATTTAATATTAGAGTTTAATGAAGAGGTTGACAGAAGGATCACATCAAACAAGTGATAATTTGACTGTTACAAATGCAGCATGCTCTTGGCATACTTCAATTTAAAGAACTGTACAGCAATATGCAGTGCTCAACATGCTCACTATTTGCTGTATGTGTGTGATAGGGTTGGAGAATCATCCAGATAGAAGCATATTGTTCTTATAGAAATTAGGAATGTGGCAAGAAACTTGCTTAGGTTGTTTGGTTTAATGGCATGTCAAACTTTGATGATTATTTAATGCCAAATCCTGTTTATACATGTATTATATATGATCTCTAAATGAACAGTTTGTAAAGTGAAGAGAAAAAATAATTAAAAAAATTCTTTGTGGGGGTGGGTCAAAAATCATGTCTTACTAGCAGATCAATCTTTCCTTTTCCGTTCTACCTTGCCTAGTCCGTCTCTAAAGCATCAAGCCAAGAAAAACTCATTTTCCCCTTCATAAACCTGCTATTTATGCATGTGTTGTGAGAACTGAAATTTACATACATTACTCGACTCTCGCTGACACATGACATTCTTTCACATAAATTCAGGTTCCAAAAGTGGGCAGATTTTTCCTTGTTGGACATTTACAGGCCAGACATATACAAGATCGCTTAGGATCATGAGGTAATTCATTTTGCCTCTTGCTATGCTTCCCCCTGATCTCATGATTACAAAGACTACAACCAGGGTCAAGCCATGCACTGGGTATATCTCTGAAGGGGAACAACTATTAGTGGTGGTGGGGTGTCATCTGGTCGTTGTCCATTTTGGCCTCTGGTATTTGGGGAATCATCCTGTGAGGTCATTCTATCTTCAGATGATCCATCAGGCTCCCTACTGTGGTCGATCCCAAGTTGACTAATCACTCACTCTCTTCCAAATCTGTCATATCCTGATGATGGTTTTGACACTATAAATGAATGCAGTTCATTTACATGGCGTTAGATTCCATCAATTTGTGTTGAATGCGGACTGTTACCCTGGGTTACGCGTGTTTGTACACCTCCCATTTGAGTTTTAACCCAGACAATGTTCCCCTCTTTGTATGCTCCTCGAGTATTATATGGTTCAATGGTGTGGGGCATTGATGCTCCATACTCAGATATGGTACCTATGAAGTGTTTCGACTGGAGATGTGGCTGGTGAGAGGCTGTCTGTAGGTGTGACATTATACCCTATTGACTGCCTCTGGTATAGAGCACTGCTTTCTAGCCTTAATGGTTTTGATGCTTTTGTGACTCCTTTCTACTATGCCATTTCTAGGAGGTGCATAAGTGCATTGAAATTGCAAGCATATACCTTAGTCATTTAAAAACTTCTTACAGGTGAAAGCTGTATCATCTGTCAATAATTTGATTAGCGAACCTTGCTCATAAAAAATTGACTCCAACTGGCAAACTACACTGGCAGTCTTGTTAATGTAATGGTTGCCATAACACAAAGTGAGAGGGATGGCAATCAGTGAGTTAGAAAATGCCTGCTGCCATAGTGCGAGATGTCCATTACTTACCTGCTCCAGTTTTTTCCCATCTCCAGCTTCTCTTCTTACCAATGTTCTGGCACTGGGTCAATGGATTAGCATGCTTAACATTCCCTAATGATCAACTTTATGACTTCTTTTGATGCCAAAGGGTCCACTGACCTGACAAAATATAGTCCTTTTTATGCCCAAGTGCCCAGTTTGTCTGTGGATATCAGCAATTTGACTTGTATCCAACTTGGTCTTCATAGTAATGCACACCGACTGCACAGGCTCTGTTTCTTCTCTTTATTGTTTTAACCAACTCTGTCGCACTCTGGTAAAGCTGTCTGCTTGATTCTGATTGGACTTGACCAGTGTTATGTCCATCGTCAATCTGTATTTATCTCCAAGCTCCCAAAATGTTTCCAACCGTTGCCTCACCAACATTTCTCCAGACGCCTTTGTGTTTATGTGTGCCTGACTGGTTAAGGTGTCTTAAATCCAGTGGTGAATGCATGTGGAGTCCATGATGAGATGTATTAGTGATGCCTGCCATTGAAGGGCCAAGTTTATACCCTTTATCGTCACATTGAGCCCTGCCAAATTGATGTTTGGTGTCTCCTGTCGGACGAAACCAAAAAGCATCCTCGATGACATTGTCATTCACTTCTAATACCACTCCTGTGACCAAAGAACTTGCATCTATCCATATTTTCATTTTGTGGCCATCTATACACAAGTTTCCTCCCACAGGATCTGCTTCACATACTCTTATTACCGTCTCTGCTATCATGTAATCGAGGGACACATCCTCAACTTTGTCATCCCATCCTGTGGTTAATGTACTTGCCTTTAATTTAATGAATGCAGTTGCCACTCTCAGCCAGCTACAAACCAGAAATGACCTACAAGTCTCCCACATAGGGAGAGCATGCTTTAGTGAGTAATCTTTTGAGGAATATTTGGAACTTCCCCACCTTGATTGGAGAGTACCATTATCTCCCCAGACCTGCTAAGCCAGCACCTTAGTTCCATCTTTCAGTCTCTCTGGATCCTTACAAGTAACTCCATAATCTGATAGGTGTTCTTTCACGCGAGTGGCAGTAACCAAACCTTCATTGACATAAATGTTGTCAATGTACGTCGACATGGTGTTCTTAATTGCTCCGTTTTGGGACATCAAAGAGTCTGTTATAGATTGCATAACAAGAGGTGCCACTTTTAAACTGAAGCCCAGTTGTGTAAGACAGTAGCTCCAACCTTTAAGCATCAGTTTGATAAGGCCACAGTGCCTTGTCAACATGAATCTGTAGATATGCCTTTCTTAAATTCATCAGACACGTCTTTGCCATTCTCACTTTTGTGCACACACCTCCGAGTTAACAGTATATATGTCCATGAAACCATCTAAGTTTCTGTAATGAATCACTGGACCGACTTTCTGTTTGTTTTTCTGCATAACCACCATCAATGGAATCAAACGCTTAGGCAGGCCCAGTTCATCTTTAGGATATGGCAGCAGCCACCCATTATCCAGCCGTTGCTGGAGCTCCCTCTCCTATTTGTCATGGACATGGTTGGGCACTGCATACTATGGCACTCTATTTTTTAGTTCCGCAGGAGTTTGGCAGTTTGCCCATTTCTAGGAGGCAGTCCACACCTTATGAAGATTAAATTTTGCACTGGAATTAGGCTAATCAATTGAAATGGCAGCACACCAGAGCATGTCTTCCTCAAGAAAGTGTACCCCTCCTGACCTAGTAATGTGCACCCCTCCAAGCTCTCTGAAGACTTCAATCACAAGTAGATCAAATTCAAGTACTTGTCTCTCTACAACCAGAGCATCAATGTGTATGGGTTCATCAATACTAATGTCCAGCTTACTTCTGCCATATTCATGGCATTTCAGGGCCCTTCCATCAGCTGTTAACACTTGTTTCCTTCTGTTGCCAAAGACGGCATACATGTTTGCTCACCCATGTCCACGAGTGCCCAGGGTCAACTAAAGCCGTGCATTTGTGTCTATCTACAAACACCTTCATGGCAGGCAGCGCCATGCCCTTTATTTGCTGAGGGAGGAGATTGGCGCTGACGTCTGCTCCCCTGAGTCATTTCCCTGGCTCTCTGATGAGATGTGTCCAATCCTGTTACACTGAAAACACTGTATTTTGCAGTGGAACCTCCATGTTTGTTTAACAGCCCTCTCTGAGTGACCCTGCCTGTGGTCTTTGGCCAGGTAGTTGAGCCCAGAGCACTTAAAGTAAATGATTCTGCCCTTAGGTACATCAGCATCATTACAAGTTTGTTGAGTCAATGTGGTGATCAACCCCTCGAGTTCCTTGTCATTGATCATAATGGCCCAAGCTTGAGTCAGAATCTGATCCAGGGTCATGGTGTCCATCCTGGACGATGCCCGGAGTAGCTATCTGACTTGTTGTGGCAGTCCAGAAACAAATGTGCATACCATTCACTCCTTGTGCAGCAGTTCTCTAACCAGCAGAGCTAAATATTTTAGTTCCACTAAAAGCTCATCCATCATTTCCCCTGGGTGAAGTTGTCGCGTTGTAAATTGATCGAAAGCATTGAACGGATCTGTCATGTATGTGGTGATATGGGTCTGTTTGATCTACTCTGCATCAGACCTGTTTCTTAGTCAGTTGCTGATACACAGTGAGAGCCCCAGTTCATAATTGCAGTGGTAGTATCCTTTCAACTTTTTCCATTTCACATAGTTTGCTCACCAACTTCACATTTTCAATCCCCTCTGCAATTGGTAGATCAGTTGTAGCACCACTAAATTTGGAGATTTGTCATGTATCAAATCCTCTGTCTGTCATCTTTCTAGAAAAAGAAATGCCTAAATAGCTTGAAGTGAAGAGGAAAAAATTTTTAAAACTCGTTTTTCCCTTAAAAATCTGCTATTTATGCATGTGTTGGGGGAGCCGAAATTTACATACATGACTCGACTCTCGCCGACAGGAGACATTCTTTCACATAAATTCAGGTTCCAAAGCAGGCAGATTTTTCCTTATCAGACATCTACAGGCAAGATATGTATGGGATCGCTTAGGATCACAAGGTAATTCATTTCGCTTTTTGTTAGAGTATCATTTTTAAATAAGCCAGAGGTCATTTGTTTGCTCACGGTTAAATAGTTTCAAGTATTTCTTTTTATCAGAGAAAAGTTGAATGTAGAGCTACAAAGATGGGTCTTGAAGGCCCTAAGTTGGGGGACTCCTGATTTAGGCAAAGTACCTGTCAACTTGGCTGGTTAGTTTGATTGTTAATTCTCTTTACATTTCACAAAAATCTCTATTCTAGTGAAAATAGTTTTTAGCTTCCCCATTAACTCTGTAGCTGATGCATCTAATATTAACATCTTAATTATTATTGGTACTAACACTGGAAATTGATTTGCGTTTACAGTTAACAACCAGGTTTAAAGTTTTTTTTATGTCACTAATTAACTCTTGTGAATTTTACATGCTTAACATGATTAATTAGAATTATTTACTGCTTAACCTTAATCCTTCTAATGTTTCTGCTTCTACTTCTAGGGGTTTTCTTCCTCTCTCTGAAATGAATGCTAATTTCTCTCTTATAAACACAAAGTTGACGTGATTACCTGTTCTTCATGGTCAATCTGTATAATAGAAAGTATTAAAAAATGACAACCTGAAAGCAAATTTGAAAAACTATGCCTTAGACTCTAAAACTTGGCAGCCACATACCTTGAACTAATTATAATGCTGAAGATATATATATTGTTAAAAATTTTGTAATAATGTAACACTCTAGTAGAATAATGTTCTAGAAGAATTGCCACCTCCAGTAGACCCAGGAGAGTTTCCTCATAAGTGCCCAAATTGGCCACGGAATGTGTGTTACATATGTTTTGTTAGTCATCTCTGAACTTGCTAAAAATATTGAATATTGAGCCATCAGTAGTCATTTTGAGTGTGGGTCATAAATGAAATTAAAGAAAAAATATCAACTTCATTTAAAAATTGTTTTATAAATGATTCATTTGTAAAAAAAAAATTTTTTTAATAAAGTGACTTGTTTTTCTCTTAATATTATTTCCATTTGTACCACTGTATTTATCACTATAGGAATGAATAAATTCTTTTATTCTAAAAGATTATTTATACAGGCTATCATCAGTAGCCATTAAGCATGATGTTAAGTTATGTCTTATAGAATTTATTTTATGATTAATTGCAAATAGATAAAGGGTAAATGCTATATGAAAAGCATTTTTTATCACCTTAAAAAAAATGATCAGGATGAGCACACATGCTGACCTCCTCCACCTTCCATTATATTACTGAATTGCAAATTCAATTGGAAAATCCTTTATTTTTAAAAAGAAATTTAGCCCTATTGCACTGTTAAAAAATTTATATGATATACCATTTGCTGTGTTACTGTAATATGCATACAAAAATCAAATAATTGGATCAGTTTATAAATGAATTGAAGATTTGGGGGCTTTTTTCTCTCTTTGAATTTATCAGGAACTATTCACTTAAAAAATATTGTCAATTTGAATTTAGTTTGTGGCTCGATTTTATTTATTTTCGTCTATGGTAATTGAATATTGCTTTTCTATTTTCAGAAGAGTGCGAGTTGGATAGCAGTTGTAGTAGTTTGTCACAGCAATTGTCCAGTTTGCAACCTAAGTTAACATCAGATCAGCCAAGCAGCTCTTCTTCAGAGATACACCCAATTATGTTTCCTGCCCTTACTGTCAGTCAATTCCCAAATGTACCACCAACAATCAACTTTGTGTATGGTGGATGCAAAGGTAACTCATTTATTTTTAATTTTAAACTTGGCTATCTTTTTTTTTTTTTTTTTTTTTTTTTTTTTTTTTTTTTTAAATTATCTTTTGTATGTATAAGTCTGACTTTACTATATACTGTAAACCTGATATTTCAAATCCTGGAGATCAAATCAGATACTAAATGGTTTAATTTCAGTCACCATTCATAGCTTTTCTTTGAATGGAATGATTGGATGTCTTTAAACAAAGATATCTGCAACCTCATGTCAAATCTAAATGTTTAGTGTCTCTCATCTGAGCTCAGGTTCAATAGATGGGGCTAAGGGTTCAAAAGGTCAAGAAATTTTTTACATTTTATTTGTTTTCTTTTCTCTTGTAGCTGATTGTTTACCTCCAGAGATGAAGCGTTTGTTGAGATGGCGACTTAGCCCAATTACACCACTTGTTGTAAAAAGTGCTTTAGTGAGGGCAGGCTTCAGAATAACTAAGAGTGAGTAATTTGGTTTACTCTTATCAATTGGATCCTTTTCTTGTTAAATGTAAACTGGCTTCTTTATGGGACAGTTTTTATTTTGTTTACATTGACTGAAACAGTTTATACTGCCTAAAACTTTCGGAACTATAGAGATCTCATAAATAATATTTGTTTGAGGATTATGTCTTCTAAATGGTATATTTTCTGAATTTAAATTTAAAAATAGGAAGATATTTCTTGCTAAAAAAATGAAATAAAAACGTGAAATTTATAAAAAAAAATGTAGACAATTTTTTTCAAAACAGACTTACTGAGTTATTGCCTCTTGAAGGATTTACAATGAAAACAGACTTCCATACCATTTATGAAAAATTACACCAAATGTTTTCATTATTTTAGTTAAATTTATTCAACATTGTTACATTTATATTGAAAATCTGTTTCTTATATATAATAAAAGAATTGAAAAATGAATCAATATTTGGAAAACCTTAAAAAAAATTTTTTTTAATCGTGATATGTAATCCTAGTAAAAGAAACAAACAAAAAAAAGGCCTATTCACAAACTTTTTCTTTTTATAAACAACATGCTTCTATGAACTATCTTAAGAAATGTGAAAATTATCCTAAGTTTCATTGATTAAGAAAACTATTTAGATTAAGGGACAGTAGTTAACAAAAACAAAATGGTAGAAAAAAATGTTGATTCCAAAATGATTTAAAAAACAATATCAAGGGAGGTTTGCATACTAAATATAATCAAGATTCACACATTAGCCAAGGGGTCTAGGAAGAATAAGTCCCAAATCTTTTAGGGGTCTCTCCCAGTTTTATTTGCTTTCTGGAAAGATTAAACTTTACTGATCAGTTTTAAGCTAAAATGTTCCAGAAACTCTCCTACCCTCAAGATTATCTTTTGAGGCATACCTTGAGGTGAAAAGTGTTCACATGCCAACTTTCATTTACATTGGTTCATTATTTTAGAAGTTTGTTGGTAACACTGTTAATATGAATTCTATTAAATGCTCTTGTTAAATTCCATTCTACTTGACATTTTTTTAATTTTATTTTTTTAATGTATCATTGTTTTGTGTGTATGTCAAAATAAGAACTGATTTACTGGAATATTTTATCTTTTCGAATGAATTTATAAATTTAAACATTTTGAAGAAGACCAATTTGTGTGTTTGTTTGTTTGTTTGTTTTTTTTTTTTTTTTTTTTTTTTTCATTTATTTATTTATTTATTTTTGTAGAGAATACCGATTGGATTGGCTGTTTTGGTAAACACATGAAAAGCCAAGCATTTCGTACTCTCAGGGATTTTCAGAAGGTACAGTTCATTAAGAATTGTTCACTAAATGTTTATATGTAATATTTAAAAGAAGAAAAAAACTTATGCTGTGCATCATAAAGTCATACTGATAGCATGGATTCCTTTGACTCTCTCTTGCTATCTTTCCCTTATGCCAATTGCTCTTAGCATGTCCTCTATACAGCTTAAATGTACTTTAGCAGAAGAATATGAGAAAGGAGGCCAATTTCAGATATTTTCTGAAAGAAAAGTAAATCTGATAGCTTCCAATTGAACTCACATTAATTACATAACTCTCTGGGAAGATAGAACCTACTGTCTTAATATCATGAGTGTCACCAAAGATGAATAGATAAATTTGTTTTTTTTTTTTGTGAGGAGTGATGGTGGAAATTTTCATATAAGAAATTTGTCTGCAATATAATTATTCTATAATGGTGCTGAATTTATTTTCCCTCCCAACATTTCAAAAAACAGTCTGAGATATGAGCTTTCCTAAGTGGATGTACAAGTTGAACTTTTGTTGTCTTTTTTCCTTTCAAGTATATTTCTTTTCAACTACTTGAAAAAAAGTCCTTATAAACTTTAATATTGTAAAACCATATTTTACTTTCTTTTTGTCATAGCTATTTTTGAAGTTTTTATTGATTTAATTATACAAGATTGTATCATGAAAATTATGTTAGCATTATTTCAGAGTTTAGTATACATTTTACCTTAATCAATGTAAATAACGTAATGGGGATTTGAATTTTACATTTTAAAGCAAGGCTTCTCAAAGTGGACCATATAGATCCCTGGGAGTAAATATAGACATAGTGGGTGAATTTACTAGTTTGCATTTATACATTTCTTTATATCAAGAAAAATTGCTGGATCATGTAGACATGTTCTCAGATGTCGTACATGTAGCGGAATGCTTGATTGTGTGTGATGGCCACTTGTGATGTTGTTCCCATATGAAGCATTTCAATGAATGATTTAGTTCTAACTGAAAAGATCTAGTATCATTTTGGTGTCATTAACATCACATAATCATATTTTCACAAAAAAAAAAAAAACGGTTAAAAACAAGTAAGTTATGAGAGGTATCTTTTTAAAAAGTTATAGTAAAAATATAGATTTAAAGAAAAAAAAATTAAAATATAATGCTCAAAATTTTAATTCATAGCCATGGTAAGATATTTTTAATTGAATAAAATGTTAGTGTGGATGTTATAGGAATCACTAGTCTATTTATAATAATTTTTCTTGATTTTTGTAAAAATTTTAATCTTGAAATCAGAAACATATAAAAATCAACCCTTCATTCTGACGTCCAGTGAGACTAAGAAAAAATGTCTGCAATATTCGATTGATTTATTTGGGGGTGGTGAATAGAAATTAAATTTGGTTTCTAAGGATACAACATGTAAAAAGTTTAAGTCTCCCCACCCCTTTATTTTTTATTTAATTTATTTTTATTTATTTTTTTATTTGTAACATGTTTATCATAATGTTTCTATAAAAATGCATGGTGTCATTTTTAAGAGAACAATAACTTTTTTTTTTTTTATGAAATTAATTTTATTTTTCTTGCTTTGTTACAGCTTAACCATTTTCCTGGTTCCTTCCAAATTGGCCGCAAAGACAGACTTTGGAGAAATGTATCCAAATTACAGTTGCACTTTGGGAAAAAAGAATATGGTTTCTTTCCCCAAACATTTGTCCTTCCAACAGATATAAAATTGTTTAAGAAAGTATGGGAAGATGGTGGAAACCGTTTAAAATGGATTGTTAAACCAGTTAGTTGAGTTATACCTTTTTTTTTTTTTTTTTTTTACTCAGACTCCAAAAATTAAAATTTTTCTTTCCATATTTGTCTAAAATTTTGAAAATCATGGATGATTTCACTTGGATATGTATGGATGATATATGAATATTTAAAAAAATCTATCTTATTTAATGCAATTATTCATTTTATTTTATTTTTTAAATGATGCTACTTATTTCATAATTACATTTAGAAAATGAAAATTATCTCAAGAGTTGTTACATTTGCAAACTTTATCAAAATACTTAAATCAGTGGATGGAACCATTAATTTTGAGGAAAATTTTAATTTCATTTACTGTTAAGCATTTGTAATCAAATATAATTTAAATTCTTTTAAAGCTTCAGTTATGATGCTATTCATAAACTTACCTTTTTTTAAAATGTTTTAATAGGTTATATAATATAAAGTAAAGTTGGCAATTTTAGTCAAGAGTGACCTAAAGGCTCCCTTCTTGATAGCTACTACATCAAGGTGTAGGGGAGGGTACTACTCCTTTTCCTGGATTGCTCCACTTTACCCTTGATCTGTACCTTATAATGCTGAGTGTAAAACAAGGAGGCATCAAGTACCTTTTTTTTTTTCTTTTTTTTTTTTTTTAAATTTTATTTATTTTTTATTTTATTTTACTTTTTTGAGTCTTTGGTATGACTCAACCTCGGATTGAACCCATGTCTCTTGGGCCATTGGCAACACTCTAACCATCATGCCAATGTCCTATATTTAAAATTTTGTAAACAGATTACAAAAATTTTAATTTTTGCTTCCCTTTTGAATAGTTTTCTTTAAAATAACTTATTTTAAAATAATCTATGGTAAGTACTATACATAACACTTCAATTTATATAATAAAAAAATTATAATAATTCAAGTCATGGTTTAAAAAATATAAAAAACAAAAACTTATGGTCGGTATTATGCATAACATTTCAATTTCACAGATACTCATAAAAACTGCCTGAAATTTGATGCAGCATATTTGTTCACTATGTTTTTTTACAAACGCCTAAATTGCAGTTTTAGTCACAGCAAGATTTTTAACGCAATACTGTTAAAAAGTTTTAACTTAGAAAATAAACCCATTTGCAACTGGCTAATAATAATGGCATAGGTTGACATTCATAAAAAAACAATTTCTCAAGAAGATAACTTTTAAACGTCCTCTTATTTACATATTTGGAATTAAATACAAATTCTTATACATAGGATGTGATTTGACATTGAGCTTAATAGCTGCCCATAGCAATCTTTCCCTAATTTATAAAATTTATTTTTAAGCCAGCATCAGCTCGTGGAAAAGGAATAAGAGTGGTTCACAAATGGAGTCAAATTCCAAAACGTAGACCTATTATTGTTCAACGGTAAGTACTTTTCAGATATTGAGTTTCTCTTGGAATTCTGAATTTCCTATTTTTATAATCCTATTTTCTTCAGAAATTTTTTTATTTATTTATTTTCCTATAGGTATCTCTCGCGACCTTACCTTATCAACAATAGTAAATTTGATATCCGTCTTTATGTGCTAGTAAGCTCTTTCGACCCTCTCAGGATTTACATATATTCTGATGGATTGGTTCGATTTGCATCCTGCAAGTAAGTATCTTTCATGATTTTCTTTTTTTTCATGTAAAAATTATTTAATTTATAACTATTCTTACTATCTAAACACTTATTCTTTATTCCTTCTGATCTGCATTGTTCCTTGCTGTCATAGAATGATGACCTGAGTGAGTTGTGAAACTAAAACATTAAAGAAAATTAGTCTATAATAATGACTGATAATGCTTCATCTAAGATTAAATAAGAGACTCTTACTTAAGTAAAAATAAGCAATAATAAGAGATATGGTAAATTTTTTATTATTCAAACTCATCAGGTATAATTTCATTTTAGTTTGTTGCTAGTGTTTCTTCTTTTTTTTTTTTTTTTTTTTTTTCAATTAGTTCCTCTTTGTAACCTACATTAGTGCTAAGAGAAATTTATAAATGAAATGTAGGATGAATTTCTTCAAACTAATGTCTCTTTGTTGCTCAACTGATACAGCAGCTGGTATATTTAACCAAACCTCCTCATGGCAGGTTGGGGTGAATTCAGATCTCACCAAGAGCTTACCTTTTGTTTTTTATCTAAACTGACTTGTGTTGTCATAGAATAAGCTAAATTTTTTTTTTTTTTTTTTTTTTTTTTTTTAAAGCCTTATTTGTATGAACTCTTCATTTTATTTATCTAGTTTTAGTCTGATGTAAATATATATTTTATATCTTATGTATAAATGGAAATTTAATGTTTTATAAAGCTTTTTTTTTTTCTCTTTTTATGAATTCAAATTTTTTTCTATCTCTTCTTTCTTTCTATTTGTAGGTACTCTACCACTATAAGCAGTCTAAGCAATCGCTGCATTCACCTTACCAATTACAGCATCAATAAGATGAATCCTTTTTATCAAAACAACACAGGTGATAATTTTCAAGGACATAAATGGTAGGTTGATATTATTTCAATAGAGGTGATCTTAACCAAATTTGAGTGAGCTTATCAGGAAAATAAACATTTTAAATTCACTATTACTGTCAAAATGGAAGCAAGTCCTATAACTCTGTATCAGTGAGAGGGATAACTTATTTAAATTTTTTTTAACCTAATATCTCAGGCTTTGACAGTATTGTATTATTCATCCTAAGCTTAATATTTCAAACCCGAGCTGATCACATAAGATACTCAAAATGAAAGGGCTTAATATAGTGATCATTCTCAACTTTTCTTTAATGGCATGGTGGGATAGCTTGAAACAATGATTTATGCATCCTGGAGCAAATTTTGAATGTCTTTTATCCTTTGTGCATTAACTTAAGTTCAAGATATGAGTTGCGAAATGTTAACTATGTGTTTTTAATCATGAAAAAAGCAATATGTGAATACTTAGAGGAGTCAAAATTTTTGCAGTATTTCGGTGATGAATCACACTGGATAGTGAGATGTTGAGTTTGCTTGATACTCTGAGTGCTACTCTTTGGATTTGCATCTATGACTTGGAATATGGCTTTGGAAATCATGGTTTTAGATTTACCTCACCTTGTTTGATTGTCAAGGTTCTTGCAACCTAAGTGAAATTTCTTCAACCATCTGGTTACTGTAGCGTGATCAACTGTGCCTTAATCTTTTGTACAACAAATGTTTTTGGTTGCTTCCATAGCATTATGACCCAGTTTGAATTCATAAAGCATAAGCTCCTGAATTAAACTACGTAGCGTGTACATTTGTTATGGAATAGCCGAGAGATTTCGGTTCATGCCTTTGAGTTTAGTTAGGCTGAGAACCTTTCGGCTCAGCACATGGGTTAGTTAGGTGCAACATTGAGGCAGGTGTTAATGCGGGCGGGCGGGCGGGCGTGGGTGGGCGGATGGAGGTGTCACTCAGATGTCATAATAGTCCGAGACGAAATGCGGTGACAGGGTGCGGGTGACGTCATGCACTGGAAGTGTACAGAAGTTTGTGTGAGAATTTGAAAATAGTTGGGTACTAGACGCCAAAATGAGAAGGATTGACTTTTGGAGCTCGCAGACGCGAGGCGAACTTGCGCCCTATGAGGGATGCACGAGATGGGGACCAAATGAATAAGACAGCATAGAAGATTGTCTCTCCTCCTTACATCGAAATCTTTAACTCAAAGTTAATAAAAAGGTTTCGTACCTGAACAAGAAGTCGTTACGTGTTTTCGAATTATGAGATTCCTATGTTCTATCATAATGAACATTCAATGTCCATTTCACCCATTTCCATATTCATGTATCTGACTACGCAATACATTTGTGCAGCTCTCAAATCACACAATTTTTTTTGTGTTAAATGATCTGATGCTTGTAGATATGTTGACATTTGCACATTGTAGCTATGATGACTTCTTCGCAAGTAACCAAGTTAATTCTTGTGTCATTTGAAATATTTGTAAACAGTTTACATTTGTGCCACTCTCAAATCACACACAGGATGAAAGAATGCACAACATAGCGCACCTGCTACCAACCACAATGTGAGTTCCTTCCACAGTTTCAATTACATATGTACTGCAAACTGCATTTATAAAAATATTGCAAAACCTTTGACTTTCCTTTGTATCTTTGCTAATCAGTTTTCCATTCAATCTTTTATCTATACAATTGTTGAATTGATGCTAAAACGATGCTTCATAAAAAAAGTTTTTGAAAGATCTCTTTGTATTTTTTAAATTCTTCTGCATGCCAAATATAGATTGCAATAGTGTTTGTGTGCATGATAACATTTCTACAACTAACAGTTTTTTTTCTAAATTAAAGTATCTGGTGGGTATTGTATGGGGAAAACTATTTTTTGATTTATTTTATTTGCTAATAAACTTAAGAATTTTTTTATTCATGAAAAACTATTCAGAATAGGATAATTTGCTTAAAATGAGTGCTAGAGCAAAAGTATTTTTGGTGTTATATTCTAGGAGCCTGAAGACATTGTGGAATTATTTGAAAAAGCAAGGAATCAATGTTCATACTATCTGGGAATCTATCAAAGATATTGTCACCAAAACTATAATCAGGTAATTTTTCTATTATTTTTGTTAATTTGGTATTTTCTATTTCAAAAGACAAACATTTTATCTATATAACTTTTTCTTTTTTCTCTCACTCTTTCTTTTCTTTTTTTTTTTTTTTTTTTGGCTTTGGCACTAAAAACATTTTATCAGAAAAACTAGTGAATCTTTTACTTGAAAGAAAGCTTTGGTAGGTTTTCAACAAATTGCATACACTTTCAAATTTTTGTTAATTTATGAAAGGATTTTTTAGTTGTTAAAAGTTGAAAAAGGTGCTATTGATAAAGTGCTAAGAGTATAATTTTGAGTTTTATATCAGTGGCTGAAAATGTTTCTGATAAACTCTGTTAAATGATTTGATGCTCGTAGATATGTTGACATTTGCACATTGTAGCTATGATGACTTCTTCACAAATAGCCAAGTTAATTCTTGTATCTTTTGAAATATTTGTAAACAGTTTTGATATTTTAAAAAATACCAAATATGTGAGTTGAAATGAAGCTCCTTATTTATACATTGAATATAAGCAGTATTTACAAATCTTAGATTTATTTGAATGTAATTGTGTTAATATCAATGCAATCAATATTTTAAATAAGTTATAATTGGTGGAATTTCTGCATTTTAATTGCAAATAATTTCTGCATGCTTCTATTTGAAGCAAGCATGAAATATACCAACTGATTTTAACGTATCAACATATAATTACAAAAATGTTTCTTTTCTCTTCGAGAAAATATTGAGTTTTATCTCCATATTCAACAAATAAATATCTGAAACTTACCAGATTTTGTGACACAAAACAATAAAATTTAAATTATTGTAGCCTTTAATTAAAAAACAAAACTATACCATTCTGCTTTCCACCAAATTTTGCAAAATAAAACAATGTTCTAATGGTAATTTTGTTTATTAACTCTAATTTTTCAGTAAGTTTTTTAGTGTACACTTACACACACTTGTATATTTTCCAATATACACCTGCAATTTTATAAAATTATTTCAGTTGAATTCACTTGACTAAAGCAACTATATATTGGTATTAATGTTTTATTAAATGCTGAGCTCTTTTATCTCATCACTTGGTAAATTATCCTAGGAGCTAGTAAATTGTTCTAGCTAGTGATTAGCACAAAAATTTTACTCATTTATATTTAACTTTGTATTTCTAATTTGAAGTGGTAGTCATTGGAATAATGATTGAGGGTTAATGTGGCTGACTATAATAATGAACTTTTTTTTTTCACAATACAAGAATGTAACCCTTTCTAAAAAAAAAAAAAATTGGTTGGTTGGGTTTTATGGCATATCAACCTTTGTAGGTTATTTAACACCAAATCCATTTTAATGCAAATAGTTCTATTTCAAGCTATCTGATTTAATCAAACAGTTCTAATTTAAAGAAATCAGTTCAGCATAAGTACGTGGTTTCAATGTCAAAACAGCTCTATTTCAAGCAGTTCAGTTTAGCATAAGTACACAGTTTAATTATCAAAAATATTTCTATTTCAAACTATTCAGTTTAGTCAAACAGTTCTAATTCAAAGAAATCAGTTCAGCATAAGTATGTAGTTGAGTTCTATTTAAATTCATTTTTATACAAATAATCAGTTCTATTTCAAACAATTCAATTTAGCATGAGTTCATAGTTTAATTGTAAAAAACATTTTTATTTCAAGCTATTCAGTTTATTCAAACAGTTTTAATTCTGCCAATTCAGTTTAGCATAAGTATGCAGTTTAGTTCTATTTAACCCACAGATCAGGTGCTACCACTCCAGGCCAGAGTGGACCTGAAGGTGATGGCAATGAAGGGGTGCTCCATATTCCCCAAAGCTCCAGCATCATTGGAACCTCACCATCATATTGTTTAGTGTCATATCCTGGACACTCATTGAGGTGGGGGTTTACTCCTCTGCAAAGATGCAGTTGGTGTATTCTACAGCCCCAACTGACTGGGCAACCTTTCTAGAAAAGTCATATAAATGGGTATTTTGGTTTGGTACCATTTTTAAATGGAACTTATATATTTTCTCTGGCAATGAAAAAGAAGAAAAAAATCTATCGGTTGAAAAATTGAGCAAATTGACTCTCTGAAGTGATTGTAACTAAAAGTTACAAAAGTAAAACTATTAAATGGGAAACTTACTAATAGTTTTATTTGAATTTTAAGTCCTTCTTTCTTGCAGTCCATGTAATTTAGATGATATTGAATTTTTTAAATTTTTTTCCATAATTCTTAGGTCTAAGGGTTAAGTGTAGTATTGGACAAGTAAAAAAAAAAAAACAACTTTTTTTTTTTTTTTTTTTTTTTTTGTGGATTAACAACTGTTCTTATTGTTTTAGTTATGTGTTTGTTCATTCTTGAGTGATATAGCTGCATGTTTTTTTTTTTGTTTTAATTATGCTGGAAGTGGTTGTTCAATTGTAATTAAAAGCCAGAATTTTAAATGCTGATTTTCCCCCACTTCCTTCGAGAGCTTATGGCTTTTTACAATTTAGAAGATTGCTGTGGCACAATTTTTCTCCATTTTCTTTAGCCTTGAATGTAAATGTGTAAATAAGCTTAGTAAATGTAATAAAACGTTCATTTTGTATTGTCTGCTTTTCTAATTTTATCATTTCTTTATTGTTAGATGACATTAAAGAGTGTTTAACTTTATTTAAAAGATTGCTTTTAATTATATGGTGATCACTGTTATATCAGCATGTTTGTTTTTTTTGGGGGGGTATGGATTCTAACCTTGAAGATGGAAGAAAATATGATATACTAGTGTTCAGGGACAACAATTGGTTACTTAGTAACTCTTTAAAAAAAAACCCAAAAAAACTGTGTGTACACACACACACTTCAGTATGATAACTCCTATGGCATAAATACAAAAAGGAAATAATTGTTGGTCAGGACACTATAAATAACATTTTTAGCATCTTATATTGTCATTTATTAAGCTTAGCCTAGATTAGCACAGGGATGCTCAGTGAGAATCAAACTCCTTAACAATGGTTTACAAGCAAAGCTAACACTTATGCCATGTTTTTGTTTTGTTTTATTAGGTAAAAATGCTAAATCTTGAATAAACTGTTTTAGTCCCCCAATATTTGACAATTTAAGAAAATCATTCCTAAAATCTAAAAGAAATATGCCAAAAAAAACCTTTGCTTTAGTTTATCTAGATACACTTTTTTGTTTATTCTTAGCGGTGAAGCTATTGTTTCCAGTTTAACAAGAGCGAATTTGAAAAGCCCCTACTCAGCTTATGAGTTGTTTGGATTTGATATCCTACTGGATGAGAATCTGAAACCTTGGCTTTTAGAAGTGAACATATCTCCCAGGTGAGTTTTTGTTTTGTTGGGTTTTTTTTTGTTTTTTTTCCTTCCCCCTTCTCTTAATCTCTCTTTCAATTTTCATTCACTTTTTGCATATTTGAATATTTTCCTTTTCTAGTCTTCATTCCACCACTCCATTGGATATAGAAATCAAAGAACCCTTGGTTTGTGATGTACTCAACATTGCTGGTTTTCACTTACCTGCTAAGGATGATCTAATGGCTCATGTTGTTAACACTCACATGGAAGAGTAAGCAGATTTTATTTTATATTTTATTAAAATCATTGTCTAGTGGAGCAGTGCTGATCTGATCTACATGGACTTTTATTTTGGGCTCATTCAGTGCATATAAGAATAGGTTACAAATTGGGCCTCATTTTTTATTTTTTACTTCTTAGATATCAATGCATGTTTATTCGGTAAATAGATATTTCTATGAATGACACCTTGTGTTTTCTTCCTGCTTTGACAGTACAAAATTACACCTTTACTACAATTATCTAATTTTCAAATTAAATATCTAAAATTGTATAGTAATGGTTACTTTTCAGCACTTAATATTTTAAGTTGTAAATACAACTAAAAACATAACTTATTTTCAAATTTTACTTTAGACTGTATAAATGTATAAGTATTTTTGTAATAATTTTACAGATGTTTTGAAATTTTTATTTTTCAAATTTAGTGGCCACTACAAACCTCCAAATAATTATTGCCTTGATAAAAGACTGTACAGCCTAAATCTTTCTGCTGATGAAAAACTGAAGCATAACTATTATTGCCAACGTAATCTTGACACGGTAAGTATGTACTTAAACACTTCTAAAATTTGTTTGATATTGAAAAATGCTCTGTATAATGTTAACATTTTTTGCCTTTACAGCAAATACAACAAACCATTTTGGATATATTAACTCCTTATGATGTCCGGGTTTTACTGCTGACTCTTGATGAAGAAAGACGCTCTGGCAATTTTGAACGTGTTTTTCCAAGTTTTACAACTTCCAGATATCTACGTTTCTTTGAACAGCTGAAATATAGCAATTTGTTGCTGAATCAATGGTTTCAACGTTATCCCAGATTGGATTCCAGAGGTTAGTTTATTTTATTTTATCTTTCCTCAATCCCTGCCTTTTTTTTTTTTTTTTTTTTTTTTTTTTTTGTAAATGATCTGTTTACAACTATGACTTTTTTAAAATTTTTATTTTATTTCACCTTTTTGATTAATCCCTACTGCATCTTCATAGAATTTAGTGTTCCTCACAGTAGTTGGATTTTTTTTTTTTTTACACTACATCTTTGTGCTCTATCAACATCTTATGGAAGATTAAAAATAAAAAGAAATAAACCACTCTATCTAGAATATTTTAGTATGTAACAATATATACCTCATACCATAAAAAAAAAACTGCTTTAACAGTTGACATTAGCTTTACTATTTTCCATATCTCATTTTATATTTTAGCCACCAGCATTTTGATGGTGGGGGGTAACATTTGGATTTATAACATTAAGATTTATTTTCAAACAGCCTTATACAATTCAATTTTTTGTTTGATTGAAGCTGTCTCTTTATTTTTAACAATGATCTCTTGAAATTTCTAAACAACCTCTTTTGTTTTATTTTAGCATTCAATCTTTTTGTTTCTCTATAAATAAGCAGCTTGTAGGTCATGCTATTCTACAGTTGATATGAATGAACATGACAATGATTTTCAAGTCACATTGATCTAATTAAAAATTATCTGGTTGTCCGGTTTTTATTATGCAAACTAGATATAAAGAATTTATAAGCTTCTAATGTGATTTATTTATTTACTTATTTTATTTATTTATTTTTATTACATAAATTTATATCTATTAATATATAAGCTGTTAATAAATATGTTCATGGTTTTTATTTTATTTATTTAAAAGAAAAAATGACCCAAAACTGGCTTTATTTTAAACTGCACAGATAGTGGGTGGGAGGCTGAAACATAAGAGGCTTTGGGAACACTTAAAAACATACATGATTGATTCCAAATTCTATGATGCATTGTTTTAAAAAAAAATTAAATGGTTGTATATAATCATGTAAATTAGTTGAATAATTTATTATTGACTTTTTTTTCCTCAACTGAAAGTAATTAAAAAGAAAATATCAAAGCATAGATTTTAAGAATTGCATTATTTTTTTTTACTTTTCTTTCAAATAGTTGTTCCAATCCAATAATTTTTAAAAATTTCTTAAAAGGATAAACTTCAAAGATTTAGCAAAAAAAAAAAATTTACATTGTCAATGGTAGCAGATACTGTTTTCAGTTTCTACTGTAACAAAAATTCATTCTTTGCCAATGTTATTTTCTATTTTACAATAAATTGTTATATAACAGTAGTCACTATCACACTTGATGGGTTTGTGGCTGACCAAATGTGGTATGATTTGGAGAGTGCTCAATATCAATGATGGAGCTATTATATAATAATAAAAGTAAAGTTGGCGACCGTAGTTGAGGGTGACCTGAAGGCTCCTTTTTTGATAGCTACTACACCATGGTAGTATGTACATGAGGAATATGATAAATATACTGTATTAAGATGTTGCAATAATAATTTGTGTTGTCTGTTTTGTTATATTACATATGTTATTGTAATCTATGGTAGTATGTGCATAAGGAATGCAGTAAATATACTGTATTAAGATGTTATGATATTGTATATACACAGGTGGTCGAGGTGCTAGGAAATGGATATAAAGGTTCAATGAAGGAAAATGGTATTTACAGTACGTCAGGGGATTATTCATAGGTGTGGGGATTTTAGTGACAGACGTAGTATTTAAATGGTGGATTGTAGAGGTGGGATGTATTATGTGTATGGGTCATGTTGGTAGCCATCTTGTTTTCAGGTTGGGATTCTTAATACAAAAAGGTATGCCTTCTCAGTACCAAGGCTGGAATATGTTTTGACACTAGGTCATAACTTGCCCTTGCTCATATATTGGCCGATCCACTGCAGCTACTGATGGGCAAGTCTATAAATACTTGCGAGCAATTTGTACGTGGCGAGTTCAAATTGTACTCCAAAACAGGGGGAGGGTCTAAGATGGAATCTTCCACTTTAAAAAGAAATGCATATTAAATCAAAAATTGATTTAAAAAAATTTTTTTTTTTTTTTTTTTTTTAACACAAAAACATGATTAGTGATTTAGTTTTGGTTAGGGTTAATTGGTTAGTTTAAAGTCATATATCAGGACACTCGTTGGGGGGGGGGTCTTACCCCCTCTGCTGAGATGCGATCAATGTATTCTACCCCAGTCAACTGGGGTAGAATGCCTAATTTACTAAGTTAAGACTCAGTTGCCTACTATAACCTTTCTTCAAGTGTTTAATTTTATTCCTGTCATTGGCTTCATTAACACATCGGCTACATTTTTCTGTTTCAATGTATTCTAAAAGAATGGACCCTTTATTTATTTCATCACGTATAAACAAATTTTATATTGGTATGTTTTGATCTTTGATGGGGGACTGGGTTTCTTTTCCCAAAACCATACTGGATTGATTATCACAATGAATAGTTGTTGGGTTTTTAAGGGACTTTAGTTTTTTCACAGATCTCAATAGTGTTCTAAGATACAGGGCGTCTTGAATTGCTAATGAGGTAGCAATAAATTTCGCTTTGCATGTTGATAAAGTGACTGAATTTTACTTTTTAGATTTCCATGAAATCATTGGGTTGTCTTCTGCCAGTCTAAAGCAATATCCACTCATGCTTTTTCTATCACTCAAATTAGCCCAATCTGCATCACAAAATCCTAATTTCAAGGGTTTCTGTGATTTCTTAAATATTAGTGACTGATTGATTGTACCTTTTAGATGTACTTTAGTTTTGCGACAACCTAGTAACTGTATAACAAATGTCTGGGCTTGTTGCAACCATTATATACATCAGACTACCAATAATTTCATGGTAAGGTTTGCTATCTGTTAAATCGATTTTGTCACTTGTTTTCTTTATATCTATTTCACGTGGAGTTGTGTGGTTTGCAATCTGCCATGCCAAACTTTGCTAATATCTTCTCAATATATGTAGATTGATTCATTTTAGTAGTACTATTATTGCATTCAAATTGTAAAAACTAGGATAATTTTCCAAGATAAGTCATTTTGAATTTAGAGTTCAGTTTTCTTAATTTTCATTTGGTATGCCTCAGTTTTTGAAGCTATTAATGTCATCTACACGCAATAAAATGATGGATATTTGATTAACATTTTGAACATACATACAGGGGTCCATAGGTGACTACACAAAATTTAGTGTAGTTAAATAAGTATGGAATGTTTTATTCCAAGTTTGACTGCTCTGTTTTAACCCATATAAGGTTTTTTTAAGTTTCCAAATGTAATTCCCATTTTTACCTTCAAATCCTTCTGGCAGGTCAACATATATTTCATAGTTTAAGGGGGCATTTAAATAAGCACTATTAACATTCATATAATGAATTAACAAGTCATACTGGACTGCTATTTGCAATAGTAACCTTATGGAAGCTATGTTTGTCGTTGGGGCAAAAGTTTCTCTATAATCTTTACCATATGTTTGTGAATGGCCTTTGACCACAAATCTGGCTTTATAATCAGCCACCTACAACCAACAAATTTTTTTATTTTTTAGAGCTTTCTGCCATTCAAAAGTATTATTTTCTACTAAGGAATCAAATTCTTTTTCTCATCACAGAAATCCAGTTTTCAGTGTCCAGAGTTAATGGCCTCAGTATAATTAGTGGGGATTGTACACATTGTACAACAGTAGTCAACTCGACTAAATTCATGTTTTCAACTATGAAAAAATTGTTTTCTTCTGTTGGATTGGATACCGTCTTATTTGCTCCTCCCCTTTGGTGTTGAGGTTATCTTTCAGTTGTTCATCATATGTGTTGCTTATATAGTCTGACAATTCTGTTTAGTCAGAGTGTTTTGTTAGTGGGCTACTATCATAGGAATCCATGAATTTTTACACATCTAACTATTTTAATAGCTGTTGACTCCAGGAAATCAATCAAGCTGGATGTTGTTTATCATAGCCGACAAAGATACATTTTTCCCAGCGAGGATCTAATTTCATTTTATCTTGTACATAACCAAAGCAAGTCCTACCAAAAATATGCATCTTATTAAAATTTGGTTTCGAATTGGTAAAACTTTCATATGGGGTCTTTCTTGTGTTTCTATCATAACAGCAATTTCTAATATATGCTGCAGCCATCAATGCATAAACCCACAAGTTTTTGGGCAATTTTGACTCAATAAGGAGACACCTTGTCATGGAAAATAAGGTTCACCGTGAACGCTCAGCAGTTTCACTTTGATATGGAGAATAAGGAGCTGACTGTTCGTGTTTGATTCTGTTAAGTACAAGTAACTGTTGAAAAGGTTCAGAAGTGAACTTGGTTCCATTGTCTCTGTTTGTAGACATTTTACATGATCGTAAGGGGCGATGTCAACTAGATATTTCGTTGTAATGAGAAAAGTGTCGGACTTGTCTTTTATGAAATATAACATAAGGCCAGAATAGTCATCAATAGAATTAAGTACATATTTATGATCATCTTTTGCTAAGGGTTGAATATGGCCTGCTAAATTACTCTGTACATGTGTGAGAATTTTTGTTGCCTTGCGATCCAAAGTCTTATTTCTGTCATTAAACATATTCCCTTGAATGCATATATCACAGTCAAGAGCATAATTTGGAGTTATTCCTTTTACTAAGTTGGGTAACTTTTTAATATCAGATTCATTACTGTGACCTAATATTTTATGCCAATTTTGTAAGTCATAAAAGGCATTTCTTACAAAATGGCAACAATGCTGGAATATCAACATTAACAACAAACTCTTCCAAATAAAGCCCACTTTAGAAGAATGGAGACCAGCCTTCAGAAAATCAAGGAACAAGTCATATCTCAACTACAGATTGGCCACACAAGTCTCACTCATTCTTTTATACTCAAGCAGGGACAGCCACCACAATGTTTGACATGCCAGACACCTTACACCATTAAACGTGCTAGTGAAATGTGAAACTCTAGCTATCACAAGAGAGTGGCATTTTAAAACGGATAATATGAGAGATATGTTTGAAAATGTCTCCATGGATGATATTCTCTCTTTATTAAGAGATATAGGGTTATACCTAAAAATATAACACTTTTCACAATTCTGGAAAATTCAGCCATCCAACTTATGAATCAACTAAGTACAAATTATTGTTGAGTAGTAATACTTGAAATCATTAAATCTTTGTGAGTAAAACTTTAGCAAGAAATAATAACTACTTTTGGCTGTGCAAACAAATTATATCAAATAAACTTACCTCATGTTAGATGGAAATTCTTAAGACCATTTACTCGTGTGAGAGTAAATGAGCTATGTTTGTTTGTGTTTTTTTGGGGGGGGTATGTTCTCTACAATATATGCATTTACAAATCCTGCATATCTAATATATATGAACTGGATTTGGCATTAAATGCCCCATAGTGGTTGATATGCCATAAAACCCAACCAACCAACCCCACAACACACCCGACGCACTGCAAGAACCATTTTCTTCCACTGAACCTTTATATCCATCTCTTAGAATCCCCACCACCTGTGTATATGTTAGCCATGATTTCATGATTGTTAGAAATATGCCTTAATACAGTTTATTTACCATATTCCTCACATACATAACATCATAGATTATAATCACGTATACGTAATATAACAGACAACTAATGCAAAGTATTGCAACATCTTAATATAGTATATTTACCGCATTCCTTATGCACATACTACCATAGATTACAATAACGTATATGTAATATAACAAAACAGACAACTAACACAAATTATTATTGCAACATCTTAATACAGTATATTTACCATATTCCTCATGTACATACTACCATAGATTACAATGAAGTATACATAACACAACATAGACAGCTAATACAAATTATCATTGTAACGTCTTAATACAGTATATTTACCACATTCCTTACACACATACCACCATAGATTACAGTAAGGTATATGTAATATAGCATTAACACGGAACATATTCCAGCATATAAATACTAGTATTGTATATTACAATATAACGTCTTTTACACCATGATATTTCCACCTCACCTACGAGTTCTAGATCTAGCATCTATTATTCTTGCATATCAAATCGAAAATTTCGTTTTCTTCATAATACAATGATGATTTGTTCCTTAGTTAAAATCATCACTACACAAAAAAATTTTTTTTTTTTTTTTTCGTCCAAAAGTCCTGTCTATACTGCAACATCTGCTTAAGAGTCGCTTCACTTATATTCTGGAGACAACCTCAAATCTGCTGCGAGATACATGTATCATCTCTCACACACACACACACACAGTAATATGCAAATATGATCTACACACACACACACACACACACACACAAGTGTTATACACAATCTCAATGTAAACATTCTTTTGATTGTATTTTTCGATAGTTTTTTTCTTTTTTTTCTCCAATATCTTTCTCTGCCTAATTGTCATAATAAGATGGCATGAAACCTGTGGTCTCAGATAAGCATCCATACTATTAAATAAGTAAAAAGTAAAGTTGGCGACAGTAGTCGAGGGCAACCAGAAGGCTCTTTTCAATAGCTACTATACTGAAGTATAGGTGAGAGCACTACTCCTTTCCCTGGATTGCTCCACTTTACCCTTGATATGTACCTTGTTGCTGAGTGTTATGACTCGATCTGGGATTGATCCCTGGTCTCCCAGGCCATTGGCAAACACTCTACCCATGAGGCCAAAGTAGGTACAATGCTATTAAATAAATATATATAAAAACTAATTATTTTATTTATTTATTTATTTATATATATATATATATATATATATATATATAATCCTATCGCGCTGGTTGCACGGATATCCCTGACACTCTCTCGCCACTCCTCCCTATCGTTCATCGCCCTAGGTAGGTCTTCAGGACAACATCCCGTATCCTCACATAGCTGCTGAATGTATGTTCGTGCTGGTCGTCCTGCTTTTGCGTGGCCATGTGTGGGGATCCATAAGAGTACATCTCTTATGAGTTCATCTTTGCTTCTCCAGCAGTGTCCCGCATGTCTGGTTCCTCTAACCTGAATAGTTTTCGTGATAGGGGGCAGGTGGCCGTACAGTTGGTGTCTTGTGGGGTGTTGCTGCCAGGACTTGTTCAGGATTGCACGCAGCATCCTTGTGTAATTGCCATCTAGCTTCTCCAGCCGTTTTGTTAGCGTCCATGTAGTGCAGCCATATAGCAGTATCGATGTGACCGCTGCCTGGAAGAAACTGCGTTTCATTTTATCGGTTAGGTCTGATTTCCATATAATCGATAGCCTATTGATAGCTGTCCATGCTTTCGTTAACCTCGTTTCGATGTCCTTTTCGGATATACTTTTTAATTGCATTTTTTTTCTTGGAGAATGGATGACTTTTTCAAATTATTAACTGCATAACTTTACATTTAAGTAGTTACTGATGTTAGTCATTTAGAAAAGGAAAATGTTTATTTCTCCATTTGAATTTAACATATATTACTAGCTATCTATATGTCTATTCACTTTTTTTTTTAAGTCTCACACTTATGCAAATTGAAAAAGTGGGTATTCGGGGACACACACACAATGTTTTTTGCTGAGTGTAAAGCCTTGGACAGGACAAACAACAAGAAGCAATTCAGACGTTTTGAATAGACAATAGAGAAATAAAATTGAAGCCAATACAGAGAAATTGCCTGTCTTTAAACAGAAAAACAACGCAAGAACAAGTCTCTGCCTAAATTGTTACAAGATGACAAGAAACTGCACCAAGTCCTGAAACAGATAAAGAATTACTCAAATGTGATAGAAAGAATGAGAAAAAGAAACTAAAGTCAGACCCATAAAGTAGAAAGAAGGCAATCATCTCAAAATGAAAGTGCAGAGGAAGCCAACAAAAAGTGATTAGCTGCAAAAAATTGATGCAGAAAGTGAGAAAAAATCATATTAAGACAATATAAAAAAATCTCTATTATTTTAATGAGAAGAAATGCAATAGTTCCTTCGCTAAAGAAAATATATTACCTCACTCATATGGGCCAATGAATAGTGTCTTGCAATGCCTGTCATTTTTCATCAGATGGTCAGTTCAGTAATTGCTGTCACAAAAGTAAAATACTACAGCCAAACCAACGACAGCTACCAGTATATCTTTATTCGCTGATTAATCCAAAGAATTTAAATTATAAATGTTTCAAAGCTAACTTCTGGTCTTACAATTCATCACTTCTCTTTTGTTAATAGGAGCACAAGTATCAGATGTTTCTTTATACATTGATAACCTTATCATTTTCATGAGTACAATGTTAATAAGTGTGTGTGTGTGTGTGTATATATATATATATATATATATATATATATATATATATAATTTTTACTTTTTTGCAGGATTAATATTGTTAAAATCTTACTGTGAAAGTGGTATTCATCTGCAAGATCCAACAAATGACTACAAACATCAGGTATGTTGTTTTATTCATTTTGTATGATTCCAAAAAGAAATGTCTTCATTGGTTATTTGATGATAACAAACATGATCAATTGAAAATGATACATTGGAAATAATCACTGAAACTTTTGCAAGTGTACATTTAATAGTAAAAATATATAGCAATTTATCCACTCCCTTTCCTCTACTCCTGCTCCCAGCAACAGTTGATGTTAGGGAAACCAGTCAAGAAAGTTATGGCTGCCAAAGAGTTAAATGATTATCTTTTTCTTCAGAAAAAATAAGTTTGTCAACATTGTACTGTCTAGTGCTGCTCTTTGGGCAGGTAATATATTCTAAGCTTACAAGCGCACTCCTAAATCAGTCAGTTATGTTTTTTGCCATGATACATTTCTTAGTGAGGTTACATGGACTGATATCCTTCTCTAGTGATCCATTTCATTTTACTTTTTGATGGTTAATTGGCCACAAAGGACAAACACCATCAAACAACCACAAAGTATTTTTAATTTTTTAAGCAATAGATATTGAGATGTCTGAAGATGGTTCTAACATCCTGGTATTCAGAGACAGAATATGGAAGCTATCAGTGTGGCAGCTTTGATGCAGTCACTCCAGTACTGAAGTTAAGTTTGAAGGAGAAATTTTTCATAGACTGATTTTGAAGTGGGAAGTCAGGTTTCTCTTATGAAGTTTTCAGACATTTAAATACCGACCTACAATGTGTCTATGTTCATATTAAGTCCCTGAAAGCTTAAAAGCAATTTCATTTGTTTCTAATATTAACCTTAAGAGGGCTCTTAATTAGCAGATTGGAAAAACTAGAAACTCTAAATTGTTGCACTGTTATTTTGTTGTTCAATATATTTAGAATTTATTTTACATTGTTATGTAAAACCAGGGCTGTAGACTTGGAGTTCAAAACAATTCTAGGGTTAAGTCAGTCAGTACTTTAAAAAAAAAAAAGTAAAGAAAGTTAGTGATCTTTGTTGAGGGTGACCTGAAGGCTCCCTTTTCAATAACTACTACTCTGAGGTGTAGGGGAAGGCGCTACTCCATTCCCTGGATTACTCCACTTTACTCTTGATCCTTACCTTATAATGCTGAGTGTTAAGCAAGGCGGCATCAAGTACCATTTTTGAGTCTTTGGTATGACTCAACCTGGGACTGAACCCTGGTCTCCCGGACCATTAGCAAACACTTTAACCATTAGGTCAATTTAAATTGTTATATAAACATGAAAATTTCCTATTTACCAATGTAGTTTCAGTTGTTCAATTTGCTGTCAATGTATTACACTACTTGTATTCAGAGATGAACTCTATGTGGGTTTGTTATGACTGGAAGGTGACTTAATATTTTAATAAGCACTCTTCCTTTACACTGATTTTCATTTTGTCAAGAAACTAGTGAAAAGTTGTAGATACTTATTTATTCTATTTATAAAGCATTGTTATATGTGCTGCCATGTGATCTTTACAAAAACATGCTGATTGCATCTTTGCAGAAGGGTAAGATCCCTTCTTTGGTGGGAGGGAGCACTTGTTGTCTATGGGTGGTGACCTGTAAATACCTAAAAGTGGGATCCTGGTGGCGGAGCAGTCTGTGACCAGCAATACTCCACTTAGGCCCTTAATAGATGGACAGTCAGAGAGGCCTGATCCACTCAATTGGTTAGTTGTGTCAAGCTCTAGCACTTATGTGATTAAGTCCTGAACATATTCTTCAAATTGCTCTAATGGCAAACAAAAACCTAACCTTTTTTATCCTAAAGGTGCTAAAAGGCAGTGGCTGAGGGTCAGCCATGCTAAGAGAAGACTTGGACCACTGTTTAACTTTAAGGCAGGTTTTGAGTATTGAAAGTCTGAAATTGGCTGAGCCTTAAAATTCCTCTTCTGACATGAGTGTACCAACTGGTATATCCCCATCCATCTCAACCAAGATGAATGGATATTCTGCCTTGTAAATTTCCCAACAGAATCTGGACTCTGTGGTTGATAGTTGAGCACAAGATCAGTGGAGAGGGTAGGGAGAAATACATAGCAAATACAAACCAAAAAACCCAAACAAAACCTCTCTGAATCTAATTCAGAAAATGAAATAACAGAATTCCCATGATTTATTGTAATTGAATCCCTAGAAGAAACTCCTTTAGCCAAACACCCCTTTCAAGATTGAAAAAATAATCTCTGAGTAAACTTTCAAACTGAAAAAGAAATTACAAGTTTAAATCTATTAGGAGAAATAGATAATAAAATAACATGCCAAAAACCTTCCACAATCTTAAGTGCCATTTACCCACATAAAAAAAACTTAACACCTTAAAGCAAGTTATCAGAAATGGGGAGTTATCCTTAGCGCCACCTGAGAAAATACAAAGAGTTTTTGGAAAGCAAGGAGTTATGGACTACAAAAAAGATAACCATTAAAAGGAGTGGAAAAGAAATACTAACTCAGAGATTTTGATATTTAACAAATCCCATAATTGCTAAGGAAATAAAGATTAAATTCTACTTTAAAAAGGTAAAACAGTACATCTCTGTCACCCTTAAGTTGCTTTGAATGTCAAAAATATGGACACCACAGGGAAAACTGCAGAGGATATCTGATATGAAGAAGGTGTGGCCAAAAAGACCCAGACCACATGGAGGAAGGTTGTTCACTAAGAGAACCGTCCCACATTTTCAAGAACTTGTAATATTTACAAAAGAGGGGGAATCATGGAGGTGAAATATAGAAGGAATATAAGATTTCTAGAAGCAGAAAAAAATAGTAGAATCCTATTTGAGAGTTATCATCTCTGCTAATGTGGCACAAAAAGTGAGTCCAATCAGCAGCAACAATCAACCAAAATAAATAAACCTGATGATAAATTTAATTACTAATTTTAGATTATCGTAAAGTCTTGAAAATCGTTGTTTAAAATTTGTATGAATTATGGTGGAATTCATATGAGCTATTCCAAAATCCATGTATGTACTTTTTCAGTTTGCTTTAGCAAATACTCATGAATAACAACATAATCCAGTTGTACTCAAGATGGTGGAATAATCACTTCCAGCTTTTTATTACAACCAGTCAAACATGGTTGAAACGATAATTCCGTTTCTAGGACAATATACAACATCCCTCCCCACTTAGCTTGAAACTCCATACATAGTCAACTCAATACTTTTAACGACACTAAGAGGTATCCATAGGTTTTTCTATGGAACTCCAACAAGAATTCCTATCACTTGAAGGAAATGGTGCTCACCTCTCTGACATAGTTGTTGTCAATGATGATGTGAATGAGTTATTAGTAATTTCCTTAACTAAGAGTCTGTTGTTTTCCTTTTGTGTCTAGTTCCATGCTAGTGTGTTGTCTTTTGGCTTTACCCTCAGCCTTATCTTTCTTTCATCCTCCTTGTGTTTCTGCAAATGTGTTCTGATGTGGGTTATGGGATGATCATCCTCCATGCTTGCACCGTTTATTGAGAGGCTGCTATCTCTGTAGGGTGCGAGAAGCTGTGTGAGAGATGTTGAGTGCCCTTTAAACATCTGTCCCTGACTCCTCAGAGATTTGCTGGATTCTTCTGAGCCTCTCACAACAGGTTCTGTTGGAATATTCATGCGAATATGATCCACATATCTTTTCCATAGGCGACCATCCTTTAACCACACTTGAAAAGTTAGTGGGCCAATTTGCTCCTCTAAAATCCCAGACAACCATTTTGGCCTCCCTTGAAAATTCACCACATTAACGGCATCTCCAATATGAAACATCCTTTCAAGACAATTTTTATCCATTGATCTTTTAGTATTTATTTTTGTGGTGACTTTGGCAGATAAATCTGGATACATAAGGTCCAGACAAGATCGGGGATGCCTGCCCATTAGCATTGCTGGTGACTGACCCATTGTTGATTGTGGAAATATACGTATTGGGCTAAGACACACAATAATAGAGATTCCAGATCGCCTGGAACTTTAAGCCCACTCTTAATGGTTTGCACTGTGTGCTTGGCCAGTCCATTTGAGGAAGTATGATATGGTGCACATTTAACATGCTTAATTCCATTTAGGGCACAGACCTTGGAAAATTCCTTACTAGTAAAACTGCTAGCATTATCAGATATGTGTGGCAAATATGTGTCGCAACATTGTTTCTGAAGATGATGATGGCATGACGTGTGCATATATTTACTCGGTGCATCCACAATCACCAGAATCCACTTGCCTTTGATTGGGCCTGCATCATCCATGTGCATTCAGAACCAAGGCCTTCCTGGCCATTCCCCTGGATGAGGCATATTTGCACTATTTTGGTGCATGCCACAACTCTTCACACACAATTCAATATCCACATCAAACTTAGACTACCAAATGTGATAATGAACAAGGGACTTCATCCGTGAAATTCCCAGATGACTCATATGACACTTTGCTGGAATAACCACCTGTGATCTCCTTAAAACACAACACAATTGTTCTGATAATTCATCCTTCCTGGTTGTCTATAGTTGGAAGCCAGTAGATTCCTTGACAGGCCATCTCTGCCAGATCCATTTATGCACTTGTGATAACACAGGATCTACTGATGTGTAAAAAGCAAGTTTTTGACATGACTGAGGTTAAGTCTAAAGCTGACATGGAAAGTACCATTTCCTCCCGACAGCGTAATGGCATAAAATAGTTCTCTACAAATTGATGACTTTTTGAGTCAGGTTTGTACTCTAGCTGATGATGGTAATTCACCAGAACCAATGCCTAACATTAGCACTTCCTGTTGGTGATACTGCATGTTCTTCTTTAAAAAGCCCAAGCAGTGGCTTGTGATCTGTGATGATAGTAAATTCCTAACCATAAATATATTTATGGAATTTGGAAACACCTAAAATGACTGCTAGCTCTTCCCATTCTCTCGGTGTGTAATTTTGTTCTGCCCTTGATAATGTCCTGGAGGCAAAATAAATCGGTTTTTCATTACTGTCTGACATTATGTGATAAGACTTAGAATTCACATCACCTCCAAGGCAGAGCCCAGCATCTCATAATTTCTTTAACCTATTTTATTTACTTGATGAAAATGTTTTGGTTTTTTTTTTTTTTTTTTTTTTTGTTTTTTCTTATAGTGGATTCCTCCAACCTTAATTGGATCTTCCGTTCATTCTTCAAATGCAAAGTGCGTCTCAACTATTGGAAAATCTCAAGAAAAGAAATCAACTTTGGAAAAGAACAGGTGAAACCAACAAAGCAGAACATTTTACTTTTTTAAACATTTCTTTGATTTGGTGTAAATCAAAGATCTGCCAAAATTTAATGATTCATCTTTTAGGGATTTAATCTTTTAAATAAGCAATTTAAAAAAATATTGGGAGTCTGTGGCATAATGGCTAAAGTGCTGGACTGTAGCTTCAAAGTGAGTTGGAACTCATTGATTCTTGGGAAAAGTAGGAACCCCCTTATCCCCCGAGTTATGGGTTAAAGAGTCTCACGGCTGTTCTTCTATAATGATGTCTTTAGCATTAAATAACCCTCAAAGATTTATATGCCATTAAAAAAGAAACCAAACCAAACCCCATCAAATATTTTTCAGTTTTATGAGTTTCATATTTCAATCTGGTTTGATTATTTATTAAATCACTATTGGGCTGATCTATGCTATTGGTTGGGCATCTCTCATGTTGGGATAGTGAACAAGATGGATTATCATATCTTTGTTAATGAGTTCGTTTCTCACTGGGTACCATATACTTCTAGCTTGGTGTCACATCTAAACTAAGCTTTGTAAATAACTGTGCTGTTGACTGAAATATTTATAATTGAATAAGTATCAAAATATTTCCAAATTAATTTTTAGTGAATATTTCCAAGTAAAAAAAAAATTTGTTGCATATGTTCTCTTTTAATTCCATTATGAATAAAAAGTTTGTATAGCTTTCGTCTGTATAGTTCCCAATATAGCTTTTCTCCATTCCTTAGTCTAAGTGGTGCAATCATAGTAGTACTGACATGGTTATAGTATGGAAGGATTCACATTTTATTTTATCTGATAGATCAGATTTCCATATGGTTGATAATCTGTTAGTAGCAGTCTATGCTTACTTATGCCAATGTTGACATTGTTTTCAGTAGATGTGATATTGCTACTGAGGTATATGAACTTGTCTACTAATTTCAGAATAACAGCTGTATGACCGCTTACCTCTCATCTCACAAACCATTAAAGCAAGAAGAACAAGACATGCTTGGCACTGCTGGAGTAGTAAGGATGAACTCAATGTTCTCCTATGGACTCCAACACATGGACACACCAGTGTCAGCCAACCAGCAAAAACTTATTCATCAGCTCTGTGTGGACACTAGGTGCCATCAACAATGGCCAATAGGGACAGATGACAAGAGTCAAGAGAATCTGTGCTGTTAGCACACCTTGATGTTAGCTTTTAAATATTTCAATTCATATTTTTGTATAGTTTACTGTATGATTTTGTAATTAGTATAGTTTTGTTAGTTAGTTAGTATGATTTTGTTAGTTCTCTAAAACTTGAAGTCAACAATTTTTAACTCCAGTTTTTGTTGTTTTCAGAATTTTGGATTTTGTTTTCTAGTTTTCTTAGGTTTTTTTTTTTCTAAAAATTAATGAGGTGAATTTTATATAATGTTCAGCATTGGATATTTTGAGCAAATATTTTTAGCTCACATTAACTGCAGTGCATTTAGTATTAGTAATGTAGATTAAGCTTTTTATTATAGGTATTAACATGATACCCATTAAAAGTAAGATTTACATATGGATCAACACTTCTGTGTCTGTGCACTCTCAAGAGTTACACCTATAAAAACAAAATTGAATACTTTGTATATTATATATGTGGATTATACAGTTTTTTGTTTGTTTTTTTTTTCTAAATAAGAATTTTGTATTTTGATATATGGTTATAGATATATTGGCTTGGTGCTGAACTTTTTCTTTTTCAAATCCATAAAATACTTTTCTTTAACACTTAATTTCTTTTCAGTATTTAATTGCATTATATTTGGCATGTAGACTAATTTAGAGCATGTTATTCAATTTGATCATTTTTTCTTTTCTTTTTTTAAAAATCAGGTTTCAGTTTACACACTCAAAAAGAAAAAAATTGAGGCATCAAAATCTGTTAAATCTATCACAGAATATTAAAGCATTGAGTTTATAATTGGATACAAAATTGTACTTTATTATTATTATAAGATTTTTTTTTTTTTTTTTTTTTTTTTTTTTTTGTAATGGATAACAAAAGGGTTTATAATTCATGTATTATGGGTTACTTATTTGTAATTGAATTTTCCTATAGGGAATGATTCCTATTTTTTCTTTTTCAGATAAAAATAAATTCTTTATTTTCAACTGCTGCTTGCTGAATTTTTTTTTTTTTTTTTTAATGTTGAAGATGAATAAATTTTATATTCTTTTTGTCAAATTAACTGCAAAAATAATTTTTATAAGATTTCCATTTATCACCCAGAAAATAAATTTGATTGAAAATGAATGAATTGTTGCTTTTTATTTTATTTATTTATTTTTTATTTTTATTAATCTTTTTATGACTTCTAACAATAAATATTGCTGTGAAATTCTAAGATGAATCATTTTTAACTAATTTTGGTGAAATGGATATAAAACATACAGTAATAAATTTAACATTTCATATAAAAAGTAAAGAATATGAAATAAACAAAAGTGTAAGATATTTCTTACAAGTCAAGCTTCCCATAAAGAAGAATAGGATCAAGGGCTGTGTGTATTACATCTCGTACAATTGTGGCAAGGAATATAAAGGAGGAAACATCACACCTTGAAAAATAAGGTTGGAGGATCATCAAAAGGCTGTAGCAAGAGGAGAGGCAAGAAAATTGGGCATAGCTGATCACATGTGGAGAGAAGAGGGAAGTCATCAGTGCTTGTGGAATGAAGTTAGAATCGAGAACAACATTGGAAAGCAAAGAAACTTATGGCTTTGCATGTGCTGATTCCTAAACAACCTCTTGAGTAGACCCAGTTTAGAAATCAATGCAACCTAGGAACCAGCAAATAATCTCAGAAATAGAAATAACAAGATCTAAAAACACATTAGGAGGACAAGTCTCCAAAATACTGTCTGAATTGTTCAGCTGGACACATGGTTGAGGGAGTCAAGACGTCAAGTCAAATATCCTAGCAAACTGCTACCTGGAAGCTGTCTGTTCAATCTGATTCTGGTTTCAAGGCATGGATGGTGGAATGAAAACAGTCTACTCATTGATTTCAAATAGAGTTAAATTGGGAATTCCAGGAAACTTACAGAATACAACAAAAGCACCTAAAGAAGGCTGGAGAGAATAGTGACTGAAGTGAATATTAGCAGTCTACAGAAATAAAAACAGTTTCTCTAAAAGAATGGATAAATTACTGAGAAAATAATATAAGATAAGCTGCTATTTAGCAATAATAATAATGAATGGAGACAAAGCATATGGTACCATTCAGCTGATTTGCTAGACAAGGCACTTTGGGTTTGCATACTGACTACTTTATATAATGCATGTGTTGATGTAGTTCCAGACAATTTGCTGATTGGTTTAGTTTGAAGGTTAGCTCAGAATTTATTTTTTATATGTATTTCAACACGAGTTTGGATCTCCATCTTACTGATTTTCAAAATTTTCCAAGTACATATTTAAAATCAGAATTTTAATTTTTAACATATTTATATAACTTGGTAATCCAAGGATCAGCTGAAAAGTTCATTAGCTGATCAAAATATTCTCATGAAATGTGACTAAATGAAGCTTATTTTTCAATGTTGTCCCCCTTATCGTCTACACCCTTCTTTTATCAGTGTTGCAGTGCTTGGATCTCAATGGTCCCCTAAGTCATCAACAGCAGCTACGAAATTATATGAACTTTTCACTTGACTGTTATAAAGCTTATTATCTCTTAGACAGTACTTCAATCTGTTAAAGTTCAAAGAAAGTTAAACAATTCACTATTATTAATGTTAGACAACAAAATGGATATGTCTGTGTGATTTACTAGTATTAGGTATGTAGGTCCTGAAAGTTTTATGCTATTGATTGTGCTGGTGAAAAAGTGAGTGGATAAATAAGTGTTGAAATGAGGTTTGGTTTCTCTTCTATTTATAGTTGGCAGTTACTTCAATAAGAACTTGAATTGTGATTGGCTATTTTATTTACTTGTCATGTGACTTGTTTCCAACTATATCCACATGTATTAGCAATCATAAATATTTAAAAATCTGCTCCTGGTAATTCATTTTTGTTTTGTGTGCTCAAACATTATGGTCAGGTGCCAGACTTAAAATTTGTAACAGTCTTTTTGATTTGTGGATTGTTTTTAATAATGAATTGCTGTGTTTAACAGCTTTCATTTGTTGATTTTGAAAGTAGTTCACATAATGAAAGAATCAGTTGACATTTTTTTTCCTTTAATGTACAAGGTCCAACAAAATAACAGGTTCGAAGTAAAATATAATAATTTTGAATAAGCTACAAGTAGTTGGAAAAAATTTTAAATTTCTGGATAAAAAATAATCTGAACATCCAGAAAACAAGATTTTTAAAAAAAAAATCTTTGAAAACTGCCAGAAAGCAAAATAATTAGGCAGTGATTGAGCGACATAAGAGATGTTATTGAATGGCAGTAATTCTAATTATTTTTAGGATATCACCAGTTCATTGGAAAATAAAGATAAAATGAATAGTTAATATTTACCAGAAAGTAAAACAGGTTTCGATTATGCAATCAAAAAGTACTGAGCTTGAAACAATTTTACATCATAAGCTGAAGTGCTGATCAAAATTAAAAAGAAAAAGTCAAACTTACTCTACTGTAAAGTAGCTTTTTATTTATTGAGTATGCTTTTTCTGATTTTAGACTAAGCTTAAAACTTGTTTATGTCTGCTTCTTGAATCACAGCTTTTTGGTACAATGTTCAGAATAGCACACGAAAGTGCATTATTTCTGCAATGATGTACAAAATATATGTATTTAATACTTACTCTTATTTGGTGGGCAACTGTAAGTTTATCATTTGCTTCATTTTATTTTTTTTAAATTGGACATTCACATTTAAATCTCAGAATTTATATTGGGTTTTGTTTCTTTGTTTAATGGCATATCAACCTTTGTTGGTTATTTAATGCCAATGTAATCCTTGTAGAACAGCAGATACTATTTAACTCATAGCTGGGAAGATAAAGGGGTTCATTCCTTTCCAAAGAGTATTAGTCCAAAAGTGAACATAATATCGCAACTGGAGTTTACTCATTTACTTCAAGGCTGCAATCCAGTACTTTAATTGTTATGCCATGGAGACTCCCTCTAAACTATAGAGGAGGGAAAAATTAAAGAAATACTACTGATGAATGAATCGGGTAGTTCGATGTTTGATCTGTTTAAACAGTATATCAACTCATGGGTTATTCAGTGCTGAAATTTGATAATTTTGGCAGTTATATGATTTCAAGTCTAAATCCTTGAAGCAGCACCCCACAAAACAGCAATTGTATGGCCACTTACCTTTTATCACACAAACTATTCGAGTAAGACGAACAAGACATGCTAGGTATATGCAGGAGAAGTAAGGATAAATTCATGTGACATTTTCCTATGGACTTCTACATATGAACACATCAGTGTTAGTCGATTTTTAAATATAACTGTTTAGTGTGTGTGTGTATGTGCGCATATATATATATATATATATATATACATATATATCATCAGTTTTGGTATAATCAATTTTACTATGTGCCATTTGGAATTTGGATTCGTATTTTAATTACTTTAAAAAATTACATGTTGTAATTATAGTTTTTATCATAAACTAATTTTATAAATTGAATAATTTTTTTATTAAAATTTTAATACTTTCATTTGAACACATCTATGTCATACTATGAGATAACATTAATTTTGTAACAATTATAAAAAAATAGGTAAATCTATTGCTACAATTTTACATAATATTTAACTGGTGAAACATTAAAACTTTGCTTCTATTTGGATGAAATATTGGGTGTCTTATAGAAGTTATTTTCTAAAGTTTATTTACCTGCTTTACCTTTACAATGTATATTAGGTGGATTTTTTTTCCAAATATTATTTCTTACAATTGTGGAATTATTAAAGATAAATCATGCAAAAGATACAGCAGAATCATCAAATATTTTATGGATAGTGAAAGGTATAATATATTCACTTGGTAGGAGAATGCAAGAAAATCCTTTTCCTTTGGTAGGTTGTTATTGTTATCTCATCCTGTCTAGTAGTCCTCTGCCTGATTCCATTTTTGCTGACTCTTTTTAAGGAAGTAAGAGTAAATATGTGACATATCCAACCATCTCAGTGAGTTGAAGATCATAAAGATACTGATTCAAAATGATTGTTGACTCTTGCATACATAGACAGGTATGCATGTAAGGGATAAGAGAATGCAGCCTCTGACTCCTCCTGTTCCATAGAGTTCAGTGGCTCAATCAAATTTCCAAACTGTGACCACTGGAGACACCACTAGCATGTTACTTTTTTATTTGAGGCTACCTGTACTAGCAACCATCAAAAGCTTGAGACCAACATGATTATTATATATCAAAGAAAATGGGAATAAGGATTTGTTTATTTTAACTTCTTGGGTTATTTTAAGCCTAGAGGTTAGAGAATCGCATTCATTGTACATTTAAATTCACATTTTTTGTTCTTTAGAAGTTTTTTCTTTTACACATGGTCCTATTAAATACAAATAATTTTAAATGGATCTATGGGACCCTAACAGGTATTACCACTCCTAATCAGAGTGAATTTTGGAGTAATGACAAACGGATCCTCCTCACTTCCCAGATATTAGAGCCTCACCATCAGATACAGTTTAGTGTCACACTGCAAGGGATACAGTCAGTGTATGCTAAGCTCTACCAACAGGATGAATTGTAGGTCAGAAGAGACTTGGATAGAATGATAGCTAAATAGGTTGATTGATTTTCATTTTACTTGCATTCATGTATATCTATGATTTTATATTTTTTTATTTTACAATACATACACATATTTTTTTATTTTACTAATATATATATATATATATATATATATATATATATTATTTTACATATTTTTTTTCTTTTTTATATTTTGCTGTAAACTATCAACATAATGTGTATACAAAAAGCTGAAATTGATCAAAGATCCCTACAAGTATCAAGAATATTCAATTAATTTGGGCTATATAAGTTCACAAAATTTTCCAAAAGTTCCAATCTAAGTATTACATTTTGATATATTTTTTGTACATAATTAGATATTTCATCAATGACCTATTCTGAACAAGCACCTCCTTTTTTAGAAAATGTTTTATTCTTAAAATTGTTGAGAAATCTATACAAAATGCTTGATCTCAATCATTGCTTTTTGCTTGAAATATTCATTAGTGATGAGTACAAAATACTTTTTTTTAATCACATTTGAAAATTAAATCAAAAACTTTAAAGGCCTAAAGAAAATTGCCCAAAAGCATTAAGCAATAAACAAATTTGCTTAACTTCAAACATAATTAATGTTGCTTATCAGTTTTTTAAAATGTGTTCGTCAATCCTTATTCCTTCTCCTTTAAGAAAAGCAAATTTTTGGTTTTGTTTTTTAAGACAATATTCAACTTCTTGCAATGTTTTATTAGATGGAGGTTCGCTTTTGGATTTCCATATTCATCTCGAGCCTTTATATTTTCTTTCTTTACTAGATTTTTCTTCCGGAAACTTAAAAAAATAATCACGTCAAAGTATGACTTTTAAATTTATTCTTTTTAAAAACTGGTTGCAAATAAGATTTCTGTGCAATATCTCTAAGCTAAATTACAACACATGAAAGATTAACATGCATAGTGTACCCTTAGTAAGAAACCAAACAAGAAGGTGGCGTTCTAAGTCGTATTGCGCATGTGCGAAAATTTGCTCAGTCTTTTTTTTCCAGGCCGTGGTAAACGTCAGACCGTTAGAGTTTTGGTAGCGTAGAATATCCACTCTAATCCGGAAAAATGCTGATCTATAAGGATGTTATATCAGGTATAATTTAATCCATAGTTCATCAAATATTATTTGGAGAAAATATATTAATTTCCTTTGCTACATTTTGTCAATTTTTCCATTTTTAGGTGACGAACTCTTCAGCGATTCCTACAACATTAAATTGATCGATGATTGTTACTATGAAATCGAGGGAAAGGTATGTGTCCTGTTTTATTTTAATTTTATTTTATATATGGAAAGAGATGGCCTTGGTACTTCGATTTATTGGATTATTATATGTTGTAGTGATATTTTATTGCGTAGGCGTCACTGAAAGCTGTACTTAGTAATGAGTTTTTTCTTATGACCACGTAAATCCGACTACTTCATTTTTCCTTTTTTTTAATGTTATATATATGTGTGTGTGTGTGTATATGTGGCGGAATTTAGTTTATGGTGGTCGAAGTAACAAGATGGTATGGATGAGGAATTCATCAACGAGTACTTCCTTCCTCTGTGACATTCGAAGAAGCATGCGCCATTAACGACTTCGTAAAAAAAAAAAAAAAAAAAAAACCTAAAAAACTACCTTGCAGTTGAAATTGCGATAGTATATGTAGTTCTCTTTTCTTTCTTTCTCTCTAAAATTTACTGTTATATATATATATATATATACTACAGTAGTCTCAGTCTGAATAATATCCAAGTTTTCTCCATCTCTCTTTGTCGGCACTTTCTTCCTTACCTTATGGAACATAGTATTAACAAAAAAGACCTTTCAAGACTAAACCATCCCTTTACATTCTCATCTGATTGAAATTTATCTTTAAACCTTAAAAAGTGTCATTTTCATGCCATAACATACGTAAACAAGTAATTCAATTAAAAATTGTCGATAAAGACACGTTTAAAAATGGCATATCATTTAACTAGAGACTTCTATGGAACCTCGAGGTAAAACTTAAAAAAAAATTTTTTTAAATTACTTCTCAAAAAATAATTCATTAATCCATCATCAATTAGTATTTCTATAGTCCACCTATGGAACTATATAGAAATTTAAAAACTGACTTTTAAAAAATTTTTTAATCAATTATATTCTCTAAAATGAAAATCTCTAGAATAGGACGATTACTATAAGCACGTCTCATTAATAGTAATTATTTAAAAAGCAAAACTATCAAAAACCTGTATACTTAGTGGATTTTTTTTCTTTTTACACCATCCAAGTGATTTTCTACTTTTTGGAATATGCCCTGACACTTTGCCAGAAGTAGTCACTACGCGACTTAGATAATTAAAAAAAAATTAACAAAATCTAACAATGAAGTACTGGAAAAGTACTAATTTCCTTCGTTAAATTAAAACAATAGCAGTTAGTGGGCTACGCCTAATGAAAAAAAAAATAGTACTCCCGAGGCCTAGTAATTTATTGTATACTTATATAACTAAAAAAAATCAACTGTTATTGGATATCGTGCCACGATAACTTAATGCACGGGACAAAAATTGTCTGACTTCTGCACTTTCTTTACCATGTCTTATATTTTGATCACGCATCCACGTGATGCAAATGTCTTGAGGTGTTACCTGGGAAGTAAAATCATCTCAGGAACGTAAATCTACCAGGATTTTCCCCATATTGGCCTCAAATAATTTTCCTTTTAAAGGGGTGTGTGTGTGTGTATATATATATATATATATATATATATATATATATATATATATATAATCTTCCCGTAAATTTTCCGTAGAGTAGTTTTCACTAAGTAAAATATTAAAATTTGTATCTTAGCCTTATTCTGATGCAATTTTTTTCAGATTTAAAACGTTCTTATTTTATTTTTTGTAATTAGAATATGAGGCAAGGTAAAGAAATACAAGGGAGATAATTCAGCATTTGTTATGCAAAATGTTTGGGATGCGAAAACTAGCAGGTCTGGATGTAATACGCCTTATGGGTAATTATTCTCTTGGAAATTTTTCAGAGGGATGATTTGTCGGAAAAACAAATCACAAATGATTACTGGTTCAATGTGAAGGTCCCAAGAGCGATGTAGTTGATATAAAAATTTAGATAATAGACAAACTGTTTCTTTTTCCGGTAATTTTCCTTCACTGTAGGAATTCGAGGATCTATTCCAGTGCAGAAAAACTTAGTTGTGAGGAAGTAAATAAATACCCATAAAAAAAACAGTATAAGTCATTAAAATTACTTTATTACTGCTTGGAATAACTAGTTATTAAAATCCGGTGTGGAAAGAAAAAAAAAACTGACAATCATTTGGGATGTCAGCTACATTCTTATTGGAACCCTCTCAGTGACCAAGTATCTAAAACTCTTGCATCAGAAATTTAGGAAATACAAAGGACTATATTTCTTTAGAAAGCTTTTACTAAATTAGATTTCTTTGTTTAAAGAAAATTATGCTAAAATATAAGGATATTCAAAAAATACTTGTTCGGGAGCAAATCTTTTTCTACCTTTTCATAATGTTTTGGCTACTTAACCTTCTAACCTAATGTAGTGTTAAAAATCAAAACTAGTGAATTTGTTCAAATGAACCCTACATGTCTCTGTCTTGTTTTTTTAAAAAGCATGTTGCACATCAGTCGCTAATTCACTTATTTGTTAGAATAAAATTTCTGCTGTACATGCCAAGCTTATGTTTGGTAGTTCTTGTATTTGTATTCCAAAATGCCAAATTATGCGTGTTCTCAGCACAACTGTTGAACAAGGGTTTTTGGAAATGGTAATCAAATTGAAGTTAATATTACTTCAGGAAAATAAGAATGTTTGGCAGAATTTTTTGTGATAAATATTAGTGTTTTGATGAATGTTAGAAATTATTAATCACTAAACAAAAAGAACTTCAATGGAATATTTTAAGGCAGAATTTAAATGTGTGTATGTGTAGTATATATGAGGGGGAGATTGCATTTTTTTTCTACTTGGAATTTTTAAAATGAAAATTCAAAGAAAAAAATACCCAGAACTTATGTGTCTAAAAATTATATTTTCAGCGCATCACTGAAAAGGAGGGAGATTACTCTGCCATGATTGGTGCCAATCCCTCTGCTGAAGGTGGTGGCGATGATGATTTTGATTCATGCGAGAAGACCGACATTAATATAGTCATTGCTCATAAATTACAGCAAACTTATTTTACTAAGAAACAATTTATGGGATATATAAAAGATTATATGAAAAGGTGAGTTTGTTTGTTTGTTTTTTATTTTGTTGGTTAATTAAAACTTTAGCCATTCAGATAATAGAATTTTTTAATTATTTATTTTTTTATTGTCCAGCCTCGTTGAGAAAATTAAAGAAACAGACCCTGAGAAGATTAAAGAGTGGAAAGATAAATTACAAGCTAAAGTAAAGGACATTTTGGCTCATTTTGATGCCTATGAGTTTTATTATGGTGAGTTTTTTTTTCCCCTCTTTTCTTTGTCATTTTGCAGGATTCAGTCGTACTCTTTCAGCAGTCCACAACTATTAAGTCATAATTAAGAACTAGTTATTTTTCTTCCTAATTGAGTAAATGGTAGCTGTAGTTAACTTGAAATTTTTTTTTTTTTAAATATCAATATAATTTTTTCTCTTCTCAGGTGAATCAATGAACCCAGATGGCTGCGTTCTATTTTTAAACTACAGGGAAGATGGTATCACGCCATTTTTCACAGTCTTTAAAGATTCTGTTGAAGGTGAAAAATATGTAAGTATATTTGTGTCTTTTAATTTCTAGTTGTAATTTTTTAGGGTGTAGGTAATCAAAACTTAAATTCAAAGAAATTTAAAGTTTTCTTTCATTTCTTTTTTTTTTTTTTTTTTTTTTTTTTCTTCAATTAGCTTAGATGTATAGAATTTTAAAATACCAAGTCTTTTAAATTTCTATGATTGGTTTGATTTTTCTTTTCAGTAACCACACACTGGTGTCCTGAACCTGAAATGCAGCAGATTTAACATAAGATCAAGGGAAAAGATTACAGCAATTTCACCCATTTGGATTTGAAAAAAACTGGATTCTTTTGATTGCTTTTTTTCTTAGTTTATGACATCCTAATTGACAAGCATTAATCACTGGCTCATTTTAGGTTTGTAATGGAAATACACAAATGCTTTTGCATTAAAACTAAAAAAACAAACTTTTTGAGGTCTTTGTTTTCTTTTATTCTCAAGTATTTTGGGAGTGTTTAAACTTCATTTTGAAAAACAAAAATGCTAGCTCTGAAAAAGTTCCCAATCCTAAAACTGAAAGAATCAAATTCCAGACTAACAGTGTGTTGGTGTATATGTATCAATAACTCATTAATTGCATTAAAAATGTTGCACAGTTAAGGCCAAACCTTCAACTATAAAACAAATGGCAGGTATAAGTTTTTTTTTTTGTTTTCTTAATTGTACACACTTTTTTCCTTACACACACACACACACACACTACTATTATTATAAATTGGAAAAATTCTGGTTATATAAAGTACATACTTTTGGCATAGCAACAAGTATATGAAGATGAGTTACTATTCAGTATTAATTTGTAAAACCAGGTTACTGACAGAAGACTAAAAACTCAAGGTACAAATAAAACCCTGTGTGTGTTAAAGTCTATAAATGGTTGATTTGTATGTTTTGGCTTTATTCTAGATTAACTGGTAAAAACTAAGCAACAATGTAAAAATTATCAAGATAGGCTATCCAGATATATCATTTGCTATGACCTTATGTAAGTAGTTTAAAAATAAAACTGCTTGACTCTAGAACAGTTTTATTTGTCTTAATTTATATGGATCTTTCTATAATCAATCATTCATGGATTTTGATTTTTTTTTTTTTTTTTTTTTTTTCCCTTCCAGTGAATGTACCAAATTACAAAATGCACTCTTCTAGTGGTGTGAGTTTTTATATATATATATATAATCTCAGATCCATTAGAGTATTCATAAAAGTTTTTCTCATAACTTCTTTCAGCTGAAGATTTCTCAATAAGTGATATGAAAAAATGTTCATTTTTTTTTTTTTTTTTTTTTTTTTTTTTTTGTTGATATATTACACAGGTGTCTGAGTAACTAGATTCCTATGATTTTTGTAGTTATCAGTTATACTCTTGATGGTAAACAAATTTAATACTATACAATGAAATTTATGATGAGTGTCTCAATGTTTTGAATAATTAAGGTTTGATTATAACAACTATTCCATTATGCTAGAGTATATAATGGTAATTATAAACCTTTTGGACCACCTTACTAGACTGGGTCATGTGGCTTTTAGCTCTTGGAAAATCATTTAATTTGCTCAATCCCATCAACTGAGTAGCTTTTGTTTATTACTCCTTTTAAAACTTAAGCAAATTTTAAATAGTAAGGTGCCACTTTTTTAAAAGGCTGTGTTCATACTTTAGCTGTAGGATTGAATATGCAAAATGGACAAAAATAACCCCCATCTAACATGAAAAAAAAAATTATACGTCTGAGTAACCAGAATTATTTTATTGGAATGAATGAATGAAAAATATGAAGATTGTCTATCTGCATATGCAATATCGATAACAGGTGAGTTTCCAAAAACAAAATTTGAATTCTTACATCACTTTAAAATAAAAATTACTCAAATTTTCACTGGCTATGAAGAATGTTCAGGACTGTCTATCATTATTTCTTCGGTTAAATTAAAACAATTTGGATAAAAACATTGAATTGAATGACAATTTTTCTTTTCCAATTTTATGAATGAAAGAGGGAATTTAAAAAAAAACATTGGTAAGATGATATAATGAGGGGAGGGCAAATTGAGAAGACATTGTTTGTATTGAGCTAAAGGAACTTGGAACACCTGTTAGCAACTGAATGATACATCTATGATTAGTACTAAAAACTTAAAATGGGATAATCATCTGCAAAATAATTTGAATATATTCATACTAGTTATCTCGTAACCCACAGAAATTGAGGAGGGCAGGGGTTGAAAATCCCACACCAGTGTTTGAAAAAAAAATTTGTAGAAACTTTAAAATGATTCTTTACAAGTATATAAGGTATTTTTGTACAGAAGCATTGTGAAGATTTATAGTGTCTGATTTTTTTTTTTTTTTTTTTTTTTTTTTCCCCAGTCATGAGTTCATTGTAAATTTTTCTTTAAAATTGTGAATGGTAGTATCTTAAATTTTCTAAAACTTACATTAGTGAACACTAATCAAAATGCGTAATTTTTTTTTTTTCTTCAAATCAACTAAAATGGGTGTAAAAGTTAAGGTTTTTTAAGCTGCAAATTAAAATGGTTTTTGAGCCAGTCGTAATTTTCTTTTAAAGCCAAGGATACTTTCTGTGGTGTAGTGGTTAGTAAGCTAGGATTGCATACTATTACTGATGAGTTAAATTCTCAATGGATGCCCCATATTTCTGTCCTTGTGTCACAGTTAAGTTTAGTAAATAAGTACTTGCATAGCAAAAACAGAAAAATGTATAAATTGTGGCAGCTAAAATAAATTGAGGTAGTCTGTCACAAATAATTGCAAATTTCTACTAGAAAATAATACAACTTATTGGTAAATGCAAAGATTTGGGATACAATTTTTGACATACTTAATTACCTTTTTTTTTTTTTTTTTTTTTTTTTTTTTATAGAAACAATTTTTTAAATATTTGTAATGTAATACATGCCCAGAATGTTGATCCTGCTGATATTGAATCCATGTGGAATTGCCTGAAAATGAAATTAAAGTAATGTTTGGTGCTTGAGAGTATATGTTCAAGGTTCTTTTTTAATTTTTTTGTATTGTGATAAAGCAAGTCAGGAAATAGCATCTTTTCAAAATTTCTCTTGATTGTAATCTTATAAATTCAAGAAAGAGGACCTTGAAACTTAATTAAAAAATAGAAGTAATTGTAAATAAAATGCTAAATTTATGATGAAATAGAGTATTTGTCTAGAATATTTGAGATGTGTGTGGTAATATACAGAAATATAATACTTATATTCACCCTCCAGATGTGAGAAAGTTTTGGTCATTTTATTTTTTTTTTCTACTGAAGATTTACATTTAAAAACCACATTATCAATTTGCTACAATGCATCCATCCATTATATATTTTAGTTTTTCCCTCCATCAGCTACTAAGATGGTGACTTACTGTCAATTACTGATGTATAATTTTGGTTGTTATTTGAATTGTACAATATGTGATTTTTTTTTTTTTTTTTTTTTTAATCCTGGAGTCAGACTTTTCATCAAGCAATTATATAATTTCAAAGTAACTATTCCCATTTAATAATTATAATTATCATTTGCTTGTACATAGGAATACTTTTACGCTATAACTATCTAATACTAACAATTTGTATACAATTATATGGTTTCAAGTAACTAATAATTGCATACAATTATAGCTTCAACTAACTATTAATCATTTAAATAATTTGCATAGTTATATAGTTACAAGTATTTCTATCTAATCCTAATAATTTGCAAACAAATCTTGATCCATAAATGAGACCATTGGACTCACTTTAGTGTCATAGTCAGGACATTCCCTTTTTTGCTGGGAGGGGATCTTAACCTTCTACATGCAGTCCATGTATGCTAAGCCCACTGACAGGACTGTATATTTTTGACTTAACTGTTCAGTTAAAAAAAAAAAAAATGATTTGGTTAGGCTTCGTTATTTGGTTTAATAGCACATCAACCCTAGTAGGTTATTTAATAATGCTAAGTCCTGTTATATACATACATACATATATATAATTGGAAGAGGAAATCAAGCATATTAAAAAATTATTTCAATTAAAGTCTTTTTTTCAAATTCCCTTTTTTGCTGGAAGTAATATAAAAACACCCAAATAAATTTTTTTTCTTTTTACTACATCTGATGATGGTCATCTGACCAGAAATAAATTTATAATGATGCCAAGGAGGTGAATTTATCTTTTTATTTCCATATAAAAAGATATGAATGTGGGTAATGATTGGTAAGAAAATAGTTTGTAGGTAACATGATTATTAAATGAATTAGGGCTCATTTGTTTGCACACAGTTAAATGGTTTCAAGTATCACCATTTAATACAAATAATTCTATTTAATATTCATTATTTGTTTGCACAGTTTAGATGGTTTCAAGTATTGCTATCTCAGCATAATTGATGCTCAGCTACTGTCTTGCACCTTAAAGATAATATGGAGTTGGTTACTTGTTTGCCATGAATAATTTGAAGAATACAGTTAAGACAAGCATATAGGTGTTAGGGCTTGATATGACCAACTGACTGATCTGATTAGGCCTCTCCGACCACTCATCTGTTCTAGTAAGTGCCAGTTTAGTTCTTTTTGACCCATAGAAAAGACCCTATCAGGTGCTACCACTTTGGGCCAGAGTGGACCTGGGAGCAATAGCAATGAAGGGGTACTCCACATTCTCTAAAGCTCAAGCATTACTGGAACCTCACCATCAGATTGTTTAGTGTCATATCCAGGACACCCATTGAGGGAGTCTTACCCCTCTGCAGAGATGCAGTCGGTATATTCTACAGCCCCAGCCAACTGGGCAAAAGTAGGATAGGTTAGGTTATTTGGTTTAATAGCAAATCAGCCCATGATTATTTAATGCCAAAACTTGTTTATACATTCATATGATTTTTAAGGGAATAGGTTGTAAGTAACTTTATTTTAAAACAAGTTATAGCTCATTTAATTGCACACTATTTCAAGTATTTCTATCTAACACAAATAGTTCTATTTGCTACAGTAAAATGATTTCAAGCATTGCTATCTAATATACACTTAAATGGTTTCAAGTGCAGTAAATGATTTAACAATTCTATTTGATTTGTCTAAATTTCTGAGATAATTGTTTCTTGATAATTGTTATTACTTAGAATATTTGGATTATTGACCTCATGTTTATTGATAAACTCATGTTTTGGATGATATGTCAAACTTGAGTGCCTACACAGAACCTTAAACTGAACCCTTTATTCAATCTGCAGGGGTAGACTGTTCCAATTCTGTTAACCACGATCAGGTAGTGAGTATTCCTTGTCATTCTTACCAGTAGTTGGGATTGAACCTGCAACCTTCAGATAATGATTTCACTCAAGAACACATGGCGCAGTGGATAAGGCGTTAAGTTGGAAAGTGCTTCTGAGAGAAATCATCAGCAGGTTGCAGGTTCAATCCTGACTACAGATAAGAATAACACAGAATACTTACGATAACTTAACACTTGTACCGGGTCAATGGTATAGGAACAATCAAGCCCCTTGGACTGAATAAAGTGTTCAGAGTTCAACATGAAATACCTGAAGAAGACTGAAGGAAATATTGACTGAAGTCCAAATATTCAAAGTGATAACAATTCTATTTGATCCATTGATGGGACCCTAATAGGCACTACCACTCAAGATCAGAGTGGAATTGGGAGTAATGGCAATGAATGGACACTACATTCTCCAAAGCTCCAAGACTGGGGTTTTATCATTAGATAATTTAGTGTCATATACAGGACACCATTGGAAGGGAGGGGTAATTGGTGCATTCTACAGCTCCAGCTGACAAGGCTGGGTCAAAGTGGAATGTTGCAAGTCATATGACCACTATGGAGGCCGGGTTATTGCTTAGCCACCAAGACTCCATTCTCAAACATTTCGGGTTGCTAACCATGCCCATAGGTGTTCTCCTTGGGTGAGTGGGGGTTGTCTTACCCCCTGTGTAGAGGGGTAGTCGGCGTATTCTACAGCCCTAGCCAACAAGGTGATGAAGCAATGCCTGTTACTTACTCTTATTTAGATAGTGAATGTATTACATTTCTAAATAATCATTTTTGTATATTGCCAGATATTTCTCCAGCGAGATATTCTGGTCAAGTACCAAAAATTGAAGTTGTTACAATAAAGACGTAGATAGCATTGATCTATTTGTTATTTTCTTTTCAGGTTAACGAAAAATTATTAGGTCACTGTAAATACTGCACCTATCATTGACGTCAGCGCATTCTTCTTGATGAACCATTCCTTTGTTAAAGTACCTCAAATATTACCCTTAGTTTTTCTTTTAGAAATTATGAATAATCAAAAATGTAAATAATCTCCAGTTAATTTATTTTGTAACATGGTTTGACCTATTTAATAGAATTTTTATTAATTACACTGAACTCTGTTTATGTACTAAGTTTTGCCTACTTGTGGCACAAGGCTGGATGTATGATACATATTTCTGTGTATAAGAAAGGAATTACATCTTTAAAATGATTTTGACAAGAATTAGAGGAACGTGATTCTTTTTTTTTTCTTTTCTTATTTTACATAATCATTTAACACGAGGAGTCAATTTTTTGTTTTGTTACCTACTTGTTGGCACTTGTTCCTTATTCTTCGGAAGTACTTACACTAGCTGCGACAGTAACAACTCATGTCTGACGAATGTTTACTCAGTTGAGCCGAGTGTGGCATAAGGTCAACTAATTTTTGATTTTATCTTTTTTCTCAATGGCGGCTAACGTTAATTAATCAAAACGAGGCTACAATTTTTGCGCAACGGCAATAGACTTAAATGTCAACAAGTTTGTTTATTAATTTATTTCTGTTGGTAACAAAGATTTAACAATATTGGATTTCGTATGACTTCAGTATAGTTTAATGACTCAACTTTGCACCATCATAACGACCTTGAACTTCTTATTTTTAACCAATTACAAAACAGTAAAAGCGATTTGCCCGGAGAACTACATCCGCTCGAGTCGCCGAACATATCAGAAGAAGAAGAAGAAGAAGAAGCTGTCGGTAAGATTAAATGGCAAGTGTAATTGTCCAGTATATTGTGCTACGGTGTGATTTAATAGATAAATTATCTTGGCCATTAGGTGCTGTAATCACTCAAGCATGTCATGCCAGTAGTGCTATAATGCATTTGACGAGAGACGACCCTATCTGTCAGCAGTATGTCGCTGATTTGGACAATATGCATAAAGTAGTCCTTAAGGTATTTGCGCTTTTTTCCCTCTACCACCTAAGAAAAAACAACTTTTAAAAGATTTACACATTTTTCTTTTCTTTTCTTTTAGAGTGAATATGATTGACGAGAAATTATCAATATTGATTTTCTTGTTTGTACACATAATTTCGTACAACTGTAATTATTTTGATACTTTAAACCAGTCTGGGCACCTCGGGTGGTGTAATGGTTAGCAAGCTAGACTAGCAAACTTTCTCTAGTGAGTTCTATTCTCATTTGGGTGCCCCATTCATACGGCCATGTGCTACATCTAAGCAAAACGCTTAGTAAAATCCTACTTTAAACTAGTTTTGGGGACCACACGTGATGTATTTGACGTAATGGTTGCAAGCTAGATCAGCAAACCATTGTTTTGAATTCGAGTCTCACTGGATGCTCCATACTTTTGACTTTGTGCTGCAACTAAACTAAGCTTAATAAAAAGTACTGCCTTAAGTCAGTTTTCAAGACTTAAAGTGGTACTTATGCATCTATGTTACCGCAAAAAAGCCGAACTTTCCCGACCGTTTCCGGAAAGAATCGGAATATGCTGAAACGCCTAGCTAATCAAATTTAAGATAAAATAATTCAATCAATTTGTTTACTAAGTTACAAACAATTGTAAACACGAATTTATCGCAGCTAAGCGAAAAGCTACAATGGGCAGAAATGGTGATCCAAGTTTGCCAAGAAAAAAAACTTATTGGCAAAGTTAAAAGTTGCCGGGCATGTGAGCATCCTTGCCACCTAGAAAAAACGAAGGAAAAGTTATGCCTGGAGAAGCCGTAACACCAGATGCAGGACCTGAATTATTATTAAATTGTTAGGTGAAAGTACAGAATAATTACAAAACACCCCCCTCCCCACGGTAAGAATGGATTTCTAAATTAACACGTTATTACTTCTGCACGGTACAATAAGTGTATAAATACGAAAAAAATGATTTTAAAAGACAAAAAAAAATGATACACCCCCCCTCCAAATAGATAAAATAAAAATTCAAACTATTTTTTCATATTGAAAATTACCATACATTGTTGATTTATTCTTTTTCTCCTGAAAAGGTTGGTAACATTATCCATTAAAAATTGTCTTTTTCTCTTTTTTTTTTGGTCTTCATTCGTTTTGTCAACAAATTGGTTGACTTATTTTATCGTCTGCTTGCTTAAATTTCGTTCCGGAATATTCCGATTCTTTCCGTTATCGGCTCGGGAAAGTTCGGCTTTTTTGTGGTAACATAGATGCATAAGTACCCTTAAGGTTATATTGATTAAAATTTTAATGGAGACTTTCTTTTTTTGTCTTTAACTGACAATCACAATGTTTCATATACTGTTCCTCTTCTTTCAGTCTATACCAGATTTGATAAAATTAAAGGCACTTCTTTCCCTTATCTTTTTTTTTAAATGTCAGTCTTAAAATAGTGCAAAGATAATTCGTATATTCTAGAGATCATTTCGATATTGTATATGTATTTTAGAGAGTTCACTCTCCACTTCTAAAATAATTGAAAACCAATATTTTTCAAAACTGACCTTGTCCAAGTAGAGGAAAATATTTTTGAATGCCAAGTTACAAAAATTAGTCTAAAAAATTGCTTTTTTTATTTTACAAGTGTTTTTAGAAGGGACAATTCTAGTTCAGTTTCGCTAAATAAAACTAGTCATTTTAAGTTCAGAAAACTGGACGTGTACTTTTTAGAACACTCTCACCTCTAAATTTTTTTTATAATAATAATATAGAAATATTTTTTTCTGAATAACATCGATTAAGAACCAAATTTTCAGATTATAAACAAATTTTTGGGGAAAACTTGTCTATTCAAGTTTTAGATGGAGAGGGGACAGTTTTCCACGTTACTATTTCGTCAAACAGGAAATCCCATCGGATGGTGTTCCAACGGACACGTCCGGTCAATTTCTTGTCCGGGTGACCTAGCTCTGCCTTCGATCTTTCTGAATTTTAGCAGTGCAAATATCTCGTGCCTTGTCCGCCGCAGCTGTAGAATACGCCAACATCTCTTCAATAACTGTCCTGGGTATGACACTAAACTGCGTCTGATGGTGAGGTTTCAGTCCTAGACCTTTGAGGAATGTGGTGTACCCCTTCATTGCTATAACTCTCAGGTCCATTGTGACTGGGATTGATCGTACCTGTAAGAGTACTATCTATGGGTTCAATCATCTACTAAGGATTATTATTGTTATTTATTTCAAATTTAATAGCTGTGTGAAAATTATTTATGCTACATAAGCTATTGCGTTCACTTTCAGACTAATATCCTTGGCAAAACCATGAACCCTCTCTCTTATCTCAAGCTATGGGTTAAATAGTATCACTGTTGTTCTTCTACATGGCTGGCTTTGCCATTAAATTGCCCACAAGGGTTGATATGCCATTAAACAAAGAAACTGAAACCAAACTCCAAACTGAATACTTGATAAAAATATAATTACTGATTTTAAATAGTAATACTTGAAACCATTTAACTGTGTACAAACAAATAAGCTCTAACAACATGTTTAAAATAAAGTTACCTACAATAAAATTTACTATTCACTTACAAATTATGTATTTATATATATATTTGATATTGAATACAAGGGTTGACATGCTATAAAACAACCAACAAAATCTCAGCAGTACTTATACCATTGTATGGCTATTTTGTCCATAATTTCAACTAGCTCTTGAAGATATTGTAAAATATTATCATTGCTAAAATTTTCTCCAATTTCTACTCTTTAAGAGTCTGTAGTAGTGATCATCATTTTCAAATGCACATTCCTCCCTTTAAAAATTAAACAGGCAACTTTTCCCTAAAAATCTAAAAGTTTGATTCTTAATTGATGTTATTATAAAAAAAGTTTTGCAGTTCCAGTACAAAAATTTCAGCGTGTGTGTGTTTCAAGCAGTACATATACACCAAGAAAACTAATAAGTGTGTAATTAAAAAAGAAATATTTATTTACTTTACTTGCATGCTGTGAGAGAGTTTTCATTTTCTTTTTTTAACAATAACAATTATTTGTGAGTAAAAATATTCAAGTCATAAAATAGAAAGTAATCAGAAAGAAAAAATGAATATATATATATATATATATATATATATATATATATATTGCCAGGAACTGTTTTAGGAAATTATTAAGTGAAGAAAATGATTATTAAAAATGACAAAAATATTAACTTTTCAGTCTGACATTTCTGTGAGAAGCAGATGTCAAAAATTAAATTTTAAAGTTTTATTTCACAATGAAATCAGGAAAGAAAAAAGATAACTTAACTTTTTACTATGTACATGTATTTCTTTGACTTTCTTGAACATGAAATAGAAATACTGGATTGGCTTGATAGTTGAGTAGCATAATCAAACATTTTTATGTTTGAACATTCATTTTGTTTTAATGCACAAAAATATATTTAAAAAATTAAGTCTGATATTTATATTCACCACCCAGAAAATTAAGTTTGTCGTGAGCTAAATTTTTTTTTTTTCTTTAATTGAAATGGTTAAAATTAAGTACCAAAATTACAAAGCAATCATTGGTCATAACTTGACCCTTTTCTAGTGGTTGGAAAAGAAATGCTAAAGAAATATTAATACGTTATCATTCTCAAATAGATGTTTGTAATACTATGTCACTAAACAGATGCTTGCACTTCTATGGTTCTTGACAGACCTTTGTAACACTACAGCACTACATAGATATTTGTACCACCATGGTTCTAACAGGTTTATGAGTGTAGCACTATGTCTTAAGTGTCAATCGAACCCCCACTGTAACCTAGCCATGAGAAAAAGTAACAAACATACAAAACACCATCTAGGTTCACAAATACAAAAGTTTATTCATTACTACACCTCTTAGTCATTGAAGAAAATAGCAAACATAGAGAAATAGACCTTGTTATTATCATACTCGTTTTCTGTTCTAGCTTTTGCACGTGCTTGCCTGCTAGTTGCGTCTTCATGGCAGATGTAGGACTCCTTTGCGGAGCTCACCCAAAATTGGTGCCTTAATTTTCATCTGTCTTCACATTGTTGCGTCTTGTCCCCAACTTACTACCTTTTTCTGTTTTCTATCCCTTGTCCACTCGCTGTTGATAACCTGAGCATCTGTTGCTATCCTGACCTAGACCTCCATTCACCTTCCCATTTGCTTCTCTCTTATAGTCTTTCTCTCTCTCTTTCTGTGACTGCCCTGAACCCCCCTCTTATATATGTCCTTCCTTTTCCACCATCCGTGGTCGACCAGTAAATCTTGCAAGGAAACCACTCAATATTAACACAATCAACTGGAGTCCCTAATTATTTTACAATATGGCCAATGGCTAAATAGTAGCAAGCTGAAAACATAATTTTAGGACTTAACTGTTCAGTAGAAAAAAAATGAAGCAAATGACTGAAACTTAGTTTTCAATGGAATGGTGAATGTAAATATTACACACATTCACACTTTTATATAATATCAACACAAAATTGATGTAAATTTCATTGGCGGTTTATTCTGTACAAGCATCAATTTTTTTTTCTGATAGTGGTATCAAGTCACATCACAAGTCAAGTTATGACCAATATTTTGATTCTAGAAATTTCAGAAGGCATACTGAAAAAAAATGGTAAAATTCAAGTTTACTTCCTTGGTAAATAATATGCTTTAAATAAAAATTATAGAAAAAAAAAAAAAAGTGTTCCTAGAATAATTACCCCCCCCCCAATCACACCAGTTCAGCTATAATTTAAATAGGTTATCTTTATTTGTGCAAATACAAGTAAGTGTTCTTGAGGCTTCTTATTTGTCTCCCTTGAGCAATTTAATTTTATTATGAAAATAATATGGAATGGAAATATAATGGAAATTTATAATTTAATCATTAAACTTTTTTTTTTTAATACAGTGTCTCAAAATAGATGCTACCTATTAATATGATAATGATTTATTACTGAGACAAGAAACTTAAAAACAGATTGCATATCCTGGAAGCTGATATAATAATAATTTAAAAAAACATTGACTTGATGTCTCTAGCTCAAAGAATGCATTTTTTACAAGACATGTTCCATTGCACTTGTCTCAGTACTAAATCATTACTAAATCATTTTTGAATGATTTTGTCTCAAAATAAGTAGTGAGGCAAAATATTTTTTCCTGTCTTGTCCAAGACATTGTGATTGAGGATTAAAAGAAAACAATATTATTATTATTAGAGTTATTAGCAGTCACTTGGGTCCTATGTATATCATGTCACCCTATACATATTTTGAAATTCATCAAGTTATTTCTTAACTTTTTATCCACATAAAATGAAAGATTGCATTTGAACGTTTATTTTGATGATAGCAAGCATTAAATGAGTAAATGTGGAGAATTGCGATTGTAATTTTCGTGCCTAGTTGAGTTTACCAATACTGAATTATTTCCCTTTATTACCTAGCCTTTTATAAAGAAGATATTTTCCAACTTGAATGTAACATATTATTGGTTTTATGTGGGCCATCCCACAGGAAGCAAGCCACTTGCCCATTTTCAATGTCTTTCCTCTTTCACAGTGCCTTAACTACTGTGTACTAAACCCATCCTTTACCTCTGTTCGGCTACAATTATTTATTGTCTGCCTTGAAAAGTGGGTGTGTCCATTGGATTTGGATGCCTTGGAATGGCCTAAATGCACATGTCACTGGATAATCACAGTAAAACACATCCTTCCGGAATTCAAAAAGTTAGCCCCTATCAGAAAGAGATATTTTCAGAAGAAATCCTTTTTTAACTCTTTCAACTAAAAATAAGCAAAATTGTGGACTTTTTAAAGAAAACAGGACAATACAATAAAGAATAAAAATGTATTCAAAATACAAAAATAATCTTAATCCAGCATAAACTTAGAAGGGTTGACATGCTGTAAAACCCAACAATCAACCAATCATGTCCACATGACTATCCTAGAATCCATCTTGGTCTCTTTCATTTCTATTCTTTGAATAGTGAAGATGTCTTCTCCCAGCCATAGTCATTGTACGACTTGTACCATTTTTGTACTCCTTTTATATACTGCTTGTTCATAAAATAATATTTTATCTGCTGGGACATGTTTCTCTATTCTTGTCAATACTTCTTGTATGTATATTATGTATGCATTAAGTGTTTCTATATATCTAGATAAGCTTATTTTGTCTCCTTCCATTTGTTAAGTGTTAGTATATCATTGAATATACTAATGCTAATTTTGGACCTTGGTGAATGAGGATTCAACTCCCTAGCACCAACCAATCAAATGAGGCGTCAGATGCTGCTTGATGGGAAGCCTCCCCTTCTCTCACTCTGAAACTGATTTATTTCAACAGTTTACCCATTAAAATACAATCAATTCCCTCTACATGATATAATGACATGTAACAGCTGAGAACTTCTGAAAATATGCAATTTCTGAGCTATCTTTGATCATGTCACAAAATTTTAGTTCTGATTTTGTTAAAATTTCAACATCCCCCCCCACTGAACACCCTTGATCGTGTTCACTCTGTGCAAGTTTTTCACATCAGTTTTGATTGAAGTCTGAGTGACACTAAGTTTCCTCAGGTCTCCCAAACTTTTCTAAGTATTCTAGCTGGTTTTAACAGTGCTGTGGTCTGATTACCCACCCACCCCACCCCACTCCACCCTACCCTGATCTCCAGTTTCCTCAGTCTCTTTTCTAGGCCTTTGAGGACCATTCCAAAAACACCAACTTCAATTGGTATCTCTGTTACTTTCATGTTCCACATTTTTTTTTTTTATAGCTCTCTGGCAAGATCCAAGTATTTGTATATCATTTTGCTTTCTTTTATTTTTACTTTTACGTTGTAATTAACAAGAAGAAAATAACTTGTGGATTTTGCTGTTCCAGCAGACGACAGAGTGAAAATAAAATGAGTAAATAGATAAATACTAGGCCTGGTCTTCAGGCGGAGATTGGGTGATCCATTTGTATGTCAAAGTCCCAAATAATTGTTTCATTTTCTAGGACAGTTTGTGCATATACCATTCATCACCATGGTCAAACTTTAATCTCTTGCATGATTCCCAGTGGATCACCTGTCATACTCAGTCATGCCTTCTCTTGTATTCCTTTTGTGCTAGTTTGCTGCATTCGGTTATCTGATATATCACTAAAAAAAGTTATCAATTTGTACCAAAAATGAAGATATTAAACAAGTTTGAATTGTTGTTTTTTGCCACTGTTGATATTTTAAAATGAGTTCCTTTATTCTTGAAAAATACTTTCATTTCGTTTATTTTTTTTTTTTAATAGATACCAAATGAAGAACAACTTCGAAATCTTTCAGAGACTCTTACTGAAAACAACATTGAACACAAATTATGGATTGAACAACCAGAAAACATAGCCACTTGCCTTGCAACCAAACCTTGTGCGAAAGAGACTTTACAAAAATATTTTAAAAAACTGAAGTTATACAGATAAATATATATATTTTTTGGTGTGTGTGTGTGTGTGTATATATATATATATATATATATATATATATATATATATATATATATATATATATAAATAAATTTTATATATCAGTTATAAGCTGATCAATTTGAAAACTACTGTCTTGACTGTTGTTGCTTCATATAGATTGACTCTTTATTTATTCTTTTTCTCATCAAATCATTGATTTCTATGCTCTGTATACCGGTTAACAAGTTTAGAGTGGTCATCCTCTCAGGGTTGTAGAAAAATCCAAGGAATAATAACCTTCTATGAACTGGAATTTGATCTTCAACCTGATTTTATCATTGAGTTTAGTAAAATAGTTCATAATATTGCTGGGAGTCAAAACAACGGTATAAAACACCTATCCAGATATATTAACATTACTATATGTTATACCTGCAATGGAATTGTTAGTTTATATCAGTACCTTTTAGCTAAAAGCCATAAATATGTACCACTTGGTCAATTTACTAATTAGAAAAACATTTGGCAAACTTCATCAATGATCAAGTGGCACCTATCTTTTAAATATTCAGTAATGTATTGAAAAACTGTATATCAAATAGATATATGCTTTTGAATCAAAATGTAGATATTGATGCTTTTGATGTTGAGCCAGATCACCTTTGTTCATCTTGTGGATACAAACTTTGTGAGTAAGGTTCTGAAATATTTAGTAATCTTAAAAATTTAGAATCATCTTTTCTTGATGAAATAAAATGTCTTGTGAATATAGCCAAATATTTTGCAAGATAATTAACTCCGTGAATGTGAAACTAATTTTTTTTTTTCTATGAAAAATATAGAAATTATATCAGTTCAATTTTACCATGGAAATGTCCCTTCTGAGAACACTTGCCAATAGTTATTTTTTCCGTTTTATCCTTTTCAATACAATAAAGGAAAAGGTGTGTCTCAAATCTTTGAATGGCATTTTCATGTTTGTTTTAGGTTTTTTTTTGTTTTTGTTTTTTTTAACATAGAAAAGAAAGAATACCAATATTTTTATAAATCTGTTGCAAACATTTCACACCCAGATCAAATGGGGGGGGGTATCCTCATGGTGTAATGGTTAAAGCGCTGGACTGCAGAATTGTTTGAACTTCAGTTGTGCTATTATGTTTACTTTCAGACAAATACCCTTGGGAAAGGTATGGATCCCTTTATCCTCCCGGCTATGGGCTAAATAGTACCACTACTGTTCTTCTAGAAGGATGGCTTAGGCATTAAATAACCTATAAAAGTTGATATACCATTAAGCAAAGAAACCAAACCAGATCAAATAAAGAACCAACTCATTAAAGTTTGAAATTTTGATTGACTTGTTTAATTTTACAATGTGAATAATAATTTCTCATCTCTAAGATTCAGACAGATATACATTATTGCCTTTTCAACATTATTGGAAGTGTATTAAAGTATTGAGATTGAAATTGTATTTATCAAGACAGAAATGAACAACTTCAAGAAAGTTGCCTTGGCATTCAACACCTTCCAGCAAATTTTTGATAGAAGCACTTCTGAAACTGAACATTTTTGATATGTTACTTTTTGATCAGTAATTTTGGGCAAATTACATCTGTGCAAGTGAAAGTATGGAAAACATTAAAAGAAATATGATGATACAACTTACCATCATATTTCTTTTAATGTTTTCCATACTTTCACTTGCACAGATGTGATTTGCCCAAAATTACTGATCAAAAAGTAATAAGTGGCATTGACTCTTCTAGACAGCATCATCATTCAGCTGAAAATAATCATCATCCTAATTATAATAATAATGATAAGTAAAGTTGGCGACCATAGTTGAGGACAACCAGAAGGCTCTCTATTCAGAAGCTACTACACTAAGGTGTAGGGGAGGGCACTGCTCCTTTCCCTGGACTGCTCCATTTTACCCTTGATACATACCTTATATTGCTGAGTGTTAAGCAAGGAGATAATCAAGTACCATTTTTATAATTTATGACGCAACCTGGGATTGAACCCAGGGCTCTCAGACTATTGGTGAACACTCTACCCACTAGACCGATGAATAGATATTGACATGAAGAAAGATTGAGAAAAAGGTTAGATTTGAGCTTTTGCTATGCAATGAATTCTTGTAGCTCAGACAGTTAAGAGCAGATAGTATGTTTTACTAGGTTTCTCTGAGAAAAGAAATAAGTTCAAATCTCACCCAGAACTGATTTCTGATCTGTGCTATTTTTCCATATCATAGAATGATGACCTGAGTGAGTGACAAAAATTAAAGATTAAAGAAAATACTTGAAAAATTGATAATACTGAAACTGGAAATTTTATGATTTAATATATTCCTATAACTTACAATATTTAGTTATATACAGTATAATTAACACTAGGGTCATAGCTCTGACTTCAGTTGCACCTCCCATCTCACAAACCATCCACAGAAGACATGCTGGGCACTGCTGGAAAAGTAAAGAGAAACTCAAAGTGATGTTCTCTAACACAGACACATCAGTAATGGCCAACTAGTAAAAGCTTACAGAACTGGATCCTCACCAGCAGATAGTGTCATACTTAAGACCCTTCATATTTTTTAAAGAGGGGTGGAATCTTACTTTATGGCAGAAGATATATTTGACTTATTCTAAATGAACTTTGAGGTAAATAGGAAGTTATAACTTAATAGATAATGTTCTTACCATTACAATACCCAACTTTTAACTGCTCCTTAATTCTGCTTTGGTAATAAATAACACAAAGAGGGTTGACATGCTATAAAACCCAACAACCCACCCATTTGGCTTAGCAAACAAAACTATAACATAAGAAAAAAAAAATCTTAGAAAGTGATTTGGTTGGTTAGGTTTTATATCAACCATTTTTGGTTATTAATGCCAAATCCAATTTATACATATATATTAAGTACATATGATTTTTAAACAAGCCTGACCTTTTTTCTTTTGCACACAGTAATACTTAAAACCATTTAACTAACACAAATAATTCTATTAACTATAAATCCTTTGTTCATATAGCAATACTTGAAACTATTTAGTTATGTAACAGTAAAAATTTAACATCAGTCATTTATTTGGACACATTTAAATGGTTGTACATATATCATTTTTTAGTGATTATTTTTTTCCGTAATGTCATTTTTAAGTGAGTTAGAACTAATTTGTTTTCACGCTTGTATTGCTATTGTTTCTACAGTTAAATTGTTTCAATTATTGCTATCTCACTAATAATTCTATTCAGTATTGTTTGTTTGTACACTGAAGTTACAAGTATTGCTATTTAACACTAATTATTCTATTCAACAGTATTTATTCATTGGCCCAGCGGTTAGAGTGTTCGCCAATGGCCCGGGAGACCTGGGTTCAATCCCAGGTCGAGTCATACCAAAGACTTTAAAAATGGTACTTGATACCACCTTGCTTAACACTCAGCATTATAAGGTACGGTTCAAGGGTAAAGTGGAACAATCCTGGGAATGGAGTAGCGCCCTCCCCTACACCTTGGTGTAGTAGCTATCGAAAAGGGAGCCTTCGGGTCACCCTCGACTATGGTCGCTAACTTTACTTACTTTACATAGTCAAACAATTCAAAGTATTGCTATGTAATATCACTAATTCAATTTTGGCACACAGAGAGTTTCAAGTATTGCTATATAACATTAATAATTCTATTCAACATTACTCGTTCATTTGCACACAGTTAAATCATTCCAAGTATTGCTATGTATCACTAATAATTCAAACATCATTCATTTGTTTAAACACAGTTAAATGGTCAAGCAGTTCTATTTCTAACAATTCAATTTGACATTAGTCATTTGTTTTCACAGTTTAAATGTGAAACAGTTCTATTTGACCCATAGTTAGGACCCTACCAGGTGCTACCACTCCAGGTCAGAGTGGGCCAGGAAGTAGTGCCAATGAAGGAATACTCCCCATTCCCTAGAGATCCAGAACTGGAGCCTCACTATCAGATTGTTTAATGTCATATCCATATGCTTTGAAAGTATTTGACAAGCTTTGGTGTAAATTATTTTGAATTTCCAGTTTCAGAATTAAGTAAAAATTAAAATCATTGAGAAATCCTTTCAAAAAAAAAAAGAAAGAAAAAAGGATTTAGTATTAAATTCTACCATTTACTGTGTGGATGTATAGTTGTAAGTAAAGTTGGCAACCAGAAGGCTCTCTTTTCAATAGCTACTACACCAAGGTGTAGGGGAGGGTGCTACTCCTTTCCCTGGATTGCACCACTTTACCCTTGATACGTACCTTATATTGCCGAGTGTTAAGCAAGGAGGTATCAAGTACCATTTTGAAAGTCTTTGGTATGACGTGACCTGGGATCAAACTCAGATCTTCTGGACCATTGGCGAAAATTCTTGCAGCTTAAATAGAAAACTTTTCACCAGCTAGATTTATCCACTTTAATCGGTAGACAATTTTGTAATGTTTTTTTTAAGGTGATTAATTCCAATGTCATTTTTCGAATTATTTTAAAGAAAAGCTTAATTTTATTAGTTAACCCTTTACCTACTGGATGTACAACTGTCAAATATACTGATCCAACTAGGTATGCAAGTTCAAAACTATACTCTACATCTTTTGCATGCTACAATATGAGAAATACAATACTTTAAATTATGAAAGTTACAATGGTAGATTCATTAAATTACTGGGCATGAATTTATCTTCTGCTATTTGAGTGTGATCTCCACTCAGGTAAACTGATGCTACAGCATTGGGGGGGGGGGGGAAGTACCACCAGTGTAACAGACTAGACATCTTTGCCACAGGTTTTTCATCAATTTACACAAAATTATATCAATATCTCTTAAATGTTCTGTTAGCAGTAAGAAGGAAATAAAATATTGGGAAAATGGATTCTCAAGTAGAATTGCCTCATTTATTATCAGATGACAAAGATTATTTCCAACTGCTCATAGTTGAGTAGAAAAACAATGTTTCTTTTTTTTCAAAGCCAGTTAACTTGGAATTAGATGTAGAAGGATGCATAAAAAAGCAAGTATATTCAGAATTGGTTTATAACAGAAATATTCATGTTATTAAATTTAATATTTGAATTTATTAAAACATAGTATTGTTTTTAAAAGTAACTAATAATTTAAATGATGTCTTCCTTGAATTATTTTAGACAGAGGCTAAGAGATTTTTTAAAACAATATTTCAAGTATCTTTTGAACTCTATCTGAAATAGAGCTAGCCTAAACCAGAAGTTCATCTCACATACTTCAGGAGGGAAGCACCCAAGGTGTAGTGGCTAACATGCTAAACTGCAACGTCAAAGTGAGTTTGAGCTCCAGTCGTGCTATTACATCTACTTTTGGTCTAATAACCTGGCAAAAATATTGATTGGTTTGGTGGCATATCAACCATTCCTGGTCATTTAATACCAAATCAAGTTTATTCATATATATTAGATATGTATGTTTTTTAAACATAAGTCAACAAAGTATGTAACACTAGCATCAGTCATTTGTTTACCTACAGTTCAAGGATCAAATAGTTCTATATTAAACAATTCAATTTAGCATGTCAACAAAACTAAATGGTTCCAAGTATTGCTCTGTATTACTAACGATTCACTTAAACGTCAGTTATTTGTTTGCACTCAGGTTAAATGTTAAACAGTTCTATTTAACCCAAAGATAGGACCCTATCAGGTGCTACCACTTTGGGTCAGAGTGGACCTGGGAGCAATGGCAATGAAGGGGTATTACACGTTCCCAAAGCTTCACCATCAGATTGTTTAGTGGCATATCCAGGACACTCATTGGGGGAGTTTTAACCCTCAACAGAGATGCAGTCGGTGTATTCTACAGCCCCAGCTGACTGGGCCAGAAAAGGTATTGAACCCCTTTATTCCCCAGCTATAGGTTAGTTAGTACACCTGTTTTTCTACAAGGATGGCTTAAGCATTAAATAACCCATGAAAGCTGATATGCCATTAAACAAAGAAATCAAACCACATACTTCAAATTTTATTTTTTAAAAATTACGGTTCATATAGTTTTTAGCTTTTCCTTGTTGAATCCTGTGAATTTTAATTACTTAGTATTTGTTTTGTTTTTCTTTATCAGAAACTATCAGAAATCCAAATTTGGGACTGATTCTGTGAATTTCTTAAATGAGGAGCCAGTCTCCTAATAATATAAAACACTAGTGTAGTGTTCTGAGTGTACATCTGTGTGTCTGTATAAATAATATTTAAGAAAGAACGGAAGGTGAGATCTCTGCCGTTTTTGTTGTAATCTTTAAAGAAAAAATTTAACTGTAAAAGAAAGAGCGAATCATGTGATTTATAGCTTGCCACATCGAAAGAGAAAAGAAAAGAAAGCAGACAAGCTGTCAAGTCAGCAGTCGTAATAGCAGGCTGACTTAAGAACTATAAAAAGAAAGAAAGAAAAAAAAAATGGAAGGTGAGATCTCTGCCATTTTTGTAATCTTTAAAGAAAGAGAAAGGAAAGGATAGCAGACAAGTCATTGGGAAAGCAGGTAACATCGCAATGGAATGGTTTCTTTAGATTTTGAGTTTGTCTGTTTGACTATGTATCTTTTGAATCTACAATAACAGCTATAAGGTAGAGAAAGTGAGAGAGTCTCCATTTATTAATAGCAGAGACAATTTGATTTTTCCCTCTTAATTTTAACTTTGCTACGTGAAAGTTGCGTTTTTTTATTACAATAACATACAAGATACTTTTCATTTGATTTATTCTTTTTAGATTCTGAAATCTTTTTAATTTATATTATAAAAAGATATTTTATATAAACTTCAACTGTCATTATTGATGGGCATATTTTAGTAAGATATAATTAAACTGTCCAACTCTAATGGAGATTTTTTAAAGAAAATGTATGGAAATGGTTTCTAAAGATCAGTGGATACAATATACAATATCAACCATAAATAAGTACACCTAACAATTCTTTATAAAACGTTTTTCTTCTAAACCAAAGATAGAGTTTTATTATTTTTAGTGGAACATTATTATTCACTCAAAATGAATATTAATTGGCATCATTTATTGCCAAATTTTACTGCATTGAAACTAACAAAAAATAAAATTTCACACATACTCATTATTGTCATAGGAAATAGACCTGATGATCTGAGTTCAAATCCTGGATGAGGCTGATGTGTTTCACATGCCCAAGTGAAAGGCATAAATCCATCTATTCTCCTTTCAGCTATGGGTAAATAGTAGGGCAGATTATCTTCTTTAGTCTTGGTTAGTTAACCAATCTAGGAAAATTTTTAATTTGAACAAGTTGTACTCCACTTAAAAATTGACTTCGTGTCACATCCTACCTGCGGTGGAGAGGTTAGGTAATAAATATATATTCAGTGCCTCATCACACAAACTATTCATTGTTGTGCTGCAACATATTTGTATTTTAGTTTACAGTTTCAAATGTTGAAGTGTTTGGTGATAGATAATGTCCATTTTAAAAGTATAACGTTTCACGAGAAATACAGAAATCTTGGTATCTTTGGTTCAGAATTGAAATTAAAATTTTATAAAAATTTCATGGATGTATTTATTTATAGGCAATACAAAGGCTAAAGAATGTATAAGTTGCAATATTGTGCAAAAAACAACACAAAACAAAACAAAAAAAAAATGAATATCAGGAAATCATCTTGTTTGAATTCCAATAGGAGTAATTTTTGACCAATTTTTTCTTTTTGGATTTCATCACACAATTCAAAGTTGACATGTCCTCTGTCAATTAACATGAATAGCAAAGTTAGAATGGAGAATATATAGATGATTTAAATTAAAAAAAAAAAAAAAAAAAAAAATACACACACAGATAAATGATACCAATCAGCCAAAAGACAAGCAGGTTAAAAGCATGGTAAGAATAGCCCGCAGCCAAACATTTTTAGACCTTATTTTTCTAATGCAAGTATCATTGGGGAACAAGAAAAGTTTTGCTAAATGGGCTAGTCTTTAGCCAGTTTACCAAAACCTTTCTTGTTCCCCAATGATATTTGCATAAAAAAAATCTTTATAAAAAATGAAAATAAAGTTTGGCCTTGAGTTACCTTTACTGCACTTTTAACCATTAATATTAAAGGTGAGAAGTTAAATCTGGAAAAAGAAGACAAAAAAATGAAATAAAAATCAAAGAAATTAAAGACAAGAAAGTCTTTTGGTCATAATTAGCCAATCACAGTTTTTATTCAGCACCACTGCCTATAGCAAAAAGTGCTTCACAAATATACATGATATATGGAACACATTATAGACTGCTCTAACATGGACCACAAAAAAAAAAAAAAAAAAAAAAAAAGAAAGAAAAGAAAAAAAAAGAAAAAAAAAAAAAAAAAGAAAAAATTGTTGCAGTAGGGGAATCTAACAGCCACCACAACAAGGCTGTGTTGGTCCATTGCACAGAATCTATCCAGAAATTAAAAACAAAAGTGACCAGTAGCAAAACATTTTGAAACTTAAAAAAGAAAAAAAGAGAGAAAGGAGAGGGAGGGGGAAAAATGGGGGAAAAAAAAAAAAAAAAAAAAGAAGGTGTGTGTTGAAATGGGGCAGTGAAGTAGGATGAGGTTTTGAAAGTAAAAGGACTAGAAGGAAATGATATTGTGGCGAGATAGAGAGAGAGAGAGACTGACCAAAGCTCAACTGGTGTCATATGCTACCACTGTATAATGGTTATGTTTAATGCAGCACAGTAGTTAACAGGGCTACAATTGCAAACAGAAAATTAGTTGAGCCACAGTAATCAGCATTGCTGCCATTATTCGGAATTGGATTCATTCAATGGTGAAAGGGATACATTTATTTTTCTGTAAAACAGTCACTAGTGTCTTGGCAATAGCCAACAGTTCCAATTATGAGTAGATAGCACTGTTGTGAAGATCTAATTGCCATCGACATAATTATCAACACACTGTAATTGCTCCATAGCATTAAAACTTGGCCATTCTTTTAAACAGATGTAGTAGGGTTTTTAAATTTTTTTTAAAGGTCTTCATCTTGCGAATAAATATGAACATTTGGAAATATGAAGGTATGGCAATTGCTGGATTTTTTTTAATGATATATGCCTAATAGCTGGAAAAAATAGGGTTTAATATCCCCCCCCCAAAAAAAAACAGGCTTTTATCAAAAAACAAGTTTATCATTGAGCAGAAAGGGGAAAGAAAATAAAAAGGTATATCTAAAATTGCTCAAGTGAAAATTAACATAAGTTGGTGATGGAATTCATAAAAATTCTTTTATTTATCAAAAATGATTTATAATCAAGCAGTATTTTTAAATTTCTTAAAACCTATCTTTAATAGTCCAGTAAAGGTAACCCAAAAACCAAACTTTTTGAAGCTTTATTTTTCTGATGCAATATCATTGGCCTGTTTATCATAACTGTTTTCATTCTCCAAAGGCTGGCTCATTTACCAAAACTTTTCTTATTCTCCAATGATACCTACTTCAGAAAAATAAGGTCTAAAAAAGTTTGGTTTTGCATTACCCGTATCACACTTTTAACTAGCACTTAAAGGATATATAACATAGGTTAGCAGATAGGGATTCTGCTCACAAAGTATCTTCAAATATAGTGCACCAAGAGCAATGCAGTTGTGAAGACTGACGTATTTCAGGGTGGTGCAAGGTGGCATAGCAGTTATCGGCACAGAAAATGGAGTGAGTGATCAGATTTTGAATTCCAAATTGAGGCTGCTTGTCTTGACCTTGCACTAATGCCCTTGGGAAAGGGTATGAATCCCCATCACCAGATATGTTGACAAAAGAAACTCTTGTCACTGGCAAGCCACAATGGTTGATGGAGAAAAGAATGAGAGAGTGAGTGAACATATAGGCACAGTCCACTCCCCCATAACTACCTTACCAGTAGCAGCATAAAAAACCAACTGTTGCATCCATTGTCAACTTTAGCAGGTGCCAGTTACAACATATCTGTGAGTAAATGCACATACACACAGATTTTTGCTCTACCTTGTGTCACCATGTTATAAAAACAAAAACAAAATAAATTACAAATATTCATAGCATCTGTTGTTGCCAAAGATTTTAAGAAAATCATTGTTGTAGAATTGTCATTGGCTACAACATTTGAATGTGCATATGACAACAGGGCTGTGCTTTAGAGGTTGGCCTCTGTTGAAGCATATTTAAACCAACTGTGCCATTGCTCTGACGGCAGAGAGAAATGGCACATTTGCCAGAAAGAAATGGTGTGGCAGTATCTGTCAACAGTGGGAACATGGATGCTGCTGCAATCATAAGTCTGTTACTACTCGGTGGTCAGTGGTGGTGGTGGTAGTGTTGCTTTTGCTGGAAGTTAGGGACGGTAAAATGCACATTTTCTACAAACCATAGAGCCTTTATTTATCTGCTTTAGAGAATCAAAAAATACAGTGTACAGCATTTTACTTTGAGGTGCTATGCAAAAATTTGAAGAAGGATCAATCTACCTGATTGTTAAACATTTCATCGATCTCACAAGATATTTTACATATCTCTCTCTAAAAAAAAAAAACAAAAACAAATACTCCACTAAGAAATAAATAATTTCAATTTCTTTCAATGAATTTTTCAGACAAACTCCTGGTTTTTGTTGTTCACATGACATTTTGAGTGATAAATTTCCCTAATTTCTTTAAATCTCTTTTCTCAAGGAGCATGTTATCAAACAATTCTTTTTTAATAGGTCAAAATAGAGTGAACAATAAGAACAAGGAGTTGGGAGAATTCTTTAAAATTCTTCAAACTCATTTATTTTTCTTTCTTTGAGGAAACTATTTTGAAGTTTAAGTTCAACAAACTTTTGGATAGCACCTTATAGAAGCTATTACCATTCCTAATTTTCCATCTTATTCTCATAAAAGAGAAACAAAACCATTTCTCTAAAGCAGAAAATAAAGTTACTCCACTAAGGCAAATTTTGAACTGGGAGAATACTGACCAAAAAATGGAGCTGCCAATACTAATGATCTCAACTGTGAACAGATTCCTTTCTGTACAATGGAATCAGGATTAGAAGCACAAAAAAGTGGGTGGGGGGTCAAGGATAACTGTATAATCAAGAACAAGATTTTTAATAACCTTAACAGAAGTGCAACAGGTGTAGCAACAACAGCAGTTAGATGTCCCAGTGAGAGAAAAAGTCTGTCTTAAAAACCTCCATGCCAACTGTACTTCTATAAAATGACAGACAGGGTTTATTTAAAGGAGGGATAAGAAGCTTAAAAAAAAAAAAAAAAAAAGGAAAAGAAAAGTCCATGTTAATAAAATGAGAAAAAAAAAATAGACAAGAGGAAAATATCAACTCTTGTATAAAAATAAAAGATTGAGTTACATGAGAAAGAACATTAAAAAAAATATAACAACAATAACAATTTCAAACCAGCTTGCTTTTTCTGCACATATAAAACTAATTTTATCTTTCTTACTCATAAGTATTAAAAAAATTCCTCAATCTTACCATACACACACAGTTGATGTCAAGGCCTTGAAACAACAATGTAAAAAGGTTTTAGCCAATGCTGGTTTTTATGGCACTCAGTGGCATATTATTATTTTATATTAAACTCATTATTAAACTAGAAAATGCAAATAGTATAAAGCTATAAGTAGATTTTTCTTTTTTACTTTACTAATTAGACTTAAAGATTATTAATTCTACAAAAAAGATTTAGTTCTTATTTTTTCTTCTGATCTTTGGAATGTATTTAAAATAGATATAATCTTTGACTATTATATTAAAACAGTTTAATTGCAGAATCAAAACTCTTTAAATCTCTTTTTTTTTTTAATTCTATAGGTTATTTTTCTTTTTCATGAAAATCTTTCTTACAAACTATCATTCCTAAAGCCTAAATAACAATTGTTGCATCATTTTTAAGCATCTTAATACATCAACTGATGTTGTAGGCAGGTAGATATCAGTATATTATATAGGTGACAAGGTTCAGACTAAAGGAATACTACCAGCTTATAACTTGAGGACAGTGGTGAAGCAGAGATCTGAGAAAGGAGTGATATACCAATCTGTTAGTCAATAAAGATTTTTTAAAAAATGCTCATATATTGCAACTGGTGAAAAAACTTGAAAAAGAAACAATTTTGTTTAGAAAGAAATTGTTCTTATTCCCTCCTAAATTTACCATATACAAAATTATTTCAGGTGTTTTTATTTTTTTATCTGAGAGTACAGTTCTGGTTAAAAACATAGTAAGGGTAACCTGAAGCCAAACTCTTTTAGACCTTATTTTTCCAATGCAGATATCATTGGAGAACAAGAAAATTTTTGGTAAATGGACCAGGCTTTGGTCTGTCAACAGAAACTTTTGTTTCCTGATGATATCTGCATTGGAAAAATAAGATTAAAAAAATGTTTGGCTTCAGGTTACTCTTCTTCCACTTAACCTGAACTAATAACAATATAGTGTGATAAATTATTTTGAATTAGAAAGAAAAAAAAAAAAAAGAAAATTGTTTTATCAGATTACAAGGGGTATAACTTTTCTATATGATAATACTTTTGATCGTTTTTAAAACTAAACCAAAAATAGTTATCTATGTAAATAATGTAAGTGAAATGCTCTGGCCTTTTGTTTTAAGAATAAAGAGAAGGCCAACAATTAAATTAAAAAAGTTTTATCTTCACAACTAATCAATTTCTTCCAATTTCAAACAATATCAAATAGTATATCTAAAATAGGTAACTTTGAATGAGATAATGATTAGCATGCTAAGCTAGTAGACCATTACTAGTGAGTTCAATTCTCACAGGGTGCCCCATACATATGGCCTTGTGCCACATCTAAGCTTAGTAAACATCTCTAATTGAAAATAAAGGACAAAAATACTTCTGTCCTATATTAGTAGTTACATTTGCCTATAGATTTCATACACTAAATGTAATAACTGTCATGGGACAGAGGTAGTTTTACTTACAGTTCCATTTATGCACTAGTCAAAATGCTGTTAAGCTTTGTCTTTTTTTTTCTCCCCCACTAAACATAATCTGTTGGCAATTCTTTTTATTACACACAATGAAATGAAGTCTCACAATTTTACACAACAAACAAAACAACATAAAAATAAACAACAAACTTACATCTCACTATAATCATAGTGTTTATTATCATTGTTACCCACTGAGGTAAAAAAGATAATATCATTATTAATTATCCAAATACCCTGTTTTTTTTTTCCATTTTCTTTCTTTGTTTGATACTCCTTGTTTTTGATCAAAATTTTTTAATTTACATAAAGTTTTCAATTTGAAAAGAAAAATACTGTGATAATAGATCTAATCCAATTTCACTTTTACCTATTAAAAAAAAAAAGAAAAAAAAAAAAAAGAAAAAAAAAAAAAGAAAAAATAATTCTACTATATAAAGAATCTTAAAGCAGAAGATAAAAACAGGAAGTACAAACTTTACGTCTTAATCAATCTGTGTTTTTTCTTTTCTTTATTTG
>OY757919.1:64693423-64955923 GCA_963585895.1 Sepioteuthis lessoniana
CTATTATAACACTTTTCAGAAAGTTATAAAATATGGTCCTTTTCATAATCTTAGAAAACTTATGTTTGAATTAAAAAATGCAATGTAGCCAACTAAAGGGAAAAAATTCTTTAATATTTCATTATTATTAATAATAATAATAAATAGAACTACTATTCCAGTAGTAGAATGAGCACAAGGAATGATTTAAGAAGAATACTGATACAAACATCCAGGAAATCCATCTTTTCTTGAAATACAAAAGATTATGCTAATGAGCACTGCTCACATACTTTGGAAAACTCTCAATCTAATATGGTCAATAACTTCCTTAGAAAATCCTTTATTTACCTCAGGTCTCAGGTGAAAGACTTGGTAAAGAATTGTATCAAATGGCAAAACATCAGAAGAGGAGGTGGAGGAATAATATCATCAAAAAGAATTCTGAGGAACTTGATTAACCAAAATATCTCGTTATAATCATATACCATAAAGTAATAACAATGTTACTCCAATTCAGGAAAGAATACAGTGAAAAAGCATTTACATTGGATCAACAGATGTTAATGATTTAGAATGAAACTGCACTTGATAGAAAATAGTACAAAGTAAATGTTACTACTTAAAGTTTGAAAAATCAAAGAATAATGGAATGCAATAGATTTATGTGGATGTATTTCAAAGACAGAAATCATTTTTTCAAAATTTTAATTTCAATATACTGTAAAAAATGATAAGATTTTGGTATAAAATTTATCTTACACTACTGCACAAATTTAAATATTTCAGTTATTACAAATCTAAGATGAGACTACATTCAAGTAACAATAAACAATCCATATAAAATCTAAACTACTAATAATCTGCACTTCTGGAGAGAAAAAAAATAAAAAAAGAGAAAGACTGTTTGTCTTAATAGCTGCACCAGTTTTTATTTCATTAACATTTTGTAATAGAAAATGGAGAAAAGAAATTCAGTAAAATTTGTGCTGTTAAAAGAAAATTTTCTTTTAATTTCAAACAAAATAATTGGAACTTTTGTCATAACTGTTTTAAATTATTGATATAAGAATAAAAAAAAAAAAAAATGACTTCATTTTTTTTATGTTCATTCAGAATCAAATAAGTAAAATCAATTAAAATTATGTAATATTACTTTTTGATTGAAAAGTCTGTTATAATGTATATAAGTTTGTTTTATGCAGAAAACTAAAAGTTTTGAGAGTGTGTACTGGATATTTGAGCCGATAAGTAAAACAACATTCTTAAATGTTCTAATAGTTATCAGTTTTTAAACATCTCAAAGTACAAAACAGTCCATAATATGTACCTTCTTTTTCTTTAGTCATAAACTTCATAAATAGATTTTAAAAGTTTGAGAAAAGAAAGAGAAATGATGATAGAAAAAGATGTGATAAACTTGTCATTGAAAACCAAAATGAAATTATTTGTAATATGCTACAAAGCTAATCTCAACTGTGATGTGATAGGGTAAAGAAAACAGGCTTCACTTGCACAAGAAATTCGTTTACATAAATGAAGTTGGCATGAAAACTTAACATGATTAAGTTGAATAATATTTTCTAATCAACCAAATAAGAAAAATCCTGTTTTCCTTAATGTTCAACAAATTTGAATGCCAAATGTCTGGAAAGATATGAGGTTCGTTCAAAAAGTTCTAAGCCACACCAAGATTTTGTGTCACACACCTCTCACCTTTTATGTGCCTCACCAGCATAGAAATTAATACAGAAATCTAGTTTTATAAGTAGTAGTAGTGTTATCACAACAAAAATGTTCAACTATGGCTCTTCTTTCTGAGTGAAGTTTAGAACTTTTCGAATAACCCTTGTATGTGTAGTGCATATGTAAAACATACTAATACCACCAAGAAGTAGAAATAGTATGATTCCCAAATAATAAAAATGTGTTTTGAAAGTGACCATGAGTTTGTCAGGAGAGCTTCACAAGTGAAAGAGGAAGCAACAACACAACTAGGAGTGGTTTGAGGAAGGCATATAATAGTGAGGATGATAATACAGTAGCCAGTTGAGAGAAGGAAGTAGATGATGAGATAACAACAACAACAAAAAGACTAAGAAAGGATCCATTATATAAGGTCAGCTCCTGGTGATTGCTCAAGGCTGTAAAACATCTTGCTACTGCTGCTGCTGCTACCTTGCTCGAGCTAGTCAACAAATCAATCATTTTCTAAAGAGTTAATTATTCTTGTTTTTGTCTATGTGTTTTTTTTTGTTTTTTGTTCTGGCCTGCAGACTACTGCATTGAAGCCAGAACAAAGGTTAACAAAAGAAAGAAAACACAAAACAATATTTATTTTATTTATATATATATATATATATATATATATATATATATATATATATGTGTGTGTTATGACATTTTATCACTGTCATTCAAATCAGCCATCTTGTATCATCACATTCAGGCAAAGAAGTTTTCCCCCCACTTCTAATATATATGTAGGTGTACATTGCTTTCTGTACATCATTCATCTACTTGTTTATTCCAAATAGAAAAAAAAAATGGGGAGTGGGGATCACATAACTGTTATTTCATTTTATTAATCATTCTTTTTTTTGTCTCTTTAATTCATACAGGTATTGACATACCCACTCACCTTCACATTTTCTCCATACCATTCATTCTAATAGGTTGTGTAATCAATGTCACTGAAAACTGTACAGCTTGATTTCATTTCGGAACTACTGACAATTCATAAGAGATATGTTGCCATTATATCCAATCATTTCTTTCATTTTTTTCCCATTTCTTTTCTTTTTTTTAAGCTTCAATTTTTGAAGTTGCCCAGTAGTAGCTGGCTAAGCCGCTATGACAAGTGTTTGTCTGCATTGTCTTCAATTTGAGAAACTGAGGCACTTTAGGGTACAAAAAACATCCTGTCACAAATCATTGCACAGCCTCCATCACTGTACCTGCAACAAGAAAAAAAAGTAATAAGTAACAGGAAAATCTAATTCCAAAAAGTAAATTAAAAATATCTTCACTTTTTACATCTTATATTAGGATATCATAAAATAGTCAACTGAAAAGTTCATAGGCTGATCAAGATACTCTTATGGAATGTAACAAAATGAGGTTAATTTTTCAACATTATCTCCCTTATAGTCTGCACACTTCTTTCATCAGTGCTGCATTGCTTGGATCCCATTGGTAAAGAATGTCAAATGCAGATATGATGTCATCTTATGAACTTTTCAACCCATTCTCGTAAGTGAAAATCAATTTTTTAGATTCTAGTTCAGAGGTGGTGAAACCTATGGTAGCTGTACACAGGATATTTATATTTGAAAAGAATTTTAAATATATCTGAATTTTAAATGTAAATTTAATATCAACCTATGTTGTCATGACATCAAATGACATGTCAGCCACTTCTATATATGGACTTGAAGATCGAGTCTGGAACAGAATAGCAGCAGACCAGTTGAAGATGTTGAGGACAGATAGATGGGGGTGGGGGTCAGACGAATAGTTAAAGGAGTTTGAGGAAAACTAGAGTAGATAAGAAATAAGCAATAGATAAGATATATATTTATCGCAGCCAACTCAAAATTCCCCTTTCCATCAACCTCTAAAAGGTTCTAAAATAAACAATGAAGAGTCCTACATAAAAAAACAAATATTTATTCATTAATTGATTTCCCTACCAAATAATCAAACCAATGTTTGTATAGATTATATGAAAATGAACGTCTTCTAGATGATCTCCTAATACAATCAATGTCCCTGATGTAGCACATTTATTGCAGCCCTGTAATCTGCAGGGCCTAACACAATCTAAAATAGCACTTGAAAACATTGGTATATGAAATATAACATTTTTTGCTAGTGATTTGAAAAAGAAAATACTGCCTTTAATACTTTTCATTTCAAATCAGCCAAGGAAAATAATTCTTTGCCTGTTTGTCTGGTGAAGTACTTTCCCCTACTAGCTTCTACTTATAAGTTGATTAAAAGCTAAATTATGAATTTATCAAATTAAAACTAGATAGTCACCAATAAGGTCTATATTCTATTTAACTTTCATATTTTTTTTATAGAGGCTCCAGTATCCTTTTGCAGACAAAGCAACATTTTTGTTCCCAATGGTACACAGGCAGAGTGGGATTTTTAGTTGATTGCAGTAGTTTAATATAAGGCATTTTCTATCAATTGATAAATTCAGTGTTAATGTATTGAAGCATCACTAGGAGGCCTCCTATTGTAGTGTAGGATTGTGTAAAGGTTGTTTTGCAAAATATACTTAAGTGAGTGCTTTATTGCTTTCATGTTATTGTATATACGATTGCAGATGAAAATTCTTTTTTAATATATGATTAATTGATTTGTTTGAGCATAACCTCTATTTTGCAAATTTTCTAAAAATAATTCACCCACTCTACAGGGATTAAAAATCATCTGCCTGTAAAAGGGTTAAGAATGCTTACAAGCATTTTATTCTTTCTCTCCAAGAAATAATTTGTAAAATAAAAATTATAATCTACTACTAAAAAATTACTATGGGCTTATGAAGGAATCTTTCCTCCAACAGATTACCATAATTATGGGCCTACACACACAAAACCAATCACTACCCTTGTTCCAGCTGACCTAAATTCAACAAATTTAATTCATACCACAGGAAACTTACTATATCAGGCAGCAATGCCTGTACCTTGTATAACAGACTACACAGTTTGGATTATCATCAAGTAACACGTATATCACATTGGTCATTCTTTTAGACTCAATTCTCACAATTTAGGGTCAAAGAATATTTTACATTAGCATAATGTTTAAAAGAATAATGAAAAATATGTAAAACAAGGAAAGTACTTCATCTCAGAAGCTTTATATAAACTTTTGTAGCATGTAACAGATGAATTGATATTTGTACAGAACTAGAGTTCAAGTAAATTGAAATATACCATATTCCTTGAAACAGTCTAGTATAGAATGCCTTTGACAATGTGGTATCTTATCATACCCAACTACTGTTACATTATTAGGAAATGTTCTTCTCTGAATAAAAGTGAGAGACCATCATTAAGATGGATTGATTGATTTTTAATGGAATGTCAACCCATCTAGGATTATTTTATGGAAAGAGGACAGGGACTCACATTCATATTTATATTTTTTGTGTAGTTGTTTAAGAGGTCTTATTTTTTTTTACAGAGTTGTAGCAAATAACTTTTAAAAAGATCTAATTGACCCATAAATTGGACCCTAACAGGTACTACCATTCCATGACAGAGTAGACCTGGAAGTAATGGCAATAAAGGGGTACTCCACACTCTACAGATTTGGAATCTCACAATCAGATAACATCATTACGAAAAAGAAAAGAAATAAATTTTATAAAACATTTAGGATTTCATCGAGTGGTATTATCATATGTAGAATTTTATTCAGAGCTTCTGTTTGACAGTTCTTTGACTAACAAAAAGTCAACTACTAGAGTGAGTCAAAAGTTTTGCAATATTTTGGGGTAACATCAGGTACAATTCAACAGCTCCTGATGCTTTTGCTAAAGTTGTGAAAGTGACAAACCACACTGAACTGAGATGACAAGCTCACTTGATACTCTGAGTGTTACTTGTGGGAATCACCTCTATGGCTTGGAGCATGGCTTCAGAATCTACAGTTTTAGGCCTACCTGACCTTGTCTGATCATCAAGGTTCTTGCAACCTGAGCAAAATTTTTTGAACCACCTGGTTATTGTAGTGTGATCAACTGTGCCTTCACCTTTTGCACAACAAATGTTTTTGGTTGTTTCCTTGACATTATGGCCTAGTTCAAACTTGTGAGGCATAAGTTCCTGAATTAGACTATGTGGTACATTCATCTGTGTAGTCTTCAAATCATACATAGAGGGAAGCAAAGCATAATGTGTCAATGCACCAACTACCATGATACTACCAACCACAGTGAGTACCTTTTATGGCTTGAACAGCTTTGATCTTGTGATATATATGCTGCTAGCTAACATGTACCAAAACATTGCAAAACTTTTGACTCACTTTTGTATTATTGAATACTCACCTTTCCAACATCCTAAATAATCAAAGAAAAACTGCAAATGAAATTAAATAGTTAAGTCCGCTTTCTCGATAGAGAATCTAATTTTTTGACGTCTCCATCTTGAATTACCTACAAACCTAATCAATAATGTCTCATTAAATGTGAATGATTATTCTACTAAAACAGTTGGTAAATTTATTTTTTAAAGTTTGGAAATTTAAATCCTGTATAAGTTATGTCTCATAGTAACATGGTTTTGATTATTGTTACATAACTGCTTTGATGAAAGCCTCCTTTTTCCTAAATAAAAAACAAAAAAAACTTTACATTAGAGCACTTTCTTGGGTTCAGTAATGATGCATAGCAAATTTGGTATCTTTACACCAAACTGTTCAGCCATCTGTAGAGGACACAAAGTCTTCTTATATAGATAGTTAAATCTCTTTTGTGTCACATTCTAAAAGGAAGCAAAGTAGGTACATTTCATTGAAGAAATCAAATGGTTTTGGTGTTGCTGTCAGATACCTACAAGTGATTTTCAACCAAATACTTAAAATTAAGATATCAATTTCAATGGAATTTTTGTTATGCTATTGAAGAAAAAGAGGAGTAGGAGAGACTGGAAGATGAATTAGATTAGATTGGCCAACTGCCACCACACACTTTTGTGTATGGTATGACACAGAAAAATTAACTAACCATTTGGTTCCTGGCCAATGAAGTGTCCAGAACTTTCTGACAAAAACTGTTCACGTGTTCCAAAATTTCTCAGTGCTGAGATGTGAAATATCTGACAAAGGGAAAAGTGAAGCACTAGAGGCCAAGCTATAGCCAAAACAGATTTTTTCTTTTTAAAAATAAAATAATATTTGGGAAAAAAAAAAAAAAAAAAAAAATTTTTTTTTTTAAATGATTCTTCTGTAGCTCTCCTACAAATTATTTGAATACTTTGACAGATTTATAAACATTCTCTCACAAGATGTGTAACCTTTGTTTTGGTCTTGGAGGAAGTCTTCATGAAACATGTTTTGGACAGAAAAAATCTAACAGAGCCCATTCCTCTCCAAGTCTAAAACGGGTTTGAATTCATTTTCCTCCTTCAAATTAAAGACCAGTCTACTCTACTATTTACCCATAGCTAGAGAGAGAATAGCTGGATTCATACTTTTTCCGAGGGTATTAACACCGTGGTGTAATGGTTATCGTTGCAGGAAATGGACATGGCGACACGAGTTCAAATCCTGGACGAGACTGATTGCATTTCACATAGCACTAATACCCTTGGGAAAGGTATGAATCCAATTATTCTCTCTCCAGCTATGGGTAAATAGTAGGGCAGACTAGGTTCTTCAGCCTTGGCGAGACAACTAGTCTAGGAGAAGGAAAACTCTGAATTCAAACCTGTTAAACTCCGTTTAAAAATTGACCTTGTGTCATTTCCTGCCCAAGTGGAGGGGTGGGTAAATAGGATTAACACTGTGAAATAAGTCGTTCAGAATTTGAACTTTAGTAGCCAAGTCCACTTTCTATAATTATAAACATTATGCAGTGAGTGTCTAGTCAAACAATCTATTTATACACAAAATATGGGGCATATGGCCTAATAGTTATCATCTTAGAAAATGGATAGGGTGACCTGAGTTCAAGTTCTAGAGGAGGCTGTTAGTGTTTCACTTGGTGCTAATACCCTTAGGACTTTTTTAAAATCCATTTCTTCTCCCATCAGCTATGGGTAAAGAGTAAAGTAGTTTGCCTTGGTATAGCAACTGGTCTAGGAGAAGAAAAACTAAATTCAAACCAAAACTATGCTTAAAAACTGACTTTGTATTGCATCCTGTCTATGACAGAGGGTTAGGTAAATACATACTTATAAATAATATACAGGGTGGAATGATAAAATTGTTGCCCTAGAAAAGGCAACATGATTCCATTTATATTTAATGAAAACCGGTTTTCTTTTTTTGTTGCAGACCATCTACTAGTTGGCCAGTTGTGTACAAATCCCAAGAGTGATAGGAACCTTTTATCATGTCAAAGTGACACAATGTCCAATGAGCGAGATTGGAGATGTGCCGCTGTACAACTCATGCTCTCTACCAATCCAAGTTATAACATCAGGACCATTACCAGCACCCTCAAAATGCAAATCTGGACGGTTCAAAGTGCCCAGGGTGATGAAAACAAAGTTCCCAGCTATGGTTATGGTCTTTGGTGTGGTTTCAAGTGAGGGCCACATCATGCCACCTCACATCTTCGAAGTCGGCTTGAAAGTCAACACCAAAGTGTACCTGGATGTGCTGAAGAGTGTGGTGATCTCCTGGTGCAATCAGGTGGCCGGTGGCAGACTCTGGGTGTAGCAGCAGGACTCGGCGCCGGCCCACAAGTCCAAAGGGACCCAGGCTTGGCTTCAGAAGGTGTGCTACGACTTTGTACCCTTCTCTCACTGGCCTCCCCTCCTCCCCCGTCATGTTCTTTCTCAAGCCCAGTCGACTGGGGCTGTAGAATACACTGACTGTTTCTCTGCAGAGAGGTAAGCCCCCCCCCCCTCTCCCAATGAGTGCTTTGGATATGACACAAAACTGTCTGATGGTGAGGCTCCAGTAATGCTGGAGCTTTGGAGAATGCAGAGTACCCCTTCATTGCCATCGCTCCCAGGTCAACTTGCCTGGAGTGGTAGCACCTGATAAGGTCTTATCTATGGGTCAAATAAAACTGCATACTTATGCTAAACTGAATTGTTTGAAAAAAAAACTATTGGTATAAAAATGGATTTGGCATTAAATAAATTACAAAGGTTGATATACCATAAAACCTAAACAAAGAAATAAACATGTTTTTTCTCAAGTTCTTTTTCCTTTCAAATTATTTTTTCTTTGCTTTCTTCTTCCTATGTTCTTTTTTCTGTTGACTAAGATAATTCAAAAAGTCTTCAGTTGACCAATGCTCTTGCATTCTCAATTTCTCAACACAACTGATATTGCCATCTGGAACCAATAGAGAAGCAGAAGTGCCAATCCATACATGAATAATACCATAATTTATGACAATATCCATGCAAGTCAGATATGATACTTACCCTAAGACACACAGCTAAAGAGTTAATTTTTCACAAAGCACCAAATGGGTCATTTGGTTGTGATTGAGATGAAGGTTGACTTTGGGTAGTCGGAGGCTGGACTCCAAATAAGTCAGTTCCTGCTAAGCCAGTAGCAGGCATACGAGGGCCACCGCTCGACTGAGCTGTAGGAGACAGACCCACAGGCTGTTGCGCTGGCTGGTTCATACTCTGAAAAAACATAGAAAATTAGTCATCATTTTGCTGAAACAAATAAAAAAAATTTAAACAAAATTTTTTTGAAAGAGTTGGCAACTTTAATTTTGTAGAAATTTCTGTTTTGGTTGGTTGGTTTTACAGTATTTCAGCCCTAGCTGGGTAATTCATTGCTGAAGTCTGTCTTTGTAACATAGCCAAATATGAATATGTGAAATATACGGATATGTGAAATGTTCATATGCATAGGAATCTGAAAAACACTCGAAACACTGACGACTTTCTTTAGTTCAGGTACAAAACTTATTACCTTCTTGACTTTTAGGTTTTTCGACACGAGGAGAGAGAGAGACACTTTTTACTATGCTGACTGTTCCATCTGACCCCACCACGCACGGCGCATCTCGTACACCCAACTGGACTCGCCTAGGTTCGGATTTCAACTTGCTTCATCCAGCTTCAAATCTCAACTAACTGCTTTTTTTTCAAAAATCACCCAAAATCCTCAGCCCATCGCTTCTGGGCATGACGTCATTCACATCCCCAGTCTCATTTCTCATCTGGGGTTTTTATTATGACATCTGTGATTGTCACATCCTCCCCACACGAGCGCGAACACCTGCGCTCAATGAGTGCCCCTACCCGTGCACTAAGCCGAATAGTTCTATGCCTAACTAAACCGAAAGATAAGATATAACCAACAAAAAATGATAATATAAAAAAATCCTTCCGCAATTATATAACATCTTTTTTTAAAGCAAGAATATGGTTTCAAGTAACCAATAAAAAAATCTTTTGTAAACAATTATAGCTTCAAGTAACTATTCTCAATACTAATAATTTATACATGATTATAGTTTCAAGTAACTATTCCTATTTAATGATAATCTTTTGTTTGCACAGTTATATAGTTTCAGGTATTCCTATCTAATACTAATAATTTGCAAACAATCATATGCTTTTAAAAATTTCAAGCAATTATATGGTTTCAAGTCCTAGCATTTAAATAATAATAATCCTGTGGAAACAATTATAGCTTTAAGTAACTATTCTTAATACGAGTAATTTTCAGTTATATAGTTTCAAGAATTCCTATCTAATAATAATTTTCAAACAGATCTATTTCACCCATAGATGGGACTTTAACCAGTACTACCACGCAGAATCAGAGTGGAACTGCGAGTATTGGCAATGAAGGAGTACTCCACATTCTCCAGAGCTCTGAAACTGGAACCTCACCACTGGATGAAGTTTAGTGTCATATACAGGATATCCACTTCCTTTTTAGTGAGAGAAGATCTTATTTCTCCTAAAAAAATACAATCAGCATATTTTAAGTTTTGTTGACAGTGAGAAACCAGAGACTGAAATTTGGTTAAAGGCTGTTGATTATTACCAAATATCTTTATAGATGAATTATTGTTGTCAATAATAATACTAGTATTAAAAAAACCTGGTTAAATACTCAAACTGCTCCAATAACCAAGCCATGAAGAACTTATTTTGCAAAGTCCAAATCAAACCTATCAACTTATTCCTTATTGTGTTTATCTGTCCTTTTTAACCCTGTTTCTTACTATTGTGTTTTTTTGTTTTGTTTTGTTTTTTTACATTATTAAAACAAATTCATCTTAATTTTTAAATGCTTTTTTTTAATTTTTTTTTTTTTATTGTAACTCACTTAAGTTCTTATTCTACAACAGTGAGGAAGAGCATAGAGTATATAATCAATAAGCTCTCAGTGAGGCAAGAACTCATGTCCCTTTTATTTGCATTGGAGAAAACCTAGTTAAATAGACCAGCTACTTGGCTCTCTGAACTAAAAATATTTCTTTTACTGTCTTTCACATTCTGAAAACTTACACATGGGATGAATTTTCAGATCAAGAAAGAAAAAGTTGTATGGTGCTAGATCTTGTGAATATGGAAAGTGCTGCATTTGCACAATTTCATGTTTTGACAAAAGTTCCTGATCAAAAAAGAAAGCAAGAACTGGCACTAGCTAGTTTAGATATCATATAGGGTACAGCAGAAATACATCCCACATTCTAAACAGTCCCTTATGTGGGGCAAGTAAATTTAAAAAAAAATGGTAATGGCAGCTGCATCTAGCTAATGTCTAACCTTTTCTTTATCAGATATAATCAGTTACAACCATGGCACACTATGCATTTGCTGTAGAAATGTTTTTAAAACTGGTGAATCTGTAATTGGTACACAGAGAGTTTTTCATGTTCATTTCATGTGACATTGGAATGATGCTATTCTGGATAGAATTTTCAACAAATAAAAGTATCTATTTTATCCAGAACAGTATCTTTCTGATATAACATGAAATGAGCATGAAAAACTCTCAGTAACAATTATAGATTCACCACTCTTAAAGTCATCAACAGCAGATATGACATTATATGAGCTTTTCAGCCCACCATCATATAGCTGTTTATTCCTATTTTTTTCCTATGTTTAGTACATTTCTTAATGTTATATCTCTTAGATTGATAGTCATTAATCTCTTGCTTATCTGGTCACAAAAACATAAAAATCTAATACTAAATAAAGACATTTCTAAATTGCCCATTTTTTTTTTTTTTAAATCACATGCATTTGTAGGAATACAAATATAAATAAGTTCTGATTTACTTGAAAAAATCTTCAGTCAACATTTCTAATTATGAAAAGTGTTTCCTTTTTTTTAAAAAAAAAATTACAGCTACCTATCAACTACAATGAGACAACCATTAAATGCGTATAAGTGAACAATACACAGTTCAATTTGAGGAGAATTATGCGATTGCAATTGTCAAACAAATCAGACACAATTAAATGCTGAAAGTCTAATAAGAGTCAGGGTTTATAAAAAAAAGTCTATTCCAAGAAACAAAAGATCAACTGAACTGACCAGCTGTAGACAGGTTAAGTGTGGGTGGGTGAGCATAGTTATAGTCACAACAGGCCAAATAGGTGGAAAATTGAATAGCAAGATTATAAATCACAGCTTTTTTTTCAAAACAAAGTGACTATAGGTGAGTTTAGCCCAACCCCAAATCAGTGGTGTCAGGAGAAGTGACTGAGTAGTACTTTTAATTTCTAACAATTTGTGATACATTAAACAGCTGTCATCACCAACCATTATTCTAAACACTTAAACAACTTGGGGGAGGGGAAGCTTAAATTAACATGATCTGGTTAGCAGTATTAACCATTTTCAGAGATATTAATATGTTGATTGATTGATTTCAACATTACGTCAACCCGTCTGGGTTTATTCTATGTCAAGGGATTATGAACTCAAATACATTGTGCATTTATATTCACAATTTTAGTGTAGCTGTTTCTTAAGAATTTTTATTTTGTTTTAATATATCAGAATCCTCTGGGATTGTTTTCTAATAATCACTTTGTATGGTAGTGATGTTTATAAGGTTTGGCATAATTTCATTTCTTTCAAAGACAAAATATCATTCATGCAAACAATTTCAAACAGGTCCTTCATATTATTCGCATTGCAAAAATGTCTTATGAGAACTAAATGAGAAAATGTTTAACAGCGTTAAGTGTTTAACAAGCTATATACAGTGGTTGTTCCTCTTGTTTGAGTATAAAGGAGTGTGGAAATCTTATGTGACAATCTGCAATCAGATAGTGATTTGTTCCCTTCTAGACTTTCTGAAAGCTGGTTTTCATTCTCTTAGCATAGGTTTTATTAAGAAGAGTTTGTGTATGTTGTTATTCCAATGTTGTGGCCATCTTGGAAGGAAGAATTTATTGATTTTGGATTACAAATCAGTGTATAGAATTTTTACTTTACAGGAGGCTTTATTTCAAGCTGATTTGGTTGTCAAGTCATTTCTCACTATTCCAATGTGGATTGGAATCAATATGAGGTGCTATTTTTGCTGTGTTAACATTATAATATATATGATTCATCATCAATTAGAGTTGCATAATTTACTATTTCTAAATGGTGTAAATTTTACAAAGTTACATGCACAACCAACAAAATAATAATCACAATCAAGTAATATTGCTTAAATTTTTTTTCACTTGTTGCCAGGCAACTGATGTTAGCTCATTTTTATTTATTCATTGGTTGCTTGTATTTTTATGAGCTTAAGAAGAATTCAATTAATTTATTACAAAACGAGCAAATCTTATTGCATTAAACAACTCTAAGTATAATGCTTGATTAAAATAAGAGCAATCTATATGATTCAGTAAGATTAATGTTTAAAATTTGCTGAAAATACCCACTAACAGATGAATTTTAATCCCATGGCTTTGTTTGGTTTCTTTACTGGCATATCAACCATTGTGGGTTATTTAATGCCAAATCCATCCTTGTAGAACAGTAGTGGTACTATTTAACCTATAGTTGTGGGGAGGACAAGGGTATTCATATTTTTCCAAAGGGTATCTGTCCAAAAGTGAACGTAATTGCACAACTTGAGTTTGAATTCGCTTACCCTAATGTTGTAGTTCAGCATGTTAGCCATTATGACAGAGGAACTTGCCCCTTAACTTTATGAAATGATAGAAGTAAGCATAAACGTGGAAGTCAGTCATTGTTAGATTATATCTGAATACACTAATAAGAAAGCAAAGGTTAGAAGTTAGGATTATTGAAGGTCTGTTTTAACAGGATCACAAAATAATCAAACCCATTACTATTATTTTGTAAAAAAATCATGCTAACATATACTTTAATATAAATTTATCCATTGTAAAAAAAAAAAATTAAAAAAAGAAAAAAAAGATTACCACAAATTTAGTAGGTGATAAAAAGAAAAAAAATGCAAATGAAGGATAGCAGTGATACTATCTAACCCATATATGGGGGTGGGGGTAAGGGAGCTCATACCTTTCCCAAGAGTATTAGTCTGAAAGTGAACATAATAGCATAACTGGAGTTTGAATTTTCTTACTACAATGTCGCAGTCCAGCATATTAGCCACTACACCAAATGACCCCCCCCCCACCACCACCTTCAAAGTTTGTACCTCTGGGTGATGTAAGGTTTTCACAACATTTTTGAAATGGTTGGTTGGTTTTACAGCATATCAACTCTTCTTGGATTATTTTATCCTGAAATCAGTTTAAGAGTTATAATCTCCAGTTATATAAATACAAAAAAAGTATTTTTACAATCATTTTAAACAGGTATTTTTGGAACGAAGTTTAAAACTTGCTCCAGAAGATTTTGTAGGGGTAAAACCATTTTCTCAGAGGAAATTAGATTGTATTATTTAAGGCAATTTTCCATTACTATGAATTAAATATAGTGAAGATCAGCGTATGCTAATTACTCAGAGATGAAAAATTGTTTTACATACCCAAGTGGTGGAAGATGACATTACTGGTGCAGTCCAGTTAGCGCCTCCTGTTTTCTTCTGCTCTCCCTTTGGTTGCCATTGATGCTCTGTTCTGAAAGTGAAAACAAAAGCATAAAAATAAATTTTTTTTTTTTAAAATCTAAATTTAAACCAACCATAAAGCAGAAGGTTTACTGTACTAAAACATACAAATTGTTTTTTTTATTTATATAAGTAAATGGCCCATTGGCCTAGTGGTTAGAGTATTCGCCAATGGCCCGAGAGACCAGAGTTCAATCCCAGGTTGAGTCATACCAAAGACTTAAAAAAAAATGGTACTTGATGCCTCCTTGCTTAACATTCAGCATTATAAGGTATGGATCAAGGGTAAAGTGGAACAATCCAGGGAAGTCGCTATTGAAAAGGGAACCTTTGGGTCACCCTCGACTATGGTCACCAACTTATATATCTCAGAATAAATGCATTTTAGTTGATTAGCCACAAAAGAAAAGATAAAGGTTTTCTGAACAATGGGTTAAGTTAAACTAAATATACAGTCTTGACTTTCAAGTTAAAGTTCATGTTCAGTGCCTTGACATTATCTTCTAAACAGATTATTCAAATCTTACATCACTGAATGGCTGAAACATTATCTCAAGATAATATGTAAAATTCAAATTAATGAACCAAAAAAATGGTGAATATGAACTTTAGTTGAAAAATTTAAGTTCTACATTAATCAATTTAAAATTACTAGTTTATCGATTGATTTTAATGGCATGCCAAACTGTCTAGGGTTATTTCATATCTAGAAAATACATTTAAGGAATTGAATACATTGTACATTTATATTTTCACTTTTTGTTTAGTTGTTTAAAAAAATTTTCCAATACAAATAATTTGCACACAGTTGTATGGTTTCAAGTATTCCTATCTAATACTAATAATTTTAAAAGATCTATTTGACATAGATGGGACCCTATCAAGTAATACCACCCCAAGTGAGAGTGGGCCTTTGAGTAATGGCAATTAAAGGGTATTTCACATTCTTTAGAGCTCTAGAACTGGAGTCTCACCACCAGATGTAGTTTAGTGTCATATACAAGACACCCCCTTTATGTGGAAGAAGTCTCACTTCTTTGCAGGGTATACAGTCAGGGTATTTAATTCTGAGAGGGTCGACTATTTCTTTTTAAAATTGCTAGTTTGTGCAAACAAAGAAATTTTGGGCGTTGTGGTATTTTTTAAAAATACTTTCAATCAATTTACAATCTTAGTGAGATTTATGCTACTGTCAACAGGCAAACAATTTTAAGATGGCTCTGCATTCTTTTCTGACATGGTTATGCTATTCAACTCCAATTTTCTGGACATCATGGAAGCATATACTATTGTGATTTGTTAATTACTATGCAGTGTTGAAGTTTCTTGAGAATGCACATCAAGATATAAGCTACCAACACTCTTCATTCAACATGGAGAAATAAATGAACTACATGATATTATTTATCTAGATAAAAAAAAAAAAATAAAAAAGGAATGTAAATGAGGTATGAATCCAACTATTCTCCCTCCAGCTATGGGTAAATAGGACAGATTGGGCTCTTCAACATTGGTATGGCAACTAGTCAAGAAGGAAAACTCTGAATTCAAACCTGTTAAACTCCACTTAAAAAATACATATATGTACACGAGGAAAAGTTTGATTTGGTTTCTTTGTTTAATGGCATATTGACATTTATAGGTTATTTAATGCCAAATCCATTCTTGTAGAAGAACAGTAGTGGTACTATTTAACCCAAAGTTGGAAGGATAAGAGGGTTCATAGCTTTCTCCAAGGGTATTTGTCTGAAAGTGAACATAACAGTGTGTCTGGAGCTTGAGCTCACTTACTACGATTCCACAGTCTAGCACTTTAGCCATTACACCACGAGGACACCCCTATATGAGGTAAGGTGAGCAAGTTAAAAATTTTGTCGTGTTAAGAATGCTCAAAATACCATGTCACAAAAGTCAATGAAACAGAACTTAAATTAGCTTTAAAAAACAAAACACACTGTAAGAAAGTTAACACCACTGTCCACCAACATGTCTTTATTCTAAAAAATTATGTAATTCTATCAATTCTAAAAAAAAAAAAAAAAAAAAAAATTGGATAATTAAGTAATATCAATTCTAAAAAAAAAAAAAAGAATGGAATAAAGGAGAGACTCATACTTTTTCACTTGGCTGGCAGGTCCATTGATATTCAGGTTAGCGGCCATCTGCGCAAGGCTTAGATCAAGATCTCCTTGAATTAACTTGACAGGTTCTTTCTTCTGAGGAGTTTTAGTCTGAGGTTGGAGCACATCCCCAAATGCATTAAAACCTATAAAAACAGGAAAGAATTCTTAAGATTTGGGTAAAATCCATAATAAGGAATGAAAGCTGAATTCAACAAATCTTAGAGCTGGTATGGAATGATAAATTATACACTGTTTTACTCTCACTGAAATATGAAATGAATAGAGTACCTGAGGAAAAGAAAAAATACAAAGAGAAAAGTAATGAAAAACCAGACAAACAATTAATGTTTTCACAGCTACAGTCCTGCAGATATAAATTATGACTAAAGAGAAATTTAAGGCAGTGGTGGTATTGGGGAAAGCACTTTTACAGAATAGTCAAATTTATAAAGGGAAGTAACCAAGGCATTCATCAAAATGGTATTTGAAGATTTTGCATCTCTCACCAATGAGAGCTATTTACGACTGAGAGATTGATTTTAATCGCATGTCAACCCATTTAGGGTTATCTTATGCCTAGAGGTTAGGTAACTGCATTCATTGTATGTTCATATTTACATTTTTGTGTAATTGTTTCTTAAGTTTCTTCTGCATATAATACTATGAAATATGAATAGTTTTTAGACAGATCTGTTTAATCCATAGATGGGACCCTAAAAGGTATTACCACTTTGGATTATAGTGAAACTGGGAGTAATGGCAATGAAGAGACTCTTCACATTTCCAAAACTGGAGTCTCACCATCAGAAGCAGTTTAGTGTCATATCCAGGATACCTGTTTTTGAGGGAGGGGTCTTATTCCTCTGCAAGGGATACAGTCAGTGTATTCCAAGTCTCACTGACAAAGCAGGAGAACTATTTAGAGGGAAAAAAGCATAATAAAAAAACTACAGCTTTCTGCAATGATATAATCTTTGGTCAGAGGAAAAAAAAAAAAACATTTATGAAGAAGATTGATATCAACTATTTTGAAACTCTTAAAAACTTTACATCAAAGATAATTTATATTCTAAAATATGGTCTTTCCCAGGGTCATGGTTAATAATTTAAAAAATAAATATCTACAAAAGTTCTATCAGTAGACTATCCTATAGAAACATCTGTTGGATTATCCTCTTGGTATAAACATCTTCCTCTCTGAAATATATAGCTATCAATGTTGTATTCTGTGTAAAACAAATCTAATTACAATGAAAAAGCTTGACTCATGAGGGTCATTTAATTTGCTATTCCACAAATACCAATTCTAGATTTAATGCTAAAATAATTTGGTAATCTTTATTGACTCAGGACATGATACTATTTACCAACCCCTCCACTCGGGCAGGATATGACACAAGGTCAATTTGTAAGCGGAGTTTAACAGGTTTGAATTCAGAGTTTTCCTTCTCCTAGACTAGTTGCCTAACCACGGCTGAAGAACCTAGTCTATCCTACTATTTACCCATAGCTGGAGAGAGAATAATTGGATTCATACCTTTCCCAAGGGTATTAGTGCTATGTGAAATGCAATCAGTATCGTCCAGGATTTGAACTCGTATCGCCGTGTTCATTTCCTACGGCGATAACGACTACATCACGGGCACCTCCTTAAAAATAGATATCATCGACCCCATTTGAGGTCATATCAGATATTAAGCTGATAAGAACAGATACTACACTTTGATCTTAGCCGAAAGGACATGATAGCAAGTTAACTCGAACTAAAAGCCTTTTTTACAAGTTTATTCTCAGTATTGCCATTTAATATGTCACACCTTCCAGCATCATTTTAACAAATGTGTTGATCACTTTTCTTCATGGGTGGACTACTCTATAAAAACACACACACACACACAAAAAAAAAAAAAAAAAAAGAAAAAAAAAAAAAAAAAAAAAAGAAAATTCAAAATAGGACCAATTATATAACATTCACAATTTTTTATCTGCTTTTCAAATTGTTAATATTGTTATATTTTGACCTTCGACCCGGCCTAAAAATACTATTCCAAGGTAATACACCTGAAGGAAGTGACACATTCCAATGGCCATTAATCAAAAGAGATCGCGTGGGCAGATTAAGGCTTATGATATGGGACAAGGTGAAGGTCCCATTGTGCAACTACAGTGATGCACCGGAAGAGAGTAACCTCTGAACTGCATGACAGTTATTTCCGCTTGATGACGATTAAACATCCGATTTCAAAGATCCAGTAGGCGATCGTGTGGGCGTTGAATTATTATTTAACTCAGTTGAGTTTGGGGTGCAAAAGCAGTTGCTAGTAGAATTCCAGACAGCCAGAGACCAGATGTGGTAGGGAAGGCCACACCCGACCAAGGGGGCCCTCGGAAAGCCCCGATGGAGTAGACCCCAACATCAGGAGAATAAGAAAGACACAACGAGACGGTCATAACAGTGGGGTCAAAATATGAAGTTTATGTTTGGTCTCCAGCACCTTCTCACATGCAAACCTTGAACAACCCTTTCGAACCCTTGCAATAAAGTGAGAGGTAAATATATTTGTAAAGAAGTCTTCCTTCTTGCGTCTTTGTCCTTGCGTCTGTTTAATTATTGAGTCGTTATCATACGGCAAATGAGTATACAACAATATAAATATATTAGAACTATGAGCAGTTTTGAGATTTAAAAAAAAAAAAAAAAAAAAAAAAAAAAAAAAGGAAAGAAAGAAAATGACATGACTACTTATTTAATGACCCAATATTGTAACAAAAAAGTTACAGGTTTTCAAATGTATTATTTACAGGCCTAGAAATTGATACTCCAATGAGTGTTAAAAAAAAAAAAAAGTCACTAAATGTTTTGTTATTTTTGCTGAATGATTTCATCTTTAAAAAAAAAAAAGGGAACTGTTTTTAACCATTGCAATGTAACTTTGGGATAAATTTTAATTTCTATTAGATTGGGGGTTTAACGCAAGCTAATGAAAAACACAAATGTAGGTAATTGAATGTTTTTCTCTATGATGGAAACAGAGGGGTGAATCAATATTAACTGACATTAGGGGTGTGTGTGTGTATACACAATAAACAAAGTATTGTAATGATGTTTTAAACTAATCTCTCATTTCCATAGGTAAAATTAAAATGGAAATTCCTGAACCACCACAATAAAAATTAATTTGCTTTGTCTTGTTTTCTTGGATTCATTTGGTAGGCAGGATAACAGAATTTTAGAAAATAGCCCTGTATAAATCAGTATATTGTTTCAGACTTTATCATATATATTGATAGAGAGAAAAGTATTGGACCAAAAAAAAAAAAAAAAATTGCTACAAATTTTAATGAAACTTCAAAGCCATAGATACTCATAGGAAATGATTATTTTACTAGATTATTGTAGTCAAAGTTTCCTTTGTAATAATTTTCTAAAGAAAATTCTCAGAAATAACAAAAAATACAAAATTTTTAAGAGTTTTCTTTTCCTTGACTTGATATCCTAAATTGTGATTAGTCCTTTGCTAATGGCTGGTGTTTGTCTTTGAAAAAGAGCAAATTGTAGCACACAATGATTGTGAACTGACACTTCACAATATTGCAAAGAAATTGAATTGCCATCATTCATCAATTGATGTCAGCTGTTTTTTATTGTTTAATAATAATAATAATAATATGGTTAGAGGCTTTGGCTTGGCGTTTGAGTCAACCGGGTTTCGATCCCAGCTACGGGAAGCTACTGTCTAGCCACACTGATGAGTTCTGATAGAACGAAACAGATCTGTCTGTGGATGACTATAGAGATATATACTCCCCTACCCCCGTAGGGTTGAGTTCTCTGGCGAAGAAGTAATCGTGTTGCCATCAGCGTCTATTGCAAGCCTCTTCGTATATGAATTGAGGTCTCGGCAGCCGTTGAACGGATATATGTAAACAATTGTAATTGTGATTCATAACTGTTTAAAATTTACTTCGCAGCTAATCGCTCCTCGTGGCTGAATGGTTAGAAGCTTTGGCTTGGCGTTTGAGTCAACCGGGTTTCGATCCCACCTACAGGAAGCTACTGTCTAGCCACACTGATGAGTTCTGAGAGAACGAAACAGATCTGTCTGTGGATGACTATATATATATATATATATATATATATATATATATATATATGCGCACATACACCCCTATTTACTATACCCAATATTTGGTTTTTGAAGAAAAAACTAATTCAAATCTTATCTCAAAATCTTACTGACCAAAGATTTTAAAGCCTAATCAAGATCAATGTCAGAATTTTTAAGGCGGTTGATAGATCTTACAGTAAATCAAATAGCTTCTTATCAATCGAGATATTATAAACATTTGTGTCACATCCTTTACAAGATGACTGACCAGCTAATTCAGGATTTAGTTTATCTTCCTTGGAGAGAAAGAAAATTTCTCATTGCTTTGATTACTGTTTGGTCTTAGGTTAAAAATAAATAACCCACAAATCCCTTATTGGCATTTAGATTCACCTGAAAATCATGTCTAATATCATAAAACACTTGAACCTGTGACATTTTTCCATAGTACATAGAATGCTGAAATCTTTTCCCTGTAATAAGAATATTCGGAATATTTCTTTGGTCATGAAATAAATGGTTTTCTGTGTCATTTCAGGTGTACTGAAAGAGTATCAAGACTGAAGCTGTATTTACCAAGAAACTTAATACATTTATATATAAGATTTGTTAAAAACATCAAAACTGATGTGGTAGTTATCAAAATAGAAATGAACAATGAAACATTCTTCAAAATAATCTCCTTGGATGAATGTATAAAAATTAAGCCTTATTAATGATACTGTTTCAGAGAAACATGGAAGAATAAGATAGTTATTAAACTTCATACTAAATTTAAAGACTCAATTTTGATACTTTTTGTAAAATAAACTGATTTTAATGGGGATAAAGTGGAATAAACTGATTTCATTAGGGAAAAGGAAAAAAAACAAACAAAAACTATTCAATGAAAAATAAGCCAGAGACTACTTTTGGTATATTTAAAAAAATCTATATGTTGATAAAATTTTTCATATTCCAGTAAATTTTCCACTGGTCAAAGCACTTTTGAAACTTCTTTTGATGTAGTCCAAAGCAGTGCAGTCATATTTCTTTTAATGTTCTCTACATCCTCAAATTTTACCACCAAGATGAATTTTCAGTTTAGAAAAGGAAAAAAAAAATTAGCATGGAGCTAAGTCAGGTAAGTATGAAGAATGATACTCAAGTAATCATGTATTGTACCAAAAACATTTAATTTCCAAACTATCAAGACTGGCTTCATATTCCTCCCCCACCAAATTAGCAGAATGTCTAGACATCATTTTATTATATAAGTTGGTCAACTGGATACAAATATTCAAATTAAATTTTAAAATTAAAAGAAAAAGAAAAAAGACTCAATTTTAATACTTTTTGATCGCATAAGGTATTACTGTAGGCCAATCTAAGCTTATTCATGTTTTTTTTCTTTTTTTAATTCTGATTTATAAGATTTCTTCAGTAGAATGATAACATATTTTTATGTATTTGGTCAGAAGTAAACTAGGTATTGGATAACACAATAAGGCAAAGATTATTTTTGTTAAATGAGGTTACCAACTTTTTTTTAGTTTCACAAACTTATGAGGTAAATATGGTAACACATTTTTTGCATTGAGAAACTTGCAAGAAAAGAGAACAACTGCTCGTCAATTGGTAAGGAGCGAGTTATAAACTTCACACGGTGAAAATTTGTTTTAAGGTAAAGTGATCCTATCCATCATATATAGAAATAAACTAAAACAGATGATTAAAAACATTGTCAATATTAAAAGTAAAATAGGATATAAGTAATGCTAGAGAAATTAGTTTTATTAGGGGAAAAGAAAAAAAAACAAAACTATTCAATGATAAACTGAATTTGGAGCCTATAAAAGACACAAAATAGTCCACAACTAGTAAACTTTAAATTTATTAAGCTTTATTTGATTGATTAATTTTAATAGCATGTCAACTCATCTAGGGTTATTTCATGCCTAGAGAGGTTAGGGAATTGTGTTCATATTTACATTTTTGGTGTAGTTATTTCATAAGATTCTTTTTTGCACATGGTCCAATTGAATACAAATAATTTTTAAACACACCTATGGGACCCTAACAAGTGCTACCACTTGAGATCAGAGTGAACCAGGAATAATGCCAAAGGGTAGTTCACACTCCCCAGATCACCAGTACTGGAGCTTCACCATCAGATGTAGTTTAGTGTCATATCCAGGACACTAAGTATTAGTTTGGCACCTAGGCCTCATATTGTTTACAGTCATTGTTGTTCCTAAATGGTCACCCAATTAAGTACTGGGCAACCTTATCACTGCCTCATCTCAACTAGCAAACTTATTCAACTTTAAATTTAATGATTCAGAGTAATGATGCTAAGTTTCTATGTCAAATAATTTTATTTACATAAGTTAAGGTGATTAAAAGAAAAGAATCAAATAGTGAATAAAAATAATAGCTAATATAGTTACACTTAAAACAAAGAAACGATATATGAAGAGCAGAAATTTGGGAAATATGTCTATAACAATGATAATCTTATATTTCTTGAATTTATAGAAAATTTTTTGGAACAAAAAACATTTTTCATAAAGTAACAAACTTAAAAAAAGTTATTGTTAATGTTAAGCAAGATTTCTCTGACAGGAGCAAATACAACATAACAAATCATTAGATTTAATATGACTCAACTTTCTCATACACTAATAATGCGAATACATTTGAGTTTTCCTTAAACAAATAGATTTGCAAATAACTTATTCAAGCCATCATCTTTGTTCAAGTCTTTAGGATCCAACTTCTATATTGCTTCACAAGCTTTTCCTGTCAATGGGAAAAAAAATACATAAAAAGATGGGGTAACCATTTTGGATTTTTCTCTATATGAAGCCATTTGTCACAGTTTCATTTTTTCTTCAATGATTTTTATTTCTTTGAGTGTCGAGGAGGTGGGCTACATACCAGTGTGCCATTTTTCAAAATAAATCAAACTACACACACCTGTTACAAATGTCAAACAAGACTCACTCGACACATGCAAATAGAGCTTAAACTATTCTTTATGATAAGTTAGAAATATGGATGGAGTAATGAAATTATGAGTAGAGGATATACAAATTTACAATGGAAATACATGAGAAAGAAAGGTTAATTTATCAATCTAAAAAAATGGAGAATAAGGTCCAAAAAAGTTCAGCTTCAGGTTACCCTTACTGCATTTTTAACCTGAACTAAGATCTATTTGTGAGTCATAATGACAATTTTTTTTTCAATGAGTACTTAACCGATACTGAGAAAAATAGTCTTTTTGTGTTTTAATGTGTAGAAAATTTCACCAATCAAGTGTATTTGATACTTTTTCAAAATTCTTGTCTGTCAGTCATGTACAATAATAAACATTTAACCACAACAGCAAAGTTGGAAAAAAATGCAAGACAAAATAGAAGAAATGGAGAGAAAAAAAGTGGAATCCTGTGAGAAAAGATGAATAACTGATCAAAAGAAACACATGAAAGAATAAGATACAAAATTGAAGTGCAGAGGAGAGAGAGAGGAGGAACTGTGAACCCATTGGATAGATGGAGGTGGTTTCATAAAAACAGAATAAATATATGAGAATATCTGCAAGTCCTATAAGCTTGTGTGATGATATATGCATATGAATTGGTGAAATAATAAAAGAAAATTACATATAGGGAAATTATACAGAATGCAAAAAAGAGGCAAAGCTGAAAGTGTCAATGGCTTTGCAGATGATGAAAATAGAAATTACAGCAGCAAAGTTGGGATTCTTTTAAATACAGTTTTTAGTATTTCTGGTAAATTTCCAAGGTCAGGTAGGATCCAGGGAGAGGGAATGAAGTTATTTTCAAATGTGACTTAAGATGAATGAATGATAATAAAAAGGCTGAAAATAAATAAAAATGAATGAAAAGTATCATATCAATGATAAGCAGACAGTTGTGCTAAGAAAATCAGTACTGATTGTAATAATAAAACTATCCAGAAACTTAAAATTACTACTATTGTATTTATACTATGTTTCTTAGTTGTTTTTTTAAAACTATAATTGGAAAACTTCAACCTTTTTTCCAAGTCATATCTAAAACAAAAAAGGAGAGGGTGGAGAATGCCAACTGTACTGTTATATATAATACTATAACATTATACATATTCTATGATAAGTTGTGGTCTGAGAACCAAAGATTAACGATAACTGTATAAGAAATATGATAAAATACCGCTGCCAAAAATTTGAAGTGATTATTTGGTAAATAAATTGACTTCACATAAAACTTATACATGATTTATCTCTTATTCAGGCAATGAAAATAATTCTAGTATTTTGTTTTAATAGTATAAAAATTAGTTACTCATAATTTAGTGTAAAATACAATTTTTTTTTTTTTTAAGTTACAAAATTTACTTTTTTAAATTACATGAAGAGATATAATTTTTGTCTTTAGTAATTAGATGAGCCATATAGGATAAAATTTTTTACTTTTTGTTTAGTTCTTAAACATTTTTATAAAATCATTTGTGCTAATCAGATTTGTAAAATTGTAAATTATATAAAATGTTTCAATTAATGACAGATGGCATTATAATCTTTTGTATCATGTCATGTGGAAAACAGCTGACCAGCTAATTCTGGATTCAGTTTGTTTTCAAGTAGAGGGAGAAAAGTCTTCATTGCTTAAATTACCATTTAATCTTTAATTAAAAGATGATTAAAATTTATCCAGATTTTAAAAAAATAATTAGATGAAATTGTTGAAGTTATAAATAGTTTTAACACAATATTTTAATCTGAGGCATCAAAAGGACATTTGAACTTGGATTAAAATATATTTAAAATGTTAGTTCAAATAATACTTTCATGATTATTTGGCTGGAGAAAATAGTTTAAATTTTTTAATTTTTTTCTAGTTTTTCCTTCATGTTGTTAGTGTTACTTTTTATAAGTTATATTTATCTTTAACCATTAAGTAAACAGCATAAATTAGAAATATAGAAGCGGCCTTCAATAATATTTGAACTTGTGCCTCATGTCATGGATAACACCGTATTAATTTAGTCCTGGAGATACACAAGTAGGCAAATCTCATTTAGTTGCATAGCTATATTCTTCCTTATCTAGCATTTCATTATTTATGTCAGACAGGCTTGTAAGGATTCAAAGCGTAAATCAAAATCTTTTTGAATTAATGCAGTTTATTTAATAGTTGAAGAAAATAAAACAACCTGAATATTAGGATTAAAAAGTAACAAAAATACAATAAAAAAAAAAAACTAGTCAAAAATTCAGGTAACTTAAGACAATTACAATCAACAAGTTTTAAATATTTTTGAAAATGCCCAGTTGATTTCATAGGTTTTCAATACATTAGGACACATGAGCCATAATAATCAATTAGTAAATGTTCTAAATCTTACAGGTAACTAATTAATTGTTCTTTAATAAATTATAGATATACATTTATTTACAATGTAAATCTAGGAAAAGAAAATTAGCATTATATATTCCACGGGTATCTGGCAAATTAGTCTACAATAATTTATCTTCAAATATAACTTACCCACAAAAATATATCAAGGTAATTTAATGAATACAATAGGAATAGGATCAATATAAAAGGTGTTTAATTTCAACTGATAAATGTGTTTAGATCTAAAAATAGATTTGTATGTAAATTATAGCAGTAAACAAATTAATCTAGAATCATATATATAACAAAAAAAAAAAAAAAAAAAAAAAAATGTATTCAAATCAGATTTTGTTGAATGAAAACTCACTTGACATCACTTAGAAAAGATCTACACACCAACCATAAAGTAAATAGAGAATGAGACAAACAAATAACAAAAAAAAAAAAAAAAAAAAAAATTTTTTAAATGGCTAAATGAACAAACTAAGCATCCTAAAATGTCCCTTCATCACACACACACACATTTACATACATACATACATACACACACACACATATATATATATATATATGCTACAAGAGAGACATGTGATTATCTTGACAAGGAAAAAAGTGAGAGAACACTGAAGATCAGAAAAAAAGAATTAATACAACTAACTATAAACTACAATTCACTAGCTGTCTACTGACATAGCAGGTACAATAAAGAACAGTAAAAGTAAAGTAAAGTAAAAAAAAAAAAAAAAAAAAAAATTAAAATAAATGTTACCTCTGTTGAATAATAGTTGTTATATTTTGTGTATGAAATGTATATTTAAATGTAACAACTATCATTGGACAGAGATAGTCAAATAAAAGATCCAGGGATCCAATTCCATATCAAGACAACACCAAAAACAGTACTAGCAATTGTTACAGATCAAAGTCTTTATAACCCTAACTAATATTCATGATAGCAACCATAAACATTATTTTGTGCTTATCAGTCGATGGAACAAAAAAAACAAAAAAACAAAAAAAAGTTTTAAAAACAAATTTAACATGAATTTCTGACTAGTTTTCGATAATTTTATTTTGTTGTGTGTGTGTTTTATTATGACATTTTGACCATTTTTATATTTGTTTTACAGGTGTTAAATAAGCAGCGTAAAGAAACTTTGCATTGACATTCTTTATTCTTGAGAGTATGTCATACCAGGATAGTACTCTATGGAAGGTAACTTGCAAATATCATTAAAATTTAGACATATAGGTGTATTTCCTTTTATCCAATTTTATTGCTACATTGTGTAATTCTTCATCTAAGAAATTTTGGATAAATCTTATATAATTACAAATAATCATAGTCTTCATGTGTTTTTTTTTAAGATACAAAAAAAAAAGAGATTTAGTTAAAAATAAAGTGTGCGAGGGTAATGATAATCAATAATCTAGGTAAAATGTAAGTTCTTCTGTGATTATCAGGATAATTAAAATTCTCAACACAGTATTTATTCATTTTTAAAATAGTCATTATACAGAAAAGAATATCTGTAAGAAGCATTTTTTTAATAAAAAGTATCATTAAATTTAGTGTGATTTAATCTTTTTTAAGAATATTTAATCTCTAATTTTTTTTTTTGATTGATTATGATCAGTTTTAATAAAATGCAACAAATATTCCCCTCACCACTTCAAAGAGCAGAAATGCTCGGTTTTTCTTTGGGAATAGATATAGATTCAAGATATGACAGAATATTCTTCTTTAACACAAAATTTCTATTGCATAAGTTTAAATATTAGAAAAGGTATATTTCATAACTAAAATAGGACATAGCAGTTTTTGTGTTTAACAGTTATATATATATATATATATATATATATATATATATATATATATATATATGGATAGAAATAAAATTGCAACAGCCTGAAAGATCATGTCAATTTGACCTGGGTATAGTTTATACATAGGGACTGCTGATCAATTATTTTGGAACATTAATCTGTATATGTGATCATTTACTGTAATTCAGTTATATTATTTGTACATTTAATCTTGAGTAAATTGAAATCTATTCAGGTTGTTGCCATTTTATTTTCTATTAGTGTATAGCTGTTTTTGAAATAAAATCATTCAATATTTTCATTAAAGTTATTACAAACAATTCATAATTCTCTATGACCAAAAGTAAAAATATCAGAATTTTAAATATTTTTTGATTTCAAACTAAAAAACACAAATTTCAAATCTACTGTTTTGTTAATAAATTGTTTTATGTGGATCAACTATTAGTTGGTGACAAGTCTATGTGCGTTTGATCTGAACCCTTTGAACACATAAGCTTGATATTACTGATTGAGTATTATTTTACAATACACTATAAGCCCAATATTTCAAGGAAGATTACCTCAAATACTTGTAACAAACATTTACAGCCTTTCTTGATGGGATAACTTTAAATAAAGATATCTGCTTCCAGGAGCAAAGTTTGAATGCGTTTTATGCTCAATTATTTTGTGAGCTCAGTTACAGGGTATTTGAGAGCCAAAGGACTAAGGCTTATAAATATCTCATTTCTTATTCCAATTATAATTTTCCTGACATTAAAAACATAAAAATAAAATTGAAGATAAAAGCAATTTGACATTAATTTTGGATTAACCCCAACCCCCCCAAAAAAACCCAGTGGGAAGCTCTAAATTACACGATTTCACAATAGAACAAGCTGAGAATTAACAGGATTCTTTATAACTTACCAGTTTATAGATGGAAAATAAAATTACAACACCCTGAAAGATTTTCACCTGAGTACAGTATATGCAGGTATTCGAGTACTATCAACGCACCCTTTACTTTCGGAACCTGTGCATATATTAATTTGTATATGTGATAATTTACAGTAACCCAGCGATATTACCTGTATGTTTAATCTTGTATAAATTGTAATATAGTCAAGGTGTTGCAATTTTTCTCTTCCAATAATAGAAAAAAAATACCAGCATCTAATATTTGTTAGGTAGAAAAAAATCTGATAATTATATCTTACTATTGGTAAAAAAAAAAAAAAAAAAAAAAGAAATTTATCGCAAATTAGATAATTTTTTCAAATGTTGTAAGATCTACTAGTTAATGAAAGTTCCAACAAGTTTGTACAAAATAATTATCTTTATAATAAAATAAAAAAAAAAAAAAAAAAAAAAAAAAAAAAACTATTGTCCTTACTGATAAATAAGCACTCACACACACGCACAAAATAAAAAAAAAAAAAAATCACAACACAGGCTGCTATATGAATATTAGTAAGTGCACTAATACAGATCTATGATTATGTGTATATGTGGGGAGAAAATGCGGAAAGAGTGACTAACACCACAAAAGTTGTAAGACTAGAGGGGAGGTGAGGTGTGTAGTACCTGGGTCAGACTTGGTACTTAGGGCAGGACTGGTTCGGCCCTGCAAGCCTGTAGGAGCAAATAAAATAATATATAACAATTAGAAAAAAAAAATCCAATAATGTCAAAACTAATAGAGAAAGAAGAAAGCTAGGATTTATTATTACACACATGAATGTACGTAAGTATTAATATAAGTTAATGTATATTAAAAAAAAAAAAAAAAAAAAAAAAAAAAAAGCAAGAAAAGGACTAAAGTCCATATGAGAAATAAAATTTGAGTTTTCAAAAAATTTAAAGATATAACATCAAAAGTATACAGAAAATGAAAAGTTAAGTAAATGAGCTAACATTCTGAAAAATAGGGCAAATATTAATCCAATATCTGCAAATGAATTAAATTTTTGAAATTCAAATTACTGTGAAAGTAAGTGATTTCATGTTAAAAGCAAAAAACTAATGGAGAATATCAGATATTAGAAAAGCACTTATTTGATAAATCAGTTTTATACTATAGTAAAATTTTTTAAAAGTGATTTGAAAACTGGTAATAGAATAGATACTTAAAACCCAACATTGAAATAACTTTGGTCAAGTAAATGAAAATATGACATATTCTCAGCAAAAAGCATCCAAACAAAATTGTGTGTGTGTGTGTGTGGGGGGGGGGGCAATGGTTAAAGTTCTGGGTTAAGGTAAAGAGCAGTCTAATATCATCAACATAAAGAACTTACTGAAAACTAAACATAAGTAGTTAAATTAAAAAAAAATGCCTGAGTGATCAGGACATAAATGAAGGGATTGGTATTGGTTTTAATACGCAAAGTGATTCATTGGATTTTCAAGAAAAATCCAACCATAATAGTGTTGAGTAGTAGCATATAAGTATGATTGTATGAAATAATGACAAAAATGTGAGTTGGGTTTTTGCTGCTATTTTTTGAGCAGATAATATACTAGGGAAGAGGATTTTCCAAAGTGATAACTTATAACCAGCCTGTACATCATGTAATAAAAGGAGAAAATTAAATGATGTCGGAATGAAAAAAAAAAAAAAAAAAAAAAAAATTTTTATATATATATATATATATATATATATATATATATATATATAAGAGAGAGATGTTTGATTAAATAAGACAGACATTTCATGTCAGCCTATTCTGCCTTTGATCCATTCAAATCTCTCTCCAAGTTGTTCGACTTTTAAATGAAATGTACTTGGGAAAGATGTCGCCTTCCTAAATTCCTTCCTTCCAAAAGTCAAATGACTCTTATGGAGACTTGAATGGATTAAAGATAGAATAGGCAGACATGAAGTGTCTGTCCTATTTAATCTATCATATATAAGAAGTTTTCCTTACATTGACTGTAGTCATTTACTAAGCTTAGCTTTGGACAAGGTCAGAAGTCTAGTTCAATAAACATATCATACAAGACACCCTATTTGGGTAAAAAAAAAAGAAAGAAAGAAAGAAAAGCAAGCTTAGGCTGCAAGTGAGAGACAAAAATCACTGCAGTAATAATTGATCTGCAAGACTAGCTTGTTAGCCATTATACCATTATGAAGTACACATTTAAAGATAAGTGTAGCTTAAATTTATTACAAAGATACAAATATGAGACATCTAGTAAGGATTGAACTTACTACTCAGTAGTAACTGATCTTCAATATTAACTTGCTTACAATTAAATCACAATGGAGTGCCACTTGCAATGATTGTAGTATTATAACTGAAAGGAATATTTCCTTCAGTAAGAATTCTTTCTTTTTTTTCAATGACCACAAGATAATTTGTTCTGCTAAATTCTGCAATGTAAGAAACTTAAGAACATTATTAACTAACATTATTGATATCTCTCTCATATATATATATCTTTTTCTTACAAATTATTCAAGCTGTTTCATGTACATGAATTTTTGGTTACTATTATTTTAAATTCAAATTTCATAAATCCTTTGTTCATATTATGAAAGTCTTAAAAAGTGTTAATAGGCAGATTAAAAATTCAGGAGTTATAATCAAATGTTATTTACACAATAATTGTCTGTAAGGTATTTTATCAAACTAATAAAATATTGAATATAACAATTGAAAGAGGGAGAATTTTTCTTTTAATTTGTGTAGTATTTAAAATTATGTACAAAATACAAAGAATATAAATTTGTGAAAAAATTGAAGTTATACTTTTCAATACTTTAATAAAATTATTCATTTATGAATTTGGTTAGAAGACAGAAAAATTTAAACAATACTAACTAGTCCTTAGAAAGAAAATAGTTCTTTATAACATGTTTTTGGATAAATAAGGTCTGATATTAGAGGCCCAAAATGTCTTCTAAAGAAAACATTTATATTAAACTTCTACATTGTGTATAACAAGTTTTAAGCTAACTTATTAAAAATTACATAAGGTTGAAATCATTGTATCTAAAAGAACCAGTTTTCACAATGCTCATAAAAGTAGACAAAATCATACTAAAAGTCTAACTAAATTATGTACTGAGTACAGTTACTGAGTTATTATTCTAAGTATTATTAAATATAACAGTGTATTGAGTAATCATTACAATTACTTTTTAATTTTTGGTTTCTTACGATCCTTCACTGGGTCTTTATCCAAGACCTAGGGTGAAGGAAAGTAGTGATTCTATGTATTTGTTTATTTATTGCTACCCTTTTTGGGTGATAGTTTTCAGTAACATTGATAGTACTCTCCTAAGATGAGTAGTTCTACAAGGTGCCTTTTTTTAAAAATATTTCATATAGGATGGGACTGTCAGGTATCTTGCTAATGTGTTTATCTGTTCCTCTCTTGATCATACCCAGGGCTCCCACTATTACTGGCATGGTAGTAGTTTTAAAGCACCACATTTTTTTTCAATTTCTACATTCAGGTCTTTGTATTATATTTTATCTTATTATATTCTTTGATTGATATATTATTATCTGTTGGTACTACTGTATCAATTAGAAGGCACGTTTTTTTTAGTACTTAACTACAATATCTGGTCTAATGTTCTTTATTTCTTTGTCAGTTAGGATAGCAAAATCCTAGAAAATAGTAGTTTCTTTGGTTACTATTTACATACCATTTTTCACAATCCATAACTCCATAGTATTAATATACTTTCCAATGAATGTAATGTCATGCCTTTCTTTATATTTTATTAGTGTTAGGATAGGGCAACTGAACACTAAGTGGTCAATTGATTCAGTTTTGTGTTTGCGCAATCTACATATTGGGTTTGATCCGTTGTTATGTTTGCCTGATAGTTTTTAGTTGGCAGGCTCTCGTTCTGTACCGCTATTATTAACCCCTCTGCCATCAGCTCAGCAATTTTCAGCCATTGATTAGTCTTTACTATATTCATATAAGCATTTCTGATTCTTTGTGTGTATCATCCACATAGGGGTTTTTGCTCCCAGTTGTTTTTTTCATTGATTTAGTCCTTGTGTTTTTGATTCTTTCTTTATGTTTTTGCTACCTCTATTGCTTTATCTTTAATGTCAATTTCTTTTGGTGTGAGGTCAAGTGGATTAGCAAATATATTACTATCTTTACTAATTGAATATTTTTTCTTTTGCTGTCTGTATGTTTACTAACTGTAGCATCCAATCTGTTGGAGTGTCTAAGTATTTCTTTAATCCTTTAGAATGTTGTTTTGTAGGTCAATTTTAGTTGGATTAATCCTCTTCCACCATTTTCTTTCTTGACATAGAGATGTTCTATATCTGCTCTTGGGTGATGCATTCTGTGGCAGGCTATTAGTTTCCTGATTTTAGTATCCATCTTGTTTATTTCAGCTAAAGTCAAGTTTATTATATTAAACCCATATGTCATTAATGCTACTGCTAGTGTTAATTGCTATAACTTTGCATTCAATTCTGTTCTTAATATGGCTCTTATCCTAGAGAATTCTTTTCTTATATATTTTTAATTCAATTTTTTTTTAAAATTCATAGTGTGATTGATACCATTCACTTCATTAATTCCAAAATATTCATAGGTTTTATAGTGTTCTAACCCTGTAATTTCTGTTATACCAAGAGTGATGTTTTTGGACTAAAGTATAAAATTATCACCCTAGATTTAAACACAGTGGGCCTTTCTTAAATGAGACTTTTGCACATTTTTCCAGATCAAATTGCATCCCGACATCATCACTAAATCTTTTTACAGTGTGTAGTAGACCTTCTAAATCATCGTAATTTTGCATATAACTTTAAATTATCCATATAAAATAAATGATTTATTTTTCAGTAGTAGTTTTATCACTCTCGGCTGTGTTTTTAAGTTCCATGGAAAGAGGTATTAGAGCTATACGAAAAAAGAGGAGAAAGTGAGTCTTTAGAAGATTCCATTGTTAAATGTTCAAATTAGTTTTGAGTAGGATCTTTTTTCATAGATTAATCTGGAGCTAGTATACCACCTTTCCATATTTTATTTTAAGAATGCTTTTATAATTAGGGGTATCTTTAACATGTTTAGAACTTTTAGAATTCATTTGTAATCAAATCCAAACTATACTTAATTTTTCTGTTTGGATCAATAATTTTCTATGATCATTAGGAACTGATCTTTGAAGCCATATGATTATTTTTTGCAGGCCTTTTTTGTTTTAAAGGCAAGATGCCCTTACATTCTCTGAATTTGAATATTCTCTCCTTTAGAATCAATGTTATCATTTTATATGTTGTGGAGAGGCATGTGATGGGTCAGTAACTTTTTTGCATTTGTTGTGTCTTGATTTTGGTAGTAGTTATGTTAATCCTTCTGTGAGCCAATTGGGCATTATTTTAGGTTTTTTGATAATTTCTGAAATAAGTTTTGTCTTTAGTTGATATATGGAGAATAGGTGGTAAAGTTTGTTATTTTATCTATTCCAGGTGACTTACATTTACATATGCTTTTAAGTGTATTTATAATATCTCCAGTTGTAACATCTTTGAACATTTGTGGTCATTATTTTTATATTTTTAATCCACCAGCCTTTTTTTTTTTAATTATGTGATCTCTTATGGTTACAGATATTACTCCACAATGATTTCAATTCTTCAGACATGGGGATTTATTTTACATTTATTGTCTCTTTCTCTATTTCTCGATAGAACTTTTTGAGGTTGTCTTGAAATATTTTGCCATGTCTAAGGAATTTTGTTTGTTTTTCATATCTTTGGATACACTGGGCTTTTAAGTTGTATTTTTTGCTTTAGTTTTTCTTTATCAGGATCTTATCAACTGATTTTATCACATTTTCTTTTAATTTTTCTTGCTTTCCTAGTCTTCACTTAGACACATTACTCATTTCATCAAATATGGATATTTCTCCTCTGCATTCCTTTATTTCCATTTGGGATGCTTAAAACTATTTTGTTTATGTGTTATGGTAACTAGTCTTATTACTATAGCAGTGGCATATATTATTTCATTTAAAAGTAGGAGATTTAGTTGGTTGGGTTTTATGGCATATCAACCTTTGAAGATTATCTAATGCCAAATACATTTTCATACAAATAATCAGTTCTATTTCGAACAAATATGTACCTACTGAGTATCAAATTCACCACTCAGTAGTAATTGGTTAGTGAGACCAACTTGTTAACTATACCGCAGAGGTGCAACATTTATATAAGTTGGCCAATTGCAGTCTAGGGTGACCCGAAGACTCCCTTTTTAATACCTACTACACTTACTACACTGAAGAGAAGGGGAGAGTGTAACTCCTTTTTCTGGATTACTCCACTTACCTTTAATCTGTACCTCATAATGCTGATTGTTAAGCAGGGAGGCATCAAGTACAATTTTTTTGAGTCTTTGGTATGACTCAACCTGGGATTGAACACCAGTCTCCTGGGCCACTCGCAAACTACATATATTAGAATTTGCTAAAAGTATTTTTAATTCATAAAATCTATGACTATGCAGAGTAATATCACAATGTTTTTCAACTATTAAAACAGGATAAAAACTCACTACTCAGAGTTTCACATACTCAATCTTCAGGTGACCTAGTTTTCAACATGTGGTGAATACTAACTCACTTAAGGATTGAGGATGGGAATCTGAGTAGTGACTTTTTATCCTATTTAATAATCAAAAAATATTATATATTTCTCACTCACACACACATCCATGATATAATTTAGATGAGCTATTAATTTTAACTACTATAAAAAAATCAATCTAGCTAAATTATAACAATTTTCACATATTTATTTTTTCCTTTTTCAAAAAATTGTCACTCAGAATTGAATTATACAAAATAGTTATTATTTCTCTTGTTTAAACTTTTTTTTACATAAAACCTGGTGTTTCTAGAAATTGGACATTGCAATGCAATGATTATTTTAAAAACTATGTTCAAAATGTAGAACTTCTTTTTTCAAATTTTATATCCACAGCTGAGCTCCTTATTCAAGATATAAAAATTTGGATACACTTGAAATAATTCTAAATATTTTATGCAAGAGTTGAAAGCTTTGTCATTATAATTATGATGGTTATTATTATAAATTGCCTTATTCTGCCATAAAAGACTTAAGCATAAGTTTTTATTACTAATTCTTAGTACTGAGGATCTCTTTAATTATTTTCCAGAATGAAATTCTAGTCAATTAATTATACAAATTTAAAATCAAGTATCAAACATTTTAACTTTCAAGCAAGTAGCTCGAAAATACACAAGTTGTCTTTGAAAGAAACATTTAATATCTTGTGATTTTATTAAATATCAGAGTAATATCAATAATAGAACCTAATTTTTTTTTTATCTGGAAAATGGATATGCAGTTTCAACTTTTTCATTGCTTCTATAGAATATTGCACTTATAAAGGGAAGTAATACATTCATCAAAATGTTTGAAGGTTTCTGCTGTGAAAAACAAGCGTGATACAGGATATGATAGCTTTCAGCCAAAGTTATAGGATTTTATAGAAAGAAAAAAAAAATCTTCCAATGATAGATTAACATTAGCCATTTTTAGGCTTAAAAGCTTTAAAGTTCAAAGATGATTTATATCTAAAAATACTGTTTCCATGGATTAGTTAAAAGTTAACATTTATTTTAAATAGATTTTTCAAAATAAATATTAACAAAACTTCTATCTATGGGTGAACTATTATGTAGAACTATTTGTCCTTAGGGATGAATAATAAAAATGTTGAAATTAGGCATGTTGTAAAATGCAATTTTAAAAAATTATTATTTTATTTTATTTTACACACACACACACACACACACACACACACACACACACACACACACACACACACACACAAAATAGATTCAGTTATTTATAACTGTTAGAGAACAAATTAGAAGTTGAAAACTATGATAAAAAATAAATAAATAAATAAATAAAAATCACTGCTCCAAAACTGTTAGTGTGTATTAGTAGAGAATGTGCCAATGAAAACTTTGTGAAATATAAAGAACACAAAAAATCTATAACAGCCATAAATATACTTCAAGAGATTAGCTAATATTAATGAGACTTTATAATGATAACTAAAAACTAATACGAAGAAAATGGTGAGAAGGAAAAGTAAACAGATTATTGAAATGGAGTCCCAGGGATATGGATGGGGAGAAAAACAGGACGAACATCAATAATAAATCATGTAATACTAGGATAGATCAGAGTCCACTATACCTGTATCAAGGGTATCCATGAAAGTAGGAGTGACACTACGCTGAGCTGCAAAAATGAAACACAACTGTCAAGCAGAATCATTCAACCAACTTTGTTAGAAAACATTTAAAAAAAAATAGAAGCTAAAGCTGGTTAAATACATAGCAAATAGTTTTACAACAAAAGAAATGTTGTTTTGACCAATAGCATGTTTTGTATTTCTTACCACAACATTTAGATTTTTTTTATAATCCATGTGTCTGAGTTGTTAACATCATGAGGAAAAAAAAAAGTTTATGCATGTGTTTTGAGTCTTATGCTTAAGAGACTTGATAAACCTCTCTAGACAACAAAGTCTATTCATGAATAAATATTCAACTAAAAGTTGTTTTTTCTCTCTCTTTATATATATATATATATATATATATATATATATATATATATATATATATACACACACAAACACACGCATGCATGCATACATACATACATACCTACCTAAAATAGTATATATCACACATCTAAAATATATGTATCTATGAAAGAAAAAAATTAAAAACAGACACATTATATATATAATATATAAACAACTGTGCAGTCATTGTTTTTTCAGTAATGTGTGTGTGTGTATGTATATATATATATATATATATATATATAGGTCTGATGATTGTATAGGCAAGAAACTGTAGTTACCAAGTCCTGTTGACAATGTCTGTGCTATCCTAACGTGTGTGGGTGTGTATGTACACAAACACACACAAAATAAGATGAACAGAGAAGTAACCAGTAAAAATAATCTGAAAAAATTTCTGATACGAGAATATTTCTTTTAATTCATTTAGCAAGTAATACAGAAGTACCAATCTTGCTAAATTCCCTTCTTTTTCAACTATGAAAAATACTGCAGATGTATAAAAGAAATTAAGTTTTCTATGATCCAAAATAAATTACAAATCTATTTGAAAATTTTATCTTTTTATTTCTTTAGTAAAGTCATGTCTTATTTGAATGCATTTAAAGACATTGAGAAATATTGTTTTGCATGCACAAAAAAGAACATGTTTAAGAAGACTATAAAATTAATTTTCATGTCAGATTTTTAAAATTTTAGATACTATCATGTCAATATTTCTATCTTAAGATTTTCAAATATTGTCTGAAAGCAATTTTCTTTTGAGAGTTATACAGGTCTACAGTAAAAAGTAATTGCTTTATTTAATAGTAATATATTATTAAAAGCATTTTTCCCAAACATTTACTTATGACTTTATTCTATCAAAGGAGAGAAAAAAAAAAGAATATTCATAAACATTAACAATGGATTTGACACTAAATTTATGTGTGTCAAGGAACACTAAACGGATTTTTTTTTTATGCAGGAAAAAGTTGTATAATTCAAACAATAAAGACCCAGACACCTTATAAATCAGCAGAAGAGATTTTTTTTCTGAAATAATAGCTTGATATTTGTCTGTAATACCATAAAGATTATACAAAATGATTTCAGGAGTCTTATATCAATAACAGAAAAGGGGAAAAGGATTATACATTTTAGTATTTAATATCAAGAAAATGGGCGTTCTACTTTTATAGGTTTAACTTAAAATTAATTCATTGTTTTCTATCTCTAATTTTAATCTCAACACTTTTGTGAATATTTCGTTTAAAACTTTCTCCTTTTTGCTCTTGAGTAATTATTTTTCAAATTGGGATATAATGAATCTGGAAGTGAGTAGCTATGATATTTCCAGACAAGAGTTAATTTAATTTACCAGAGAAATAACTAGTAAGAAATTATGATATATCCTAATTTTTAAAAATTTCAATTGTTCTAATTGTGGTAATAGAAAAAGTGAAAGAATGATGCACAATAATACTAATCTGAAATAAATCATTAGTGCCAATTCCAGGAGGTATTTTCATATACTATTATAGTGTGAGTGTGTGTGTGTGTGTGTGTGTGTGTGTGTGTGTGTGTGTGTGTGTGTATATATATATATATATATATATATATATATATAAATAAAATTGCACACACACACACACACACAAAATTAAATGAAGATCTGTTATATGCATTGCTTCTGTTAGTTAGAATTAGAGTACTTTTTGCGCATTCTTTACCTCTCTTGTCTCAGCAGTATTTGAAGCAACAGTAACAATGGAAATATTCTTCCACCCAAGTTCCTTATGGATCTAAACCTCTATTAAGATAATAATGTAAGTTATTCTAATTGAAACTGACAAGTAGGCTAAAGTAATTTCTATATTATCTTATGTTTAAAAATAATTATGTGGGAGAAAATCATATCTTCCATGATACTGCCAGTTGTTGAAGAGAATATAAAAGTCATAACGAAGAAAATTAAAAGAAATGAAAACTGTATTGATGAGCTAACAGTCGTATATAAATTCACTAATAAATTAGAAATACTTGCCAACCTCAAAACCAAATTCTCTAAGTAGCATATAAACAGGATGAGTTTTCAAAATAAACTCTTCTTTGAATAAATTCTGAATGTAATGACAAATGATTTCCGATTGTAAAAAGAATGAAAATTACAAATGAAAATGATAATGAACAAGATTTAGGCATTATACAAATGAATAGCAAAAAAGTTAATGGAAAATTTGTTGAATCATTCTGATGAGGAGAAAAAAAAAAAAAAAAAAAAAAAAAGATGCAATTAATAACTGATGTAAACAAACTGATTCTTTAAGAGAACTGTAATAGATAAAAATCAAGTTCGGATATTAAAAAGGAATATAAAACAGAAAATTGATAGGAAGATTAAATAAAAAGCTTACATACCTATAAAAGTAGACAAATATGTTTATCAGAAACAAATACTTAAGAGATTAATTTTGTTTTGTCAAAACAGCAACAAGTATTGCTAAAAAAACTTAGAGCATATGTTCTAAGTTTGGATAGCATAGGCACAGAGTCAATGGTACATGGTAACAGTCAGTTTCTGACCTATGCAGTCAAATAAGATCAGACTTGATCTTATGATTGCAAAGGTGAGAAATTGAATCACCAAATACTGATGATTGTGTCTATACTATCCAAACACATATATATAAGTTTGTTTTGCTAATGAGTGAACAAAAAGTGAGATCAGCAAATATATAGACTAGAATTGTTTATTTTAAATATTATATAAAACTTCTAACAAAGTTCCCAATTCTGTTAAACCAACATATTCTGTTGTCCCATTAATTGTTATATCTATACTTTTACATACGATAATACCAATCTTAAATATTGTTTACATTATTTTTGAAAGTCTCCCCCTCTCCTGGCATGTTAATTATTAAAGAAAGGTCAAAAGCTTTTGCATCAAATAATTTCTTCAAGTACAGGATTAACTAAAATTAGATACATTTTATGAATAATCTTTCAAATAATTACTCAAATTTCAACTGAGTATTGAATTAGAATGAACTTCAAAATGTTCTCAAAATCTTTATTAATTCACTGTACCAAAAGAATTAAGCATGTATCAATAAAAAAAATATAATATATATATATATATAAAAAAAAAAAATTAGAGTTGAAGTTTCTTCCGGATCATCTGAAAATTTGAAAAAAGTTGCAAGGTAAGTTGTATAGTTATCTAAGTCACAGTACCTGAACTCTACAAAAACTATCAATTTGATTTATATGTGCATGAAAAAGAAATATCAGGAAAATAAAAAGCATATTGGTTGCAAGTTTGGAAGTAAACAAAATCATCTCTTGCTAAAATCAAGATTGGGAAATTTAGAGTATTCAAAGAAAGAACATTTTCATCCTTCTGTTTTCTTTATAACTATTACATATAATAATCAAGCCTCAAGATCATTATTACTATTACAATATTAAAGAATCTTAGATGTTTCCATTAATTCAAGAGAAAATGTGCAGTATATGGTATATATCACTAAGAAATAAAAGTTTACATAGTATATGTAGTGGATAATTTGGATATTAGTTTTAATAAAACTGAGTCCAATGAATAATTACTTGGTGTTATCGATTTCAAATATCATTGTCTTACTCTCAAATAAAATCAATCCTATATATAATTTTATATGCAATCAACTAAACAAAAAAAAAGTAATCTTTTTATGTGTTCCCATTAAGTTTTGTTAGAGTTTTTAATTTAATATATTTTATTAAAATTTAAATACTTGTACCCAGAGGGCACATATTTTTGCTGGTAGATTTGTACAAGTTAAAACTTCTGTAGTTTTATTTTTGTATAGTCCAAATATATTTTTACTTCTGATATGCTGAAAAGTCAAAGACCAAAAATACTATTAAAACAACCAAACACATTATTTTAACACAAGAGCAACTGATAATTTTCAAAAGGCTCTTTGATCACCAAAAGAGGGGAAAAAAAAAAAAGAAATGCCAAAAACTGTACAAATTTCAAGTACTATGAGCAATTTATCACAACTGAACACCTAAATAGAATTTTAAAAAATTGCTTGTAGAAATTTAAAAATGTATTCCTGTAAAAAAGTAATAAGTACAAGTGTTCCTTATTTCATGATAGCCTGATATTTTTTGTTACAAAAGTTGGATAGCAATATAGTATACAGTAATTTTTAACTTCTAATTTTTTGTGAACTGTATCAGATAGGCAGGTCTAGTTTTGTTATAAGGTAGCAGCATCCACTCAGCCTCAAGACTCACTACCAATTGTGAACATAAGTATCTGGGTAAATTTTACATAGTTTTTAAAAAAATATTTTAATTCTATTTTTAAAGCCTATTACAATATCTACTTGAATTCAAATCCTGGACAAGGTTGTTTGTGATTTACTTTGCACTAATCTCCTTGGGAAAGGCATGAATCCACCTCTTCTCTTGATGTGGCAGAATAATAATAAATATTTGAACATACATAGATTGATAAAGCAGGGAGGTGGGATACTTTTGGAGAGGAAGAAGGAAAGATGAAAAAAGAAAAATGAGAATTTAGATCGGAGATATTTAAGGGAACTATCAAATGATATCACTTAGGATCTACCAAATAGTGGCAGTGAGAGAAGTCTGAATAATAGAAAAGTTGTCAGACATGAACTAAAAACAGAAAAGCTCTGATCAATAGAAGCATATGAGGACCCACCTCATAGTGGTGGTGAGAGAAATCTGGATTCCAAGGGAATGCAAAAACGGCAGGTATGAATTGATCTCCTTGAGCAGAAAGAAAACTCCATAACATTAGAGAAGCAAAGCTGCTTAGACAATTGCCACTAGAGACACTGTTAACCCAGTTGAAGTTATGACTAACTAAGACCTTCATAGCCCACCTCTGACAGAGACAGTTTGGGATACAGTTCAGGAGAGACAATTGATACAGCCTCTATTAACACCATCATGATTTACTTCTAACATTAAGAAAACTTAAAGAAAAATAAAGTTTCTTGAACTCAAGAAATTGTATATCAAGAGCTAAAAACTATGCAGAATGAATTATCCAGGACCTGACGAGTTAATAAGTGCCACTTATTATAAACCACCTTTAAGACTACAGCCTCGTACAACTGAAAGACATTAATAATACAATCACAGTGTCTGAAATCAAAGAACTATAGTTCCCACAGATGTGGGAAAGGTTAACTAAAGTCTGTATACTCACAAGCAGAATAAAAACTGATTGTTATATTTTTAACCTGGCATTATTCCTTGGTCTATGATTATTTTAATCAAGACAGCAATCTTCAATTAAATGTGAAGTTGTAACTAGCTCTATCAAGGACCCATGTCAGATCTAAAACTAACATGAGTGGAGAGGTAATTGGTAGATGAAAACTGGGACTGACTGAGCCAGTTAGCTGATCAACATCATTATCATATTTGGTGACCATAATCCAATATTGGATCAAGGTTAGCTTGATTGCATTGTATCACAAATACAAAGCTGTCGCCTGTTACCTGATCACACTAGCATCACCTGTCAAGAGATCACTTTGACATAACTCTCTACCACTACAATAAACTATGTTTTCAAAATTCAGGCTACTGAGCAAAATAACATAACAGGAAAAGAGCCAGAATAATGATTTTTTTTTTCTTATTCTATGTTGGGCCTATTGTAAGTAGAAGAGCATATGCATTATGTGAACTAAGTATTTCTATACTACTTTCTTGGTACTAATTCAAATGATAAAATATCAAAAGCCAATATTTTGATTCTTACATACTGAAATGTTAAGAAAACAAACATTAAATAACTAAAAACCAGGATTAAAGTTAACTATAAAGACATGATAAACATTCCATTCCTGTAAATCTCCAATTGAAAAAATAACAAAAAACAATAACTGTTTACGATTCAAATGATGACTAAATAAAATACAGTCAGGTTTCCGTTTTGGTTTCTTTGTTTAATGGCATATTAAAATTCATGGGTTATTTAATGTCAAAGTCATCCTTGTAGAAGAACTATTTAACCCACAGTGAGAAGTGGGGGGGAATTAGAGAGTTCATATCTTTCCCAAGGGTGTTAGTCTGAAAGTGAACATAATACTGCAACTGGAGTTTGATCTCGCTTACTACAATGTTGCAGCCCAGTACATTAGCCACTATGCTACAGGGACCCTCCTCCTATTGTGGTTGAAATAACCAATGTAAAATATTAAAACTTAAATTTACTTGTTAATTTAATCAATATTATTATTAACTTTTTGTTTTTGTTTTATTTCTTTAATGGCATATCAACTTTCATGGGTTATTTAATGCCAGAGCTATCTTTGAAACACTGTCAATCATTAAAAGATATAAAATATACTATTAACGCTACTATAGTTAAAAAAAAAAAAAAAAAAAAAAAAAAAAAAAAACAGCAACAAAAGTGGCACCAATAAATCAGAGACAGTGTGGAATAAGTTATAGGTGTGATTCAGGTTTCTTTTAGACCAATTCTTTTTGCAGCTTGTTAAAGTATCTGATATGGCTGATAAGGCTTCCCTAAGGTATAAAGTGAGGAGAGTTAGTGATTTACTGGAGGCTTAGCCTTTATTATCATCTCCAATCTGTAATATTCTTTGCTGTCAGAGGATTAACAACCCGAGTGAATCTCAATAAAATGCAAGTAAAATTTAAAGAGATGAAAGAAAATATTGATCAAAATTAATAAGTTTTTAAAAAATTTGATTTGTTATCTCTATTATAAAACTTAGTGATATTCTTTTTATCCGATAAGCCCCAAACATGACCACTTCAACATTCATTTCTTTTTCTTTACAAACTGAAAGTTATCATATTGAAAAAAAGAAAAAAAAAAAGTTAAAGAGTGAAAACTTATATTTAGAGCCAGTCTAAGCTTTGTAGAACCTTAAATAGAATTTGATTAAGGGGCACCTCTTATTATAACAAACGATATTGACTAACTATTCTTCACATATCTACAGAGAAAGAAATGAAATAAAAAATAGTTAACTTTTGTTGATAGCACAGGTATACTTGTTAACATAATGAATTATACACACACACAAAAATTAGAGGGACTATCTTGGAAGCCAGAAGCCCAACTATCAACATAGAAACTAAGTTTTTTGAAAAACAAGAACCTTATAAAAAGTTCCTAGAATTTTAAATAAGTTGTTTTCAAAAAGGGAGAAAAATCCCATGGGACTAGCATTTTAGTAATCCCTAATAACACTTCTAAAGCAAGTTTTTGGTATAAGAGATTTAGTTTATGTAGTTACTTGATACTAGTTATCTGCAATAAAAATAATGAATTAAAATAACTTTTTTTTCAATAGACATGAATACATTTGCAAAATTAAAAAAAAAAATTTTTTCTTAAGCATGTAATATTTTTCAGAGACATTTTCTATAGCTGATCAAGCATAACAATGGCAAAAATTTTTTTTAATTTTAAGGACTCACAGAACTTAGAAATATCACACAAACAGAAGAGTAAACATCTGATTTAACACCTTCATACACAAACCATGCAAGTTCAGAAAAAAAAATCTATCATGAAATCTGAACAAATAAAAGGTAGAATAGAGAAAGATTCTATGGAAGAGAAAAAAAACAAAAAAATAAACAAGAATTAGAAGAGACATTTTTATCTTCATACATTAAAGAGTGGCAAAAATATAAGACAAATATAATGCGCTTTGTATAGCATATAGTCTAGATTAAAAGTGCAGTAATGATAACCCAAAAGCAAACTTTTTTTTAGATCTTATTTTTCTAATGCAGGTATCATTGGGGAACAAGAAATTAGAAACTTAATTTAAAAAATGAAATTTCAGTTTATGAAAACTTTTCTCATTCCCAATGATAAATGTATCAGAAAAATAAGGTTAAAAAAATGTTTGGCTTCAAGTTACCCTTACAACATTTTTAATCTAGACTAATAGAACAAGAGCTGAAATCAAACCAACAAAAGATAATACCCACTAAAAAAAAAAAAAGAAGAAAAAAAAGAAAGGGAGGTGGGGGAAGGACTAATAATTTACCAATTCAAAAGAGTAATAAGCAAAGGGGTTGGAGAAAGATGTCAAAAATGAAGGGTAGAAGCACATGACAATGACCACTAAAAACTACTTAATTCACTACTATAAGACTAATATAGCTTATTTAGGTAAGGAGCAACAGATGCTATGTTCCATCTGTCTAAAATGTACACAACACACGCACACACAGAGAAGGGTAATGAAATAACAAAGACAGTGCAAGAAAAGATATTCCAAATTGGAATGAAATCGAAGAACAAATAAGGTAACAATAAAAGGAGAAATAAAAGTGTTGGGTAAAGGATGAAGAGAGGAAAAAAAAAAAATAATAAAGTAATTAATACTAAAGGCTCAAGCATTGTGCAATATCTAAAAAGACCAATATAAATGGAAAGAGAAAAGAAGTGTTGCTTGCAACACACACATTTGTGCAATAACAACTCCATCGTCTGCTTAGAACAGACCTGAAGGACTTGCTGGTGGCTTGAAGCCTGAAGCCGATGGACTGGCCGGCGGATTGAAAGCTGCAGTGGATGGACTGACCGGTGGATTGAAGGTGGAACCAGCTGCTGGGCTGACAGGACGATTGACGACCGGACTTGCCGGAGGAACAATAGCAGGACTAACCGGTCTTGCAAATGCTGGGCTGACCGGGCGTATTGGAGCCAGCGGATCCAGGGAGTCAAGAGGATCAAGAAGGTCGTCCAGTTCCGTGTGGACTGAGCAGGCATGACAAAAATACAAAACACATTGCAATTCGAAAAGGCCAAAGATAATCCACAAGAATAATTTTTTTTTCAAACAAGAGAGAGAGAGAGAGAGAGAGAAGAAGAAGAAATGAGTAGTGTGTTAAGAAACATGTGTGCGAGCAAAATGACATAGGATGAAATGAAAAATAAATACAAGAACCTGATTTTCTTTGCCATATTATTTTCCTAAAACCAACGGAATTAATTCTTTATTATAATCAACATTAAACATAAATAGCTATGAAGAAATCTCTTTCCACATTACACCAAATGAAGCATCAATAGTATTAAAGTGTTTCTTGATAGGGTATTTATTAGTTTGTATTGTTCACAACACTTTGATCAATTTACATACGAATTATCATATACAGCAACATGCAAACATATTGGAAACATGGGATTTTTTTAAAGGTATTTTATAGAAAATAATTTTTTATTTTGCTACTAACTTCAAACTTCACCTGAATATAATAAATACTCAAGATATACTATGTATAAAGAAAAAATAAAAAAATATTTGCATACATATAAATTTACAGACAAATTCAAACTAAGTAGTACACACAAGTTTTGGAGGTGCTTGTGGCATAATGGTTATTGTTGTAGGAAGTAGACTCAGCTACTTGAGATCAAATCCTGAATGAAGCTGTATTTCACATAACATTAATACATTTCGGAAAGGTATAAACCCAACTATTCTCCCTCCAATTATGGGTAAATAGTAGGGCAGACTCAGTTCTTTAACCTTGGTTAGACAACCAGTCTTGAAGAAAAGAAAAAAAAAAAAAAAAAAAATTATTCAAGCCAGTTATAGACCTGGAGAGGGATGGGTTCCTTCAGGCTATTCCTGCCCAAGACACATTACAAGAGTAGTGCCTCCATGACCAAACCAGGTTACAGGACCAGTGAATAAACAAGGTTTGGACACTTTCCCAAAATATGAAAAAAAGTTTGGAATTGAATTCTATTCAAATTTACTAATTTCCACTGAGCATGCTATGCACAAAAACCAACAATTTAAAAGGTCTGCATGTATTTTGAATTTTTGGCTGGCAAATGCAGATTTTTCATGATGGCAAAAAACAAAGAAGTTCTTTCAAGAAGTTTGTAAAGTGATAATTGACCATCACAATTGTATACTAGGATATCAAAAGCTCTCAAATGAACTCAATATCCCCATCAGTACAATTAGAGCTATCATTTGGAAATGGAAGTAACATGGCTTAACTATAGCTCTGCCTCAAACAGGATGTCCTCATAAATTAAGTGAATGAGCTTCTACATCCATTTTTTTGGGAAGTAATTTAAAACCCATTCACTATTTGGAGATTTAGAAGAATCTGCAAGTAGCTGAAACAGTTGAGCAAAGATACAATTAGGCAGACATTCAAACATGAAGAACTGTCTTATCAGACTAATAGGAAAAAAAAAAAAAAAAGGCTCTTCTGAAGTCTTGTCTACTCTTTGCTCATAATCATCTCAAGGAATCTGCTTTGTTCTGGGACAAAATATCAGTCTGGAGAGACAAAAACTAAACTCTTCAGAGGAAACACTTCAAAGCATGCCATGAGAGAAAAGTGCATTTTTCATAACACTCAAAATACCATCCCAACAGTTAGACACAGTGAAAGAATGATGATTTGAGGTTTTTATTTTCTTCTAGGGGTATGGGTGCACTACATAAAAAAAAAGAAAAAAAAAAGATAGTACTATGTATTAATGAAATACTGGAGAAGAACTTGCTTTAATCTGTGAAATATCTTCAAACTACCAAACTAGGAGGTGCCGTGGTGTAATGGCTATCGTCACAGGAATTGGACACTGCGACAAGAGTTCAAATCCTGGACTGATTGCATTTCACATAGCACTAATACCCTTGGGAAAGGTATGAATCCAATTATTCTCCCTCCAGCTATGGGTAAATAGTAGGACAGACTTGGTGAGGCAACTAGTCTAGGAGAAGGAAAGCTCTGAATTCAAACCTGTTAAAACTCCGCTTAAAAAAATTGACCTTGTGTCATATCCTGCCTGAGCGGAGGGGTTGGGTAAATATGATCTTCAAACTACCAAAAGGTTAGAATTTTCAATATGAAAATGATCTAAAACATGCTGCAGTGGAAACAATAGAGTGCTTAAAGGTAAAGAAAATAAGAGTTTTAAAGTGACCAAGTCAGTCAGCTGACCTAATTACCACTGAAAATCTATAGAAAGAGTTTAAACTTAAAGTTCATCAGAGGAATCTCCAAAAACTTGGGCAATGTTAAAGTGGCTTCTTAACAAGAATGGAATAAAATTAGAGTTAATTTCTGCAAGAAACGTACTTCAGATAATTCTAAACCACTGAGAGCTGTCACAGCAAATAAGGAACACTATTAAATATTGAATGCTGTTTATTCATTTGTCTTCAAAACTTGTGGGCTACTTGAATTTGTCAATAAATTTTAGGCATAAGCATTTTTTCTCCTTATACATAGTATATGTTAGAAACTTGTAAGCTAGTAGCAATAATAGAAATTATTCTCTTTTTTAAACCTTTATAAAAATTCCATGTGTCTAATACATGTGTGTATATATCTATATATGATAGGAAATAACAGAAGTTAATTTAGTTATCAAACAGAGCTAAGCTGCTATGGAGTCCCTTTGTTTATAAAAATGAATGTGTATATGATAGTAAATATTTGGGTATAAGTGAACTAATATAAAACATCCAATGAGAATAAATATAAAATAGAAAAATTAATTTTCATTTAAATCTCCAAGTCTTAGGAAAATATTGGTTAAGAAAATGTTTCCATTATAGGCCATAGATAGTAACCCACAGGCTGGGTGTTTGAGACCCCTGGTATAAAATTTATTCAAAATGATTAATTGTTATATAAAATAAAAGGTATTATTATGTAAAGTAAATGAAATAATTATAAATAAAGTTGCTAAAAATGATGTGAATGGAAAACAGAACTATTGAAATCAAGTATTTTTGGTCTACTTAAAACCCAACCAAGTTCCTGTTGAAAGAAAAGCCACTTATTTTCTTTACTGTTTATATAACATAAATGTAACAATTTTATCATTTCATACTAACTTCAGTCCCATAAAAAATTTTACTCATGTATATAAATTCATGCACTAAATATAACTTCTATTATGGGACAAAGGTAGTTCATATTCTCATTGCAAAAGAGACCATTAACTATATACTCATGTAATGAACAACTTTTTAAGACCAATTTTTCACCTCAAAAACCAGGGGTCTTTTATTACATGAGATATGTTTTTAAACAAAATGAAACAATGTCAGTCATTACACACATATGATAAAAACACCCTTCTGTGTCAAAAAATTAGGTCATTCATTATACAGTAAATATAAAATTAATTCTTTATGAAGTAACTCTGCAGCAGACACCTCAGAATTTTTATTCATGAACCAGATATAAAAAAAAAAAAAAAAAAAAGAAAAATTATCACAGTAAAATAGTCATCAGCTTTTTCATGTAAGTCTTATATAAATAAAATTATTTCACTTATAACACATTTTCAAACAGACAAGAAATATATAAAGCTTAATTCTCATTTAAATAAAGTTTGAAAAGTTAAAAAAATATATTTGTATGAATAATAAAATATTGGACAGGAATTCATAATTAGAACATTAATATATATATAAATCATACTGTATATTTTTCTGACATGAAATATTAAAATTAAACAGTTTTTAAATATTTCAGAAAAACATTATCATATTGACCAAAGATGAATTTAAAAAATTCAAAAAAATCTGCACAATACTGAAATCAATAGGAAGATAATATGTAGTTTTAACAATAAGTCCATAGCCTAATGATAAAAAAATAATACAAAATTTGATGTAATCTCCTTTCTTGTCAAAGCAACAAATTCAGTGATAAATATTTACCCTATAACTTGAAACTTATAATGTAAATCTCAAATTAAAATTTGGTTAATAACAAGGGTGGACCAAAAAGTTCAAATGATGATGTCATATCTGCTGTTGATGACTTTGTTTGACCAATGGGATCCAAACATTGCAATACTAATGGAAGATGCATGTGGATCACAAGGATGACTATGTTGAAAATAAACCTTATTTCGTCACATTCCATGAGAATACCTTGATCAGCCTATAAGCTTTTCAGCTGACCCATGTATGTATCAGGCTACAGACTTATTGATCTGTCCTTGTTAAATGAATTGATGATAGGGAGATTTATTGCTCATAATAAAAAAAAAAAAGGGTTTATTACAGTTTATACATTACTAATTTAAAATGTAGCAATATTTTTAACTTTTTTTTTTTTTTTTTTTTTAAATAAAATTTTATTTTTTGGTCAGTATGGATATTCATTTTCTCTGCTGAAAAGCCAAGCTGTTACTCAGAATTTCATAATTTGAAGTAAATTAAAAAAAAAAAATTTGATACTAAAATATTTGAAAGACAACTATCCTTTAACTGTTGGAATAAATCTTGGTTAGATTAAAAAAATAAAACATTGTCAATAAATGTAATCTATTACGCACTAATATAATCTGACTTGTGTTCCTATTTTCATTGTTATTATAGTCCCAATTTTGGCTGTTATACCTTATAGTCTTCTACAGGTGTTTATCATCGTAACCTTTTGGAAATTTCAATACATAGATGAAGATGCTAATGTAACTACATCAATGTATAATGATAATTCTTCACCTAAAAAAATATTATGGGCAGGGTAGATTAGAAAAAAGAACAGCATTCAGAAGCAAAATAGAAGCATTCTGAATAACTAAGAATATGGTGGCATCTGTAAGTTTTTTTTGAGATTATGGGTCTTTGCCTGGATCTGGGTACAGGTTTGGGCAAAGTGGTATGGAAGATTGGCAACTGCTCATCCAGAAAGTCTCCCTCTTCACATATTGTACTAAGAGAAAAGCTAAGGTTAATGCAACTGAACACCAGTATTGTTGCAGAAATTGCCAGAACAAGTTTGAAGACAACATCAGACTATTACCATAAAGACTCCAACTCCTAGTTTGAAATTCAAGAGTTATCTTTGTCTTAGAGTGGTTGCTTACCAAAACTAAAGAGCCCAGTCTAAGTAAAGTTGGCAACCATAATCAAGGGTGACCCAAAGGCTCCCTTTTCAATAGCTACTAAACTAAGGTGTAAGGGATTACTCCACTTTACCCTTGATACGTATCTTATAATGCTGAGTGTTAAGCAAAGCGGCATCAAGTACCATTTTTTGTGTCTTTGATATGACTTGACCTGGGATTGAACCTCAGTCTCCAGAGCTATTAACAAACACTCTACCCACAAGGTCAATGAGCCCAATCTACCCTTGAATTTCATCCATAGTTGTGCTGATTAAGTATATATCTCATAAGATAGTGCTAATATATCTCTTAGGGCAAGTGTTTTTATTTCCCTTTCGATCATAAAAAACCTGTTAATAAAATTTTTTCATTTATACTTTGGTATGAGTTCAAAATTGAATACACAACTTTGAAACTAAAAAGTTGAATTTTCAAAATGGTTTATTTTGGATCGGAACAAAGAACTTTAGAGCTTTAACATTATGTAGCAACCAAACCTATCTCCTTTAATGTTTCCTGCCTTCTTTACAAATCAGTAGATAAGATAAAATCAAAACATTTTAAAATTAATCTAAAATATACAAATCCATTTTAGAAAAGAAATAGACATAAAAAAGCAGTTAAAATATAGTTATCCATAGTCCTGGTCACCATTATTGGCACACTTATTTTTTGCTATATCTCCAGAAACAAATAGGAAAGAACATAATTTATATAAACTAAATGTTTTATCATTTGTTGTTCTTTATCAATTAAAGTTGTTTCACTAGATTCATTCTTTGTTTTTTTTCCAGGAGATATTCTACATTATGTACTGAGATTTCATGGGTGCCATTAATTGTAACCAGGATTGCATGTTAACTTCAAGATATACATTATCATTGTTAACTATAGCAATCGATGCAAAAAAAAAAGAAAAAAAATGTTGCATTAAAGTATATTTTGATTTTAAGCATCCATAGTGAATTCAAATGATTTTAGACTGCCTATGGTGTATGCCATGCTGCCAACTAAATGCAGCCACAAATCTAATTTATTATGGACAACAGCATTAAATTTACAGAAAAGTAAGTGTTGTAACGCCATACAATTTTAATAATTGCATAGTGTAAGGAAATTACATTAAGCAAAAAGCATGGTAAGGCTTGTAAGCAAATCATTGAATTTTAGAAAACACTGACTAAACATGAACAGTTAAATCAACCTTTTAAAGTTACTCTAAGAAAAAATATTAAGACTTAAAGTATAAGTATATATATATATATATATATATATCTGGGTATAGTATGTAGAGTCTGACTACTATTTATACACTACTTATTTTTGAACTGAGATATATATATATATATATATATATATATATATATATATATATATATATATATATGTGTGTGTGAACATTTGCTATATTACTTATGTTTAATTTTGAGTAAATTAAAAGGTATATTCAGAGGGTTGCAATTTTCCATGTGTTTGTGAGTGTATAAAGTTATTTGGTTTGCTATATTTATAAAGAAAGAATGCTCAATGTTGGTGAGAGCATATGTTGATCTAAATTTTAATAGTATCGACAGATTCAACAGTATTTACTGACTGACTGTTGCCAATGAAATCAGACTAAGTTTGATTGCATAGGTCAGAAACTGACAGTCACTAAGTGCTATTGACTGTGTCTGCACAAAACTCTCACACAAAAAATACATAACTCATGAATATTCAGTTAGAATCAAATAATTATTCATAATAGAATTCAACAATTTAGTAAAGAATTTATTAAAGAAGATACAGTAAAGGGCTCTTAAAATTTCCTATACAATGAACCATAGAAAAATAAGGATGCTGTTGGTATAATTTACAAATAAGGAAGCATGATATTCTAAGATAGTAAATAAAATTTGTAATAACTTATAAGAAAATATATTGAGGGTGCAATTTCAGCTGAAATAAAAATAAAAATCTTTAGCCTTGCAAAGCAAACAAAAAGAAAAAACAAACTATGTATAGATAAAAATTATTTGTATGAAAACAAAAAGTTTTATCCTCTCTTTCAGTTAAAAACAATTTTTTTAACAGTTCAACTATATATAAAAAAAAAAAATGACTAGATTATTCATATTTATAAAAAACATTGGCATTATTAAAGCAGTAATAAAAATAAAGGTAAGAAATTGAGTAATTGTGGCAATAGACATCAACAAAATACATGCAAGACATTTAGACATAAATCTAAAAAAAGTGATCGTTTTAAATATTCAAAGGTTATCACCAAATTATACATTTAAAATGAGTACTTTTACTTTCTATACATATTAACATAGTTTACTTGAAAATACCAAGAAGTAAACTCAACAAATTGATTTATTAAAAAAAAATTCTTGAATTCCAAACAAATTTTAATATAACTTTATAATTATTTATAAATATAAAAATTAGTACATTCAATGAATATTAATTGTTTGTTCAAAATACAAATTTACTCTGAATTACAAATTAATCATTTGAAATTTACTTATACAACAATTCATACATGATGCAATTTGAAAACTAGATTTTCTAACATTCATTAAAAGAAAAATTTTATTGTCAACTTTACGGAGTAAAACGGTTTGCATATATCATCATTAGTCAAAAAGATGTACAGAGTGGCAAAATAATTATCAGAACAGAAATTCAAATTCTGCTCAAAGCTGTTTATATCAAGTTTTCTTCATTCTTTGTCTCATTGCCAGTTATTTTGGAAAAATGGCAGGTCACTGGCATGTTACTCTTCTGTAACTAGCTTTTATGCCCAAGTAGTAAGTAACAGAAACTGAAAGCTGTTAACTTTCTAGCTAACTAAGGTCAAATTAGTTTGAATTTGTTTTAATGAATTTATTTCAAGTAATGACATGCAGTGTAGCAATTACCAATACAGAAAATGGAATTGGTAAGCCAAGTTCAAATCTCAGTATCAATACCCTTGGGAAAGGCATGAATCCATCTTCCCTCAACTAGAGGTAAAATAGTAACATAAACTGGGCTTTCTAGCACTTGTGGGATAAATAGTCAAGAAAAACAATTCTGAATTCAAACCTCCTACCAACACATTATGGACCAGCATGGCAAGATAAGGTCCATTACTCTCCTTAGGGAAAGACTGTCAAAGGGAATGCTGAAGCAAAGTACTGACACATTACCCTTGTGTAATACTGCCTAGTAAATTTAAAAAGGAAAAAAACATCCCTGAAAAAGAAAACTAATCTTTTTAACTATTGTAATAAATCTCTGAACTTGATTTAAATGTGTTTTATGAATCAAGATGAGTTAATTAGCTTCACATTTGGATGAAGTAAGGGACAAAAAATTATTTGAATGTCTAATGATGAAATGCCAGTGTGCATAAATCACATAATATCAATAACAGATCTTTAATCAATGCAAAAAAAAAAAAAAAAGGAAAAATAAAATAATTTTGCTACAACTTTCTATGCATCAATGAAACCATTCATTACATATTGATATACAATTTTATATAAGCTTAAATATATGAATTTACAAACAAGGTCTAAACCCAAAACTCAAAAACAATGCTCTAGTTTACAAGCAATAAGTTTTCTTGGTAATAAAAATGTATGTGGCAATCTATATAAATCAGAAAACCAAAGATATACATTTGTTATATAACACTGATAATATTTAAAATTTTGATAGAAGCACACAATTTTAGCATAATTTCTAGTACAACATATAAAGCCTGGAACTGTTAAGATGTAAAAAGATGAAAGTGTATGTACCTGTGGGTGGCACCGGTGAAGGGCTCGGAGCCAGGGTTGCAGCAAGAGGAGATGCAGAAGTAGTAGCAGCAGCATTAGAAGGAGATATGATGTCCATTACACCTGCTATTGCATGCAACAAAAGTAGGAGGAGGATGCAGTTAGTTACAGTTAGATACTCACTCAAGTACCTAGCTCAATAGCAATGGCAGTGATAATATGCCATTGTTTGCAATAGCTACTCTTGTTTAAATGACATATGTTAGTTACACACACACACAAACACACACACAATTTGACAGGTTTGAATACTAATACACTGAATGGTTAAGCTTATAATTATAACAAATAAATAAATAACAATTTTGTAGATGATCTCATTACATATAGTACAGATTAAAAGTATTTTAAGGGTAACCTGAAACCAAACTTTTTAAACCTTATTTTTATGATGCAGTTATCATTGGGGAACCAAAACATAGAAATTTAGTTTAAGAAATCAAATTGTAGCTTATCAATATTTTTCTCATTCCCCAATGAAACCTGCACATAAAAATAGGGTCTAAAAACTTTCAACTTCAGATTATTCTTATTGCACTTTTAACTTAAACTAATGTTTGTTTAAACTAAAACATATAAGCTAAAATATGAAATTTAGAAAATGTGTGTGTATATGTGTATATATATAACACATACCTCATTGTAATACCAAATGTTTTATCTAAATTATTAAATAATGCTACCTCTGTCCACAATAGTTGTTACATGTGCACACACTCACACACATATAATACACTAAATGTAACAACTGTCATAGACCTGAGGCTGTAGTTTATCTTTCTTGTTTAATATGCATACAGTAAGATTGCACAGTGAGTTTTTTTAAGTATCAGATACACAGAAAAATTTAATTGAGATATACAAGTCAATTTAAATACTTATTTACAAATATGGGCATTTTTTTCAAATTCATATTAACCTTTTTGGCATGGAGAGTGACTTGAGTTACCCACATATATTTAATGTATGAAGGCGAGATGCAATTTTAGTCCAAATTACTTTAAAATTTTGGATTTTGTATGATATCTCCTACCCCAAAAGTTCTTCTTGTTTGATATACCATCTCTAAAACCAAAGCAAACAAAAACCTTTAGTACTTGTAAAACGTATCTTTATTAGTGAATAAAAATACTTGAGTGATATATCCTCCCTGGGCACTCATAGTGCATTGTAAAATTCTAATAAATTTTTTTTTTTTTTTTTTTTTTTTATTACAAGCATTTTTTTAAAAATTTTATGGTCAAAAGTGCATTCTAGCCGTTAGATTTGTTGTCAAATGTGCCACACCAAAAGGGTTAAAATAAAGGTAGTCATGTTTGTGCTCAAATTTTTTTCAGAAAAAAAAAAAAAAAAAAAAAAAAAAAAAAGAGAGAGAGAGATCTGAATATTTCAAAATAATATCATTTAAATTTGAAATACCAGTCAATGAAAATAAGCATATTCTAAAAAGGAACTCTGTAATATTACAAACAAATCCTATCAGATAGATAAATTAAAAACAAAACATCTTATTTAATGTCAGACAAAGGGACATAACTACATAATTATCAGGACTTTTTTTTACAGCAATGATAAAGACAAAAACAAAACATTGCATTAGCTTCCTGTATCAGTAATATAGATTACAAGAGAGTTTAAAAAAATACAGATGAGGTTCATTATTGCTTGCATTTTCAGAGGCAACATTTATATTAAATGTTAACAAATTATCATGTAAAAGGTGTTATAGCAGTTTAACAGTTAATGGCACAGAAAATAGAATTGATGGACAGTGTTTAGAGTCCACCTAATGGTTTGGTTTTATGGTATATCAATCATTGTAGGCTATTTAATAGCAAATCCATTTTTATACATATAAACAGTTCTATTTCAAACAATTCAGTTTAGCATAAGTACACAGTTTAAATGTCAAAAACAATTCTATTTCAATCAATTCAGTTTAGCATAAGTACAGTTTTTAGTTTACACACAGTTAAATGTAAAAACAGTTCTATTTCATACAATTCAGTTTAGCATAAGTACACAGTTCAGTTCTATTTGACCCTATCAGGTGCTACCACTCCGGGCTAGAGTGGACCCGAGTGTAATGGGAATGAATGAGTACTCCGCATTCCCCAAAGCTTCAGCATTACTGGAGCCTCACCATCAGATTGTTTAGTGTCATATCCAGGATAGAGATGCAGTCACTGTATTCTGCAGCCCCGGCCAACTGGGCAAAGAGTCCAGCTAAATTGATGCTTATTTGGTACTAATACCTTTGAAAAAACATGAATCTACTCCTCACCATCTCACCTATGAAACAGAAAAAGGTTAGTACCATATAACTTGATATAATTTGGTTTGGTTTGGTTTCTTTTAATGGCATATCAACCTTCATGGGTTATTTAATGCAAAAGCCATCCTTATAGATAAACAGTAGTGGTACTATTAAAACCCATTGTCAGAAGAGTGTTCATACCTTTCCCAAAGGTATTAGTCCAAAAGTAATTGGAGTTTAAATTTGCTTACTACAATGTTGCAGTCCAGCATGTTAACCACTACGCCAGGAGGACTCCCCACAATAAAATTTGTTACTTAAAGTGAATATGGACACCACTAAGTAACTCCCATTACTCAAAAGGGAAACTGCCTAGCCTTACACCCAAAGGAGCTAATAGGCCATACAACTAGAACTAGATTATCATTGTTACTTAAAAAAATTCTAATGAATTCAGATATTGAATACAAATCTAGCAAAAATATAAATATTCATGTCTGAGTTTCTGAGTTGAAGAATTATTATTATGCACTGAAGTGTATTGATGAGTATTTCAAACCAAACATTATCTTCCTAGATTAAATAAAGGATTCAGTTTGAAGTTCCCAGCAAGTTATTGATTATAACAGACTCCCGAAAAAAATTCTGATGGGTCCAAAAGTCAAAATATAAGTACAATAATGTATAACAGATATTAAACATTAAAGTATTATCAATTTTACTGACACTTAACATTTAGAATAATCTTCAATAATCAAACAAATTAACATGACTCAAAAAAAATTATTTACTTACTGTAATAAATAAAATAAATTGATAATTATTTGAGCAGTTATTTTTTCAAGAAAAATTTGAAAATTGTTTCTAAATGAATTTATATTAACATCAAATGATAAAAATATTAAAAATAAAATTAAATTAAAGACTAATTTAAAAATTTTTTTTTTTCAATGCAGTCTGAAACTTTGAAAATAATTCCTTTAGTATTTGTCAAGGATATAAACATTTGGTAATACACATGAGTTTATGAATACAAGAAGTAATTAAAATCACTTCAGTGTGTGTATGTATGCATGTATGAATAATTTGCATGAAGAACACAAGAGCAATTAGTAAGCCATGCAGATAGAAATACTGAAATTATAATAACCAGAGATTCCGAGACAAAATATTGGCACTATTAAATAAAGTGGCAAGTCTATTCTTAAAAATAGCAATGATGGATTCTTCTGTAAATTTTTTTTTTCACGTAAAATTCATATAAAAAGATAAAACAATGGGTGAATTCAATAACTTTTTACAGGTAACTGAGAAAATGTTTCTATTTTTTTGAATTTCAAAAACTGGTTTAAATTTTTAGTATCTAATATTTAGTCACTAAATTATGAATAAATATACAGTGTGTTAAAAAGTAGTTGGCCAACCAAGAACAGAATGACTTTTTATTTATTTATTTATCAACAGTTAATCAAGAGTTTAAACAACTTGAAAATCAAATTGCCAAGTATGTCTAACTGCTGGATGGATATCTGAAATAGCCTGCATGTTATCATGGTGATAAGTGAATCCCTTTTTGGTCAGGTTGAGAGTTTTTTGGTACTCCCTTGTAATATTGCTTAACTTCAGGTCCCTAACAAATCAAATTTTCTTTTTATAATTTTAAGTACACAGAACATGCACTTAGAGAAAGAAAATACATCTATTTTTATATACTATTTAAAAAGGAAAAAACTTTAAACAAACTCTGGGTATAATAAAACAGCAGTTTCTATCAATTCTAATAAACTGAATAGATAAGAAATTAATAACAAAAATTGTCCTTTCTGTTTAGTGATTTGCTTTGAGAAAAATTCATTAGACTTTCTTATACATTAGCAATGTATATAACAACACTTTTGTTATTATATGTACTACTGCAGAAACCTGTGTTCCTGATAAGAAAAGGAAAGGCTATATAAGGTCTGATAAATTTTGAATACTGGGCTTTTATGAAGACGATGCAGATTTACTATATCATGAATATGGCATTATATTTTTTTTAAGTTTTTTTTTTTTAATTGTTTTCCTATATTAACTTTAATGAGTTAACAAGTCATTTTTATATTTAAAAAAAAAAAAGAAAAAAAAAAAGATAATAGAAACCAGTTATATTACTAGTTATTTAACACTTTGACCATAATTTCAGGTTCAGGGAGATCATGTCAGATATTAAAACAAACACTTGATACAGCAACCATTCACAGGCTTTCTTTTCACAGACTTTGGAGCAAAGTCTGAATGCGTTTTGTTCTCAATTCCTTTAATGAATTTTGTCAACTCAGGTACAGAGGCTAAGGATTTAAAAGTTAAAAATTGTAGGATGAAAAACTATTAGGTATTTTAATAATAAAAATTTTATTATGACAGTTACACTTGTGCAACTTGTCAAACAAAATTCACTTGTTCAAATCTTCAACATTTTATTTGAAGGTTAAGAAAATAAAAAGAAATTGTTTATACTTGCTCTATCTGATTTAGCTGTTTTAATTATTAATTAATGGAAAATGGTTAATTTCTACAACTTAAAAATTTGAACACTCCTATATTGGCAAAGTGACAATTACAGCAATACCTGGAATGATGCTGTTTATTTGTTCCAAAATGTTATTCAAATTGTTCAAGATCTTAATATAATGGATTTTAATGTAATTTGTTTCAACAGAAAAAAAAAAAAAAGATTTAAAAAAATCTTACTCTCTATAAGTTAAAACCATTTTTGATGCATAAGAAATATTCAATTTTTTTAATTTTTTTAGAAAAGATTTAATAAAACTGCAATTTGAAAAGTTTTATTTCCTGGAGATATAGTTCTTCAGTGTTGTTTGCACTATTTTTTTTGTGTTGGGAGGAGTTTTAAAGTGTGTCTCTGCCATCAACTGCCTACATAGGTTTTTTTTGTTGCAAATATTCAATGAACTATACTACATCAACAACTGTACTTTTCAAGATATTGCTGTACACTGTAATTACTTAGGAGATCAATAAGGAATATATACAAGAAATATGCATTAATTAGAAATATCATTTAGAAGCCAAGTAGAAAGACCACTTCTATAATTTAAGCACCAACTCAACCAAAGCCTTTTTGCATGCAAGCATAGTGGCTAGTTGGCAGATTTTTCTTACTAAACTAATAATAATAAGCTACTACATTTCTATGATTGTGTGTCTAATAAAAAAAGGGAGGGCAGAATCATCATAAAACAAAAAAGGAATCAAATAAATAAATAAATAAATAATAATTAAGTAAAAATAATTGAATTAAAATATATTTGGTTTGAGCACTGTGCCAATATTGTCATACTTTCAGAAATTTTTTTAAAAACTTAATGTCTGAAAGTAATTCTGTAAAACATTTTTGTGGGTAATCAATATCAGATCAAACAAGATGATGTAGTTGATTTTTATTAATATTACAATGTTTGTAAGTTGATGTAAATAAACATTGAATTATTAACAAAATCAAATACAAATGAATTGCAAACAAGTTTTTCAGAACTAATTTCATTTTGTTTATATTAAAGAATCTCAGCAAAATTGAATGTGACAATAAAAAAGCAAATGAAAACAAATTCAGTTTTTCATGTTTACAATCAATAATATAAAAAAACCAAAAAAAAAAACCAAACAAAAACAAAATAAGCAACAATGCCAAAATTAAATTTGTGTTAATCAAGGACTCCAATATCTAATTTAGAAAAAAAAAATTATTGGAATTTTGTTCTTAAAATGCAAATAAGATACTGATTAAGTGTTTTTTTTAATTATTATTTGAAATATCTATTAAAAATAAACATTTTCCAGCCATTGTTTGTGTTGATAGGATGGTAACAATTTTACTGGCCAGCATACTGCATTGCATCAGCCACTTCACTTAGCAAGTTTTGTTCTGCAGAAAAGAAGCCTTTCTACTTATGTTAAAGGTGGGCTGATAATTTTGGATGATGACCGGTGCCAAGTCCAACCTGTCTGCCAGACATACATACATTAGAACCACTAATTTCACTTAGAGAATACAGTTAGTAATGTCAAAGGAAATCAGATTATAAATAAATATATAAAAACAGAATTTACCTCAAATTATATTAGGGAAGGGATCAAACTGATTGTAGTCAACTGCTTTGGATAGATAGGATGAAAACTTTATTTAAAAAAAAAAAGAAAAGAAAGTCAATTGTCTTTCTTAATAATGGGGTGAAAAGTAGAGAAAAATGAGTTGATTAAAAAATACCACTTTAGACAAATTTTGCAGTAATACAATTATCTGTTACAAGCTATTTGGTTTGAGCTAATTTAAAAATAACTAAACATTGCACACATCTATTAGTGGTTATTTTACATGAACATTAACAAATAACCCATTTTTGTCATGAGGATAATCACATTTGATTTCTTCCGGTGAGGCAATTCAGAAACCAAAAACATTCAAAGAATTGTTACAGATTATAAGCTAATTTGTTCTTTAACAGACATTCAAAGAACAAAAAACTACTGTACACTTCAGAAGTATATGAATAGATTACTTGTAAGATAATTCATTGAGAGAAAGAAAACTACTCTAGATAACTGAGCCCAGACTGAAACTATATTTTGTCATCTTATTGGCATAAGAGTCAAATTGTAGTACATTTAATAGGAAGTTAACCAGAGTAATCCTTTTTTATACTAAAGAGGTGTGCAAAAATAAACATATTAAACAAATCTAATGATATTTAACTTCAAGCAGAATTTATTTCTTGCTAATATCTGAGTAATTTACCATTATTCTAAATCAAATAGTTTGCCCAAATTTGAAATTGTCAAAAGAGTATCAATGTTCCTTTTAACACAAAGATTTAGAAATGCTGACTTAAAGCAATGACATATGACATACAGTTTTACTAGAAGCAAATTGAAAAAAGGGGCTAAAAGATGTTCACATGCATATATGAATGTGCGTAAAGCTACCAAACAATAAGATACTAATATAAAAAGCAGGTAAATACTAGTCAATGCTATTGAATGATAAAAGCTGAAGAGAAACAAAGTGAAATGATCCAGACATTTTTTCAAAAATTAAACTCACCATTAGAAAAAACAAAACAAAACAAACAAACAAAAAACAAAAAAAAAAAACAAAAAACAAATAAACCCTGAATAGATTCAATGAAATATAAACTTTAAGACATATTGAACAGGGCGGGATATACCTTCTTGTAGGCTCTAGGCCAAACTCATCAGTTGAAGACCACTATGAGCATATACTTATTGTGTACAGGGGACCCATACTCTGGGCTCTATACTTATTGTACAGGAGCCCTTATGGTTTTGAATACATTATATAATGAAATACCCAGTGTACATTTGAAACAAAGTTATAATCTGGCATGCTGTATAACAAACTAGTTTTAGTGCCCCCTCCCCACCAATACCCATAAGTCCTAGGCAAGTCCAACCCTGACATTGGATGATTTATAACTCTCACAAATTTGGAATCAAAGAGAAAATGAGTGTCTACCTTGCAATGTAAGGTAACAATATAAGCAGGCAAAAAAAGAATTAATAACTAGAATACAGGATGAACATTTCATTCCTGAGAGGTAATGGTTTAAAAGATGGAGCATTTCATTAATTAACAAGATCAACATAATCTATAATTCAAGTGATGAGAAATCTGAAGTGACAAACATTAGTTTCTTATCATTACAACCTCCTAAAAGGTATAGGCAATAGCAAGTTATTTTTTGCTTAAGGCTTTTGATCATAAACAACTGAATGTTATTTCTTGTTAGGCTAATTTGCTAATAAGTAAGAACATTTTTAAAAAGAATTGACACAATAATAATTAAAGTTATTTTATCCTCCTTCCATAAAACAGTGATAATGGAGTTAGACTAAATTGATACCAAATAAACTAAAAGTAATAATTAATTTAAAATAATAATTTAGTAAGCTAAATAGTTTTGCAATACCTTTAATGATATAAGTTGTTAAATATAAAAATTTAGGAGACATATGATGTAACAGTTATTGTTGTGGGAAATGGATATGGTGATCAAAGTTCAAACCCTGGATGAGGCTGTTTGCATTTGATATAGCACTAATACCCTTGGGAAAGGTATAAATCAAACTATTCTCCCTCCAATTATGAATAAATAGTAGGGCAGACTAGGCTCTTTAACTGTGGTATGGCAACCGGTCTAGGAGAAGGAAAACTCTGAAGTTAAACCTGTTAAACTCCACTTAAAAATTGACCTTGTATCACATCCTGCCAGTGACACAGGGGTTGGGTAAGTTTAACAATTCTTATAGGACAGAGGCAGTAATAAATTATGGAAAAGTTTCTGAAAAGAATTAACATTAGTAATAAATAAATAAAACTATTTTAATGGGATAGAATATCCTTCACCAACCACAGAAAATAGTAATGCATCAAATCAATATATGATTGACGAGGTAAATCATAAAATAGTTATTTATGAAAACATTCTTCTTACTCATTAAAAAAGCTAATAAAAATTAAAATAAGCAGTTTTGAAACACTGCCAGGATCTAGTTTTAATTTGATTAAATAATTCAATAATTCCTTCCTCATCAAAATGTTCAGATTCACAATAAAAGATTTGTTACTTTAATGCACTAATGTTAATTGGTTTATCTCTGGAAAAAAAACTTGCCGAGTTTTTGATCCTGAATAAAGAATCATATATATATATATATATATATATATATATATAAAAAATCAATACTCATACTTTTTTTGTTTATTTTCTGAAATTAATAGAATGAAATTTTAAATAAAAAAGGAAAACATCCCAGCCAAGGACCTTTGAATTTGGCCGAGCTCACCTGTTGTTGTAGCTGATGTAGTGTTTGGGAAGGCTGCTGCAAAAGCTGCATCAGTTGCAAAACTGGTTTCTGCTAAGGGGAAAAAATCATATGCATTACATACTATTATTATTATAATAAATTAATTATTATAAGTAATGCTTATTTTGACTAATTAAACATTTTGAGGGAAGTAAATTTATGATAATATCTACTTCATGTTACTTTTTTCTTTTTTTAGAAAGAAAAATTTTTTTAAAATAAACTTATGATAAAAATCAAAATCTTATACATTGATAAATCAAAATAAGATTTGAACAATATCAATAAAAGGTCATTATAAGGTGATTAATAGATAAAAATATTTTGCAGACTTTGTCCAAAGCATTAGATTTTAATTGATATATATTAAATGCTGATATCCAAGAAAGAAAAAATAAAAGGATAAGGAATATAAATTATTATGACTGATTAGGTGAATCTGATTGTATTCTGGAAGTAAACATTTTTGCATTGTAATTCATCATTGTTTTAAAGGATGTCTTGAGCAGACCAGATTGCAGCTAACATTGCCTTTATTGTAATATTATGATTAAAATACAATTATTACTAAAGATGGAAATGAAAACTGTAAGAAGGATAGTCAGACATTGTCAGTTTAGGGAAATGTTCAAACAAGTTTTCTAAGCATGAATCATAGAGCACTATTATATCATTTAATGTAAAAGTGATATAAAAACTGATCTAGAATTACCATGGTAGCAACAACAAAAAAGTGGGAGTATGAGTACACTTTCAAATCTAAGAAAACTATGAATAATCAAAATGGGACTATTTGTTTATCTACTATCTTGAATACTTAAATCTAAGAGGTTGACTGATTTTAATGGCATATCCACCTGGCTGGGGTTATTTTATGCCTCGAGGTGAGGGAATTGCATACATGGTATGTTCATGTCTAAGAGCTTTGCATATGGTCATATGATATCATTGATTGATTGGTTTGAATAGCATGTCAAGCCTGTTTGAGACCCAAAACTAAATTGTCATATCATTGTGATGACTTTCTAATATTAATAACATTAAAGCCAGACTTAAGAATGATTCAAACTTAATACTAAACTTCTTGTAGCTAATAAAACTATTTTAATAAGATAGAATGCACTGCACCAACCACAGAAAATAGTAATGCATCAAATTAATATATGACTAATAAGGGATATCATAAAATAGTTATGTATGAAAACATTCTTTTTACTCAAATTAAAAAGTGATAAAAATCAAAATAAGCAGTTTTGAAACAATGCCAGGATCTGGTTTTAATTTGATTAATGATTCAATAATTCCTTCCTCATTCATGAAAATGTTCAGAATCCCAATATAAAATTTGTTACTTTAATCAAAATAAACCTACCTATGTAAATATATTCATGACCTCAGGCCCTCAACATGAAACGGAGGATTGTAATATTCTTATCTGTACTGTGATATGCTGGTTGTGGCTGATGACTAATATAACCTCCCTCCCCAGAAGGGAGACCACTTCCACCCAGCCTCATGCTGAGATGAACTATGTAACCCAGAACTTGTATTAACAAGTAAGTAAATTAAGCTCTTGGTTCACACTTTTCATTTCACAGACCACCTGATCTTGGATTGTCCAGTGATCAGAATAAGAAGTTGATCAAATTAAGAGTACGATGAAACTGGATAGTGCAGTGGATTCTGATGGATTGGGTTATTTCATGCTTAGAGGTTAAGGAATTGCATACATGGTACATTTATATTTGCAATTTTGTGAAGTTTCTTAAGAAATTTTTTTTTCTTGAACAGTTATGAAATCTAGCATTCCTATCTAATGCAAATAATTAACCAATAGATCTATTTGACTATGAGATTAATTAAGTTTTCTTTCTTCCAAGACACCTTTCAAAATAGTAAATAGTATTAAATGTTGATAAGATTAGCTTTGTAAATAACACTTAATTTAACACAGAAACACAGTAGTGGGACAATATGTAATAATCAAACACTCAACCAGCAAATTAGTCTGAAAGACAAGCTTACTAAACATTGCACAATGCAAGGTGTTCTATTAGAATAATAAATATCTATTAGAAGATTGCAGCCACATGATGTAGGGAATAAAATTTAAAAAAACCCCAAAAAACCACACACTATTAGCAAAGGTTAGTAATACTTCAATTCATACTATGATATGTATCAGTGGATAGGTTGCTAATCAAGTAATCATAGCTTAATCAATTCTGCCTCAAGTGTATTAAATACACATATACACACACCAACCAAAAATAAAATTGCAAACCCCCCTGAAGAATGATGCTGATTTTAATACAGTATAGAGTGTGAAGACTAATGATACACCTTTATTTTGGAACCTGTTTTTACAGTAATCCAGCTTTATTAAACGTATATTTAATCTTGAGGAAATTCAAGTAGATATTCAGGATTGAATTTTATTTTCTGTTAGTATGTGAATGGGCATAGGCATTATAAAAAATGATGGAATTATTTATATGGATCAGTACTTCTGCTTCGGATCAAAGTGTCACTCCCTATCACTTCTGCTTAGAATCATAGTATAGTATCTGTAACCATGAAAATTTGGTTATTAAAAAAAAATAAAAAAAAATTACCCCCTCCACAAAAAAAACAACAAAAACTATGGGATATAAAATATGCAGAGGAAAATAGTCATTATTGTCAGAAGTATGGAATTCAATATTCTCAAAAATTCAATACAAACTTTTAAAAAATAGACACATAAACATCAATGGTAATGATTATTTTAATTTTCAATTTTCCTTTTTTTTTTTTTTTTTGTAATATATCTAATTACATTTCCATTGCTACAGATACTACACTTTTATCCTAAGCAGTATACACAGGTATTATACTTTCATCATAGCAGCAGTTACCAGCAGAAAATCAAAGAAACAAAGTCACACAGTTCATATATATATATATATATATATATATACACACACACATTAAAACTCAAAAGAAACAAATTTAATACACTGTAACAATATCTGTAGAGGAACCGAAAAACATTTAGTATGGTAGATAAATATAATTTACAAGGCTGCCATATGCAGAAATTTGCATGAATAAACTTATTCAAAATCCTGATTTTATTGCCTTGAAATAAGTATAATAAAGACTGCATTGCTATAAAGAAAAGAGAGGTTTTAGTGAAAGAACCAGGAAGTGGTTACCTACCATGATTAGTGGCACTTATAGCAGGGGAAGCTGTTGGTTGAGCTCCCCATCCCATAGATGTCATAGTTGATGGTTGTCCAGGTGAAACTGCAGTGGCCGGCAGACTGTCAGCAAAAGGATTAGTGGATGTTGTAGATAAACCGAGTAAATCATCAATGGGCTTTGATGGTCCTGTAGGTGCTGCTACTCCAGTATCCAGAAGCAGATCCGATGCTGGATCTGTAGAGGCAGCAGCAGAGATGAATGGATTTGTTGGGGCAAACGTTGTGGGCTGATGGTGTGGAGATGCTGCAGGAGATACTTGATTCAATTCTTTTATCCGTTGCTCCTGAGAACAAATTTCAGAAATAAATAAAATAAAATAAAATAAATAAAAAATTTAAAAAAAAACAAAAACTGACAACAAAAAACAGTTAAACATCCACAAAAATGAGAAACGAACACACAAGAATCTAAGTTGAATTAGATTTACCAATTTCTTATTCCAGTCATGTAACTTTATAAAAAAAAAAAAATTTTTCTTTTTTATTTATCTATTTAGTAAAAAAGATGAAAATAAAAAAAAAAATTAAAAAAATAAAAACTCATTTCAAAGATTTATTTATAATTTTACAAGCCAAAATGTGAGAAAAGATCAAATATATAATCTGATAATTCTTTGCTTGCTTGCTTGTTAGAGACTCTCAGGCTGAATGGGCAAATCTTGATGAAACCAGACATGTGAAGTCTCTTGACCAAAAGAGGACTACTTGCAATGGTAAAGGGTGTGCTTGGAACATTTTTGGCTTCAGGAGGATCTAATTCATCCAGAAAGCAAAGTAAAATGCAAACTCAAAGAAGTAAATCTTTGGAGAAGCTATAGCTTAATAGTTAGTGGCATGGACAATAAAACTGGTAAAGAGAGTTCAAACTCCAGCTGAGACAGTAGCTTGTTCTAACGTTCTTTAGAAAGGCATGAATCCACTATTTCAGCTATGAGCACTCAGGGCAGTTGTAGCCCTTTAACCTTGTAAAAGCAATCTATCTTGGGTATTCCATTAAAGGTCAGATTGCTTCTTGATACTGGTACCATGTAACTTAGTAACAGCTTCTTACTAATGCCCTTGGGGTTGATTCTAATGACATGTCAACCTGTTTGGGATCATTTTATGCTGAGAAGTTAGAGAATTGTATATATTGTATGTTTATAGTAACTTTATTGTGTAGTTTCTTTTTTGCACATGTTATATGATATCAAGTATTCCTATCTAATACAAATAATTTGCAAACATCTATTAAACCTAAAAATAGAACCCTAAGAGATACAACCACTTTGGGTCAGAGTAACCTGGAAGTAATGGCCATGAAGGAGTACTCTACACACCTCCAGAGCTCCTGAACTAGAACTTAAAAACACCAGATGTAGTTTAGTGTCATACCCAGGACACCTCATTTTTGGTGGAGGATTTTACCTCTCTGCAGGAGATAGTTAGCATATTCTTAGCCCCACCAACAGAAAGGCATGAATTCATTTCTTCCCAGTTATGGGTAAACAGCATGAGAATTGAAGTCCTTTAAAGATAATCCATCTTCAGGATTACATAAGTTAAATCAGATCATTGCTTGGTTTAGTTTCTTTGTTAATGGCATAGCAACTTTTGTGGGTTATTTAATGCTAAAACCACCTTTGTAAAAGAACAGTAGTGGTACTATTTAACCCATAGTTGAGGGGGGATAAGTGGTGGGTGGTCATACTTTTCCCAAAGGTATTAATCTGAAAATGAATGCAATATCATGACTAGAGTTCAAACTCACTTATATGATGTCACAGTCCAACATGTTTCCTTCCTACTCAGATTATATAACAGCAAAACTTGTATTTTACTTAAAAGAAAAGATAGACAATGCCAAGTAACTCCCATTGTCTTAAATGACACCAAAAAAAAAAAAAAAAAAAAAAAAAAAAAAGGAATTAATCTAAATGGCACCCAACACTAATAGTTTATAGAAAAACATCAAGTTTTTAGCATGTGTTGTAAATTGCATTCTGTAACCTTTTTGTTCAACAACTAAGTTAGCACATTTAAATTCTACTGAGCAAATCATGACAATTCACCAAAAGACTTTAAGCTCTACTAGATAACTCGTACAAGAAGCGTAAAAAATTGCAGAGCTAAATCAATAGAATCCTTTTTTATTTACTTTGTACCTATTATTGTTTCTTGCTGTACATATGAAATGGTTCAAAACTGGTTTACCTGAAACTATATTAAACCCCAAAAGATTTTAAGAAACTAAAAGTGCCACTTTAAAAATATTACTTGTTAATTGAAATAAGTCCTTAATTGATTAATGGCTAAATTGATAATTAGTTTTAAAATGGAATAGTATAAAAACAACTCCCACTGTCCCATAAAAGTTGTTGTGTGTGTATATATATATATATTTCACACACAAAATCTAACAGATATTATGGGATAGAGATAGTACTATTTTAAGTGAAAAATTAAAACGTTCCTAAAAATAGGTCCTACAGATGATTAAACATCGTTATATATTTTAATATACGAGTCAGAAATAAGCCTGTAGCAAATTAGTTGAATAATCTAAATCAATTATGGTTAGTGAGAAATTTTAAGGACGGTTAGTCAATAAATTAAACAATGATAATACAAGCTATATATAACTTTTCTAGAACTGACCACAAAACATAAACATTAAACAAAATTTATTACTAAACCGAATTTTTGAAGAACAGGCAGAGACAAAAAAATTACTGTAATTTATTTAGAATATCCTAATTGATCTAAATGACAAAACAAAAAACAAAGAAAAAAACAAAAAACAAATTTCAATGTAGACTTAGCTGCTAACATCCAATAAAAAGTAATATACTTACAGATATCCTGAAAATTTTTATACAAAATAATGATGTAATAATAATAATAATAATAAATTATTATTACTACCAATATATAGTTCATAAGAAAAAAGTTTACAAGTGAGCTAATAGAATAATTGCAGAAAATAGCCAGGCAATAAGGGGAAAAAAGTAACATGCATTTCATAATTGGTATATTTATAGATACAAAAAGAAATACAAGCTTCTATTAAATAGAAACAACAAAGCTAAATTCCTTTTCTGACCATTCACAGATACCGGAATACTGAAATAAAATATAGCTTTGGTAAAATTAATAGAGAAGGATCTGAAACAGGAGAGCAAAGAAAAAAGTTTTAAATAATATACTAATATTTTTAAAATCACATTAAATACCTTATTTTTTTCTTATTTTCATTTTGTTTTTGATAATGGAGAAAGAAAGAAAACATCTACAATATGAGTATAAATTAACAGCCAACATAATACTTGGACATTGTTTGTTTCTTTAAACTATTCAATTTAGAATTTTTATTTTATTTTTCTACCAACATTTGAATGCTAGCTTACCTGTGTATAAAACTATTTTAATTCAATGGGTATTATCACCCCATTTATAGAATTTTTTTTATATATAAAAAAAAAAAAAGCCATAAATATATTACTCATTAATCTTAAATTGTATACACATTATTTTTGTAAAACCTCAAAAAAAAAAATAAAATAAAATAAAATAAAATAAATAAAATAAAAAATTAAAAAAATGAAATAAAACAAAATTAAAAAATGTCTTGAATAATTGAGTATTAGATTAAAAAAGAGGAAATTCTCATAATTTAACTAAAATTAAGCCCTGTATCGATTTTGTAAACAAACATATGATGAAAGAAAAGAAAAATCAAGATTAGAAAGCATTAAATAAATGGGGTTAGATATTTTAAACCTTGTTTTATTCTAAATCTAACAAAAAAGTAATTTTTCATTAAACTTTCAATATACTAAAAATGATATTAAGTCTTCTGCATTTCATAAACTGATTTTGTCTACTTAGTAAAGTGTAGCCAGAAAGGCTAGGAGAAGGATGGGTTCCACCAGGCTATTTCTACCCAAGAAAAATTACATGAGTTGTACCCCTACAACCAAGCCAGGTTACAGGATGAGTGGCCAGCTATCCTTCAAACAAAATGCATAAAAAGTCTTCATATTATATCTATGATTGATAAAATTGGTACTATATTAGAATCAGGATAAATTAACAAAATTCAAGAAGATTAATAAAGGATTTATAACAAGTATTTAATGATATTGTTGGATGAAAAAAAAGAAAAAAAAAAAAGATTATAGCATAATAGCAGTTTATGATCCCTCTCATCAAACATACAGAAGTACAAAGTAAGATGATTGAATAATTTGTTCTAGAATTGCAAGCTTTCATATAGAGAGATGGGTGCATCAAATTCCATTCATTTCAGAAGAAAGTCTATGAAAGAAAAATATGGTCATTCAATACAGGCAGAGGAAGAAAAAAAAAAGAATGAGGAAGAAAGAAGAAAAAAAAAAAAAAAAGAGAGTGAAGAAGAAAAAAAAGAAAAAGTCTGGTAAACCAACAACACACGAAAAGTGTGAGTGAGAATGGGTTTGTGAATTTCAAAATGTCTAATGCAGATAATATCAATTCATGAAGCAAGAAGAATTAGTCAGAAATAAGACAGAAATAATTGGAGATAATCATAAGGAATATAATTGAAATCAACTCCAAATCTCACAGTACTTGAATACATGATGCAAAATGGAAAAAGAAGGAAAAAATACGTTAAGAAAAAAGAAAAAACTAATCTCTATCAAAATAAAATATTTAAAAAAAAAACAAAAAAAAACAAAAAAAAAAACTATTTTTTTAAACTTGCATGCCAAGAGGTCCACTCCTGGGATCCATGTTGAAGCATTCCAATCACAGGAACATTTTCATAATACTAGACTAAAACATTTAGAACAGCACTATCAAGATCTTCTGTCTTTACTGGTGCAAAGCAAGAATATTACAAATAATTTTAAACAGAATTCAATTCAATAATCTACATTCTTTTAAACCAGTTTCTTAATCTTTATGGTTAAATTGGTGTGAAAGAATCAATGCTTAATAGTAATAAAAATCAAATTTCAGAAATTCAGGCCAACCTAACTTAGTGTTTATAAATACAATTCATATTGAGATAAAAGAAAAAGAAAAAAAAAAAAAAACCTAGTCTAATTTTTCTTTTGGGTAATACTGTAGATTTATAAAGAAATTGCATTATATAATAACTGTTATAAAGGTTTTGTTGTGGTTACTTTGGACTTAAAATTTAAAATTTACTAATGAAAAAATAAAAAAGATTTTACTCAAAAAAATTTAACAGTTTAGTCATGAAATGTTTTGAATATAATTTTTAAGTTTTCTCAGTTCATGAAAAAGTGATGATTTTGTTCAATTTGCTTTTTATGAATGGATTATTAAATAAAATCTACGCATTCAAAAATTGGATGATTAAACTAAAAAAAAAAAAAAAAATCTAAAAATGTGTGTGTCAATAGCAGAAATAGAGTCGATGGTGCTGGGTGACTGTCAGTTTTTCACCTATGTGATCATCAGACCAAGAGGTTCCCCAAGTGGTTGGTATCCGTTTATATACTGTTGAGAAGGAGCCTCCTTGGAATGGTGGTCTAGTTTATACAGCACAGTTACTTATTTGGCAATGTTAATTTTGTAATTTGCTAATTTATTATTTTCTAGTGTTTTTTTTATTATTCTATTTCAAATTTTTTTTAAAAATTAATCTTTGTAAGAATTGTTCGCATGCCTACACTTGGATATAAGTTCAGATTTTATTATATATATATATATATATATATATATATATATATATATATTTATTAATATAGCTATGGGTTAGGACAGTGGTGCTACAGATGAATTTTTCTGATATGGCTGTATTGGCCCTTTTATTCTAGCCATATTACCCCTCCCCATGCCAATTTTCCTCTTCCAGACTTGGGACAGGTATTAACAATTAGGGAATTTGTTTTTGTCCCATTTTTTTGTCCTTTTATTCAATTGGTTTCCCACCAAAGTTAAAACTCAATCTGCTTTACTACTTTATTCATGGCAGAGGAGAGAAGGTTTAATTTCTCAAAAGTGAAGTGAATGTAAACTTGACTCATAAATTCTATTTTCCACACTAATAACCATTACATCACTTACACCTGAGGATGTGTGTGCGTATGTGCACACAGCTGGAATTATTTTAAATATTTTACACAATTTCCAGAATAATAATGTTTTTCTTTCTTTTTTTTTCTTCTCATTTTTTTCTATTACTAAACATTCTGAAACTTTGCAAGATAATTGAAAATTATAGCAATGAATAGAGGTGAACAGGAAAGAATAATTAAAATATAGCATTCTGCAGTGAAAAAAAAAAAAAAAAAAAAAAAAAAAAAAAGGAATTTTAATAGTTGACAAAACTATTTCAGAAAGACAAAAGGAATGTTTCATCATTAGATCATACAATGGAATTGAACATATTCCAAATTAAAAATAACTCAAATAATTCTTTGAAGCTGAAGATGATGTGAATCCTAAGAAAAAAAAAGGATTTTTCTTGATATAATGATGTTGATTTTTTAAAAATTTGTATTATCATTAAGGCATGCCAACAGCATGGATTCCCTTGACTCATTATCCATCCTTATTGTCCATAACTCTTGGTAAGTCCTCTAGATAGCATTTAGTGTCCACACAGCTGATGAATGTAAGTTTTTGCTGGTCAACCAACACTGTGTGTGATCATTTCAAAGGAGAATGTTGCATATGAGTTTCTCTTTACAAATAATTTGTATACTATACAAAATTTTTAGTTCAAGTCCTAATTTTAGTATTGTAGGTTATATTATATTAGAACATTATGAACTATTGAGTAATGTGCTATTCAATTTAAAAGAGAAAATAAATAAGATTAAAAAAAAAAAATGCTGATTAAATAGGGAAATCAAATTCTTTGCATTGGACATTCTCATGAAGTGACAGAGATGAAATAATGAATAACTGGACATGTCCACTTGGATGTACAACAAAGATGAAAAAAAAAAAAAAAGCAGAAATATATTGTATAAATGCTCAGAAAAAGGAAAATAAAATTTACAAAAATAGAAGATATGTGTTTCCAATTTAAAATGTCAATACTAAAGCTGATGCCAATGCAGCAAATACACATACAAGAATCAATTATTTAACAATGATTCAAATAACACAAATAAAATAGTGATACATAAATAGTCCAGTTTAAAAATGCAGCAAGAGTAAACCAAAGCCAAACTTTTTTAGACCTCATTTTTCTGATGCAGGTTTCCCAATGGGAAACGAGAAAAGTTTTTAGTAAACTAGCCATAGCTGTTTACCTGAACTTTTTTTATTCCCTAATACCTGCCTTAGAGAGATAAGATCTAAAACAGTTTAGCCTGGGGTTACCCTAACCACACTTGGTTTAAAATAAATAAATTTTGTTGTATCATTTTTTGTTTTATAGTTGTATAAAAAAAAAATATTCTCATAAACAAAATGTAAAGTTAAAAAGGACCTTAAAAAGTGATCATTTACTGAATAAATTTTAAAAAATTGATAAATGGATTAAACAAAAAAAAAATAAATAAAAAGAGACATCTTATTATCCAAATATAAAGAGAAACTTTTCATAAACTGATAAATTCTGATACTTTTAAAGAAATGATGATAAAAATGGCTTAAAAATCAGACAAGCCACAAAAGCACCAAAGATATGTCTTGGTGTTTTTGAATATTTGTGTTGGTGAGCAATGGTGCTGGGACAAGATTAACAAGTGTTCAGTGGAGACTTAGAAAAAAAAAATGTATATAAGGGTTATAAAGATTGTTTCAGAAAAATTCATATCATTTTATAATCTAATAATGTGACCAATACTTGTTCAAATGATCTCAAATTTTAACAGTATATACAGAAACAACTCAAAATTCAATATCTAATAGGATTTATTTTTCAGGTATAGAAATGCCATTCACTAAAAAAAGAAAAGGCATTTAAACATTAGAGTTTTGAGATGTTCCTACACATGTTAAAATTAGATATCCTTTGAATGAGTATTGGTAAAGATATTTGATTATGAAATTATATCAATTTTTCTAAAACACCCTGTACATCTCAATTGATGTATATAGCAAAAAGTAAAATGACAAAAGACGACACTTGACATAAAAATGAGAAATTAATATAAACGCATAAAGGAACTAAAACTACGAGACATTTGCTAAGGCATACTTGGAAGAAAACTATTTTTCATAACTAACTAAAAAAAAAAAAAAAAAAAATTTTTTTAAATAATAAAAATAAAAATTAAATTAAAATACTTCTACAAGACAAGAAAAAAACCATACATATAAGCAAATAAAATAGAATCCCTAACAAAATAATACATGAGAATTCAGAGAGAAGAGAGATACATGATTAGGTGTTATTTATTGAGTGAAATTATGTTTTTAGCAGAGGAATGAAAAGTGATTATGATATTAAGATTGTTAATTAGCAATAAAAAAGGATTTTACACCTTTAAAAAGGAAGTGATTAAATTTGAAAAATTGTTTTTTTTTAATTCATTTCAAAGCAGAATGATGGGAAAAGCATTGTCAATAGTTTTAAAATAAGCATTTATCATTTGAGATGAATTGGTATTAAACAACATTTTTTAGTTCATCATTCGCTTTTTTATCTTATTTTTGATCTTGGTTTGTGTAGTCTTCAGTTAATATTAGATACACAAAATTTACCTAACTTGCTATTATATGCAGCCATACAAGTTAACCTGTAGACAAACACCAAAGTGAAACACTAAAAGAGGGAGGAATAAAGAAAAAAAATAATAAATAAAAAAACTTATTTTCAGAGACCATAGCAAACATGCTGTAAGGGCTAAAAGGAAAATTTTAATGAGAAAACACTTAGAAATTCAGCAATATTGCTGTTAAAAAAACAAGTGATAATTATACCCTATTTGATGGCACATAAGACCCTCAATTTTATATATGAAACTGAGGTATCTGGTAGGCTAATGTTTACTCAAGACACTATAGACTATCAGTACTTGTATCTAACCTCACTCCATAATATTGTTATATCAAATGTAGATTACGGGGATCATATATGTCATCAAATAAGGTAATTAGTAAATATATTAAAAAAAAAAAAAAAAAAAAAAAAAAAATCAAACTGATGCAAGTTTTTCTTTCTCTCTCTTTCTCTCTGGATACTGTGAAATATACAGTGTTTAATAAAATAGTAACTAGTACAATAAACACTGATAAAAAGTCAAAGTTGTTTAAGAAAAATCAAGTTTACTTACAGAGGTTGTACTAGTCGTCTCTGAGAATTCGGTAGACTAGAAGCAATTGAAACAAGGGTGGTTGAATCAGTGTGAAATGGTAGAGAAGGAAAACAAGTTGTAGTAGTAGTAGTAGTGCTAGTATAGATAACAGTTATGTCACTTAAAATGGCAGTAAGAAGAACTGGATATGTAAAAGAATTATTATACTAGAAAAAAATACTCAAGCTCATGCTATAACCATTATGGGAAGCAATTAAAGTGAATTTGATCTTAATTCTATTCATGCTGATTTTTTTTCTTAAAGAGAATAGATTAGCAGTTGGTGATGGTAGTAGATTAAAAACGAAGATCTATAATAAAAATCAGCATCATAAAATTTTACAAACAAAAAATTAATCCATTATACCTCCTAAAGTGGTACAAAGGACAATCAGAAAATAACTCACTTTAAAGAAAAGCTGTAATTTAATAAAATTTCTGATTTACAGGGCTTTGTCACTTTAGTGACATTCTCATCAAATGAAGTTCTAAGCCTTTTGAGCCTGTAAACCTAATATTTTGAGCTGAGCAACATTTCATAAGCCCAAAGATATTTCAGGCTAAGAAAGATGTCAGATACTAATAATAAAAGACTTAATATAACAACAATTCATAGTCTTTCTTTTAATGAAATGATGGGATGTCTGCCTCCTGGAGTGAAGATTGAATGTGTTTTGTGCTTGACTGTCTTTGTAAGCTCAGGTAGAGGTTTATTTGAAAGCCAAGGAACTATGGGTTCAAAGGGTTGAAGACCCAACAATTTTTTTTCTTTAATATGAAATGGAGGAAAGACACAGGCGGCATGGATTACGCCTTGAATTTTTACTAGGAAGGAAACTTTTTAGTTGGGGGGGAAGGGGGGGGAGAGAGAATGATTTGGGGTTCCCAATAAATTCAGAAGTGAGTGGAGTCAAACAACCAAATGCAAAAGGAAGGAGCCTCAAACCAATATAAATAGAATTCATGAACAATGTAATAATGAATGTTGTTTGTTGTGAATAGCACTGTTCATGTACACAGGAGAATGAAAAAGAAATAGTTACTTTATTGAAATACAAGTCCATTTCTACACAATCTATTACAGATGATAAAACTAGCAAAAGTACATGTATTTTTTCCTGGTAAATAAATCAAATATGTATCCAGATATATACACCTAAAAACTTTTATCATCATTATTTTTTTATTATATATACAAAACAGACATGTATAATAGGCAGCACAGGAGCAGAAAATAACAATAAAACATAAGACAACCTGAAAAAAAAAAAAATCTGGTAACAAAACACTTGATTCATCTAATATTATTAACTCTTTGAACCCATAAGCCTGCTATTTTGGGCTGAGCATCATTTTACTATACACTGTAACCCCAATATCAGGAAGATGAGATATAATATTCAGCCATTTTTTTAATGGAATAGCTTTAAATTAAAAGAATGCCTATGCCCTGAAGCAAAGTCTGAATGTGTTTCCTGCTTAATTATTTTGTGAAGTATGTAAGTTTAAGCCAATGTTATCAAAGATCAAAGGGTTCAAAGGATTAATAATGGTTTGGTTTCTTTGTTTAATGGCATATCAACCATTGTGAGTTATTCAATAGCAAAGCTATCCTTCTAGAAGAACAGCAGTGGTACTATTTGACCCATAGCTGGGGAGATTAATAATGTAGCCAACTTCAACTAATTAGTTTTTTGGTTCTGAATTATTTTCAGGGGACATCTGAGATTGATGTTAATCCAGTTATTTCAAACTGCAAATTAAGAATAATAATACGCATGAACATGATATATAAAATTTTTATATAAAAAAATCATACAGCTAAATAAGATATAAACTTCCTTTAATTGGTTTTAATACAAAGATTGTTTAAAAAAAAAAAAAAAAAAGAAAAAACCCAAACGAACAAACATTTAAGGAAAAAAATCTTGAACTATATTCAAAAGGTTTTGACAACTAAGGCAGAAACTAAGATAAAAAAAAAAAAAAAAAAAAAAAAAAAATCAGCTAAATAAAAAGCAGGATCCAAGCCATGATCCATAAACTGCTTTGGATCACTTGAAGATTTTAGTTTCAAATGCCGACTTCTGAATGATGGATGGGCAAAATAATGATGTTTTATGCATACATTTCATATATGATTGGTAGTAAGTTAACAAATGACATTTCAGCATTGCACCTTTAAAAAATAATACAAATATTCAACTTCAAGGGAATAAAAAAAATTTGACTTTAGTAATCTTACATTTATATTCCTCCGTCCACTAATATATATATATATATAAGTCATGTGACATTTAAAATTATGAATGATTTATTGATTAAATGGTTACCCCTTTCTCTGTACACATAATATTTCTTCCTTGTTTTGTCTTTTATTAAAGAATCCATTAGTAATTTAATATCATCTATCCAAGTCCTGATGATGGTTCGTTAGTACCAAAACGTTTTAGTGTTGACTTTCTTTTACATCCAATTCTTCTCTTTGAATTACCTTGTTTTTCAATCCCCTCCTCTCTCTCTCTAATATATATATATATATATATATATATATATATATATATAGAGAGAGAGAGAGAGCTTATTCACTTTTGCCAATGAAAACATACACCTATTAAAGAGAATAGAAAGTGAAGACTTTCATTTTGATGGCTTGTGATATATTAACTTAACCAGTTTTAAAATATAACATTTGAAAGAGCAATTGGATAAATAAAATGATGTTTTGATTTTTATACTATACATACAAAGTATGTCAATTAGTCTTCATTCTTACTAGTCTTTCTTTCAGTTTGTTTCTGTTGCTTTTTACTTGAGACTCAAGTTGTTATTTTACAGCTGTTAAGTAATTAGAGATAAATAAGGCTCCAGGTGAGATTAGAATTTTAATCCCTTCAGTTTGTAATAGATCCTTTCCAGACTTATGGGAAATTTTACAGAGGATTACAAATATTACAAATTGGTTAAAATTTTTTCTTCATTATTTTTAAAAATGTAATTTTATCAATGAAATTAACAGAAAAGGAGGTAAAATTTTGATTATGGATAATAATAATAACAATGATAATAATAATTATAATAATAAATAATTAGCCAAATTTAGTGATTCATTTACTTTTTTTTTTTTAAAAGCACAATTATTTTGTAAGTTTATATCTAAAAGTAAAAAAAAGAAAAAAAAATTTTTTACACATCAATTTTTAAAGATTCATAACTATTTTTTTCAAATCTAAGTTAAGAGGTATCTATTAATTTTGAAGAGTTTAGATATGAATTTAGAACTTCTGTTCAGCTTATTAACCCTTTTGCTGGCAGACATTTTTTATAATCTTTGTAGAGTGGGTGAATTATTTTCTATACATTAAGAGTGAATTGGTCTATGAGCAGCCAATAGGAAAATGCTGTACATTGAGCAACAAGAAAAATGTTGCTTTACCTGTGTACCACTGACAACAAAAATGTTGTGCTGCCCACAAAAGGTTAAGCACAGAGAAATTTTCAGAGTTAATATAAAAAAAAAAGAAAGAAAAAAGAAAAATTCTATGATGATTCTCAACAGGCAGTAAATTACAAAGTAGTAGTCTTTCAAAGGATTGGTAAATGATAAAAAGCTTCATATGAAAACTTGTTCAGTAACTTTGATGATAAAAAATATAATGTAAATTGAATTACCATGACCAGAAAATCTGGCAAACACTTGCATGTGACATATAGAACCACTGGGCAACTGTTTTGACCTTATTAGGTCTCATCAGCAGTGTATACTGTGATCTCCCCCACTGGAGATCAAACTAGCAACAACAGAATGCAGAGCCAAAACTCTACCACTGAGCCACCGGTCCACATCACACAGAAGTGATGCTAAATTAACTAGTCATGGCAATTGTGTGACCAGTTAACCTAAATATGTCTTGTAAGTTATATCCGTACTCTTTACAGAGGACATGGTCACCTCCAGGGCCACGTCTTCCCAAGAGGATTGGAAATATACATCCACGTAATTATTATAACCTTAAGGGCAAGGAAATAGATGTACATTTTCTTTTTTCCCTCCAGAGGGGAAGATCACATTATACACTGCTGACGAGACCTAATAAGGTCGAAACAGCTGTCCAGTGGTTCCGTACAAGTGTTTGCCAGATTTTCTGGTCATGGTAATTCAATTTACAACTCATCTATTTAAAAAATATAACTCTAAAGAAAAATGACAAGGAAAACCCTAACTTATTTATTTTTATCTGTTTCTTTTCAAAATGTTTTCATACAGATTAACCCCCTTGGGACCAAGATAACTGTGTGTGTGATCTCATATTAGTAAAATATATCTTGTCAGCTGGTCTCAGAAAATCATCCTCATTTATTGCTTTTATCACCAGGACAAAATTTTGAATTACCACCTGATTCCCTACTAGACTAAGATCATCTAGGACAATGAAATCTTTCACAAGCTAACTTGTCAGCCACTCCCATATGGTAAGAGTTTTACCCTTTCTTTTAATTTCACACATACCTGTATACTTGTATAATTGAATGACCCACTAATTTCTAATCACAAAAGGTTTTTTTTATCATATATTACTTGTAATGAATGACAGTAAGCTTTGATATGTTAAAAAACATTGCTGTAATGAACGATAACTTGTTTTTGAGGTAAAAAATTAGTCTGAAAAAAAAAAAAAAAAAAAAAAAAAAAATTGTTTATTATACAGTATATACATAAAAATAATTTTAAGATAAATATAGTTCCTGCAAATTTATTTTAAAAATAAATAAAAATTCAAAAAATAATCAGCTCATAACATGATATGATATGCATTCAAAAAGTATTGAAACTGAAACTAACACACATCAATGATCAAGTCATATCACAAGACATAAATGAATATAACATTCATTTTTTTCAAAATAGTCTCCTAGGGATTCAATACACTTATTGCAGAAAATTGAAGCTCCCAGTTTGATATAATTTCTTTTAACGTAAATTTTCCATTGAGGGAATATGAAAACATTGCATAGAACTGTGGGGTCTGGTCAACATAGTGTACTTGCACAATCTAGTGTTTTGTCAAAAACTGCTCGTGAAAAAGTACTGACTGGCTCTATAAGGTACCAACCACTCCAAATTAGCACTGATTAGTCAAGACATCACTTTATTAAATAATTTACTCTGCTATGCACACATCATTAAAATTTTAAAAATAGAAAATGCAGTTTTGAAAGATTTTGATCACATCTTGTATATATACTGATAGAGAGGGCCTGCTTGAAGGTTGTGGTGACTATATTTCTACCCAAATCAGGATTTTAATGGCTGACAAGAAAATGGCTGAACAACTCTTCTTACCTATTTAACCCTATATATATATAGTATTTGAAAAAAAAAAAAAAAAAAAAAAGTTATGAAAAAATTAGCCTATTTTTTTTAATTATTGCTACAAATTCTAATGAAACTTCAAAGGCTTAGTCACACATAGGAAGTTATTTTCTTTGCGACAAAAAGTGATAATTTTCGAAAAAGAAAACTCCCAGAATTTTTTTCCCCTTAATTTGATATCCTAATCTGTGATTAGTCCTTTGCTAATGACTTTTTGCTACAACTAATGGAAATTTGACAAGAATCAAGGAAAATAATCACTTTCTACATGCATCTAAGCCACTGCGATTTCATTAAAATTTGTGGGAATAAAAAAGTGGTTAAGTTTTTCATTTTTTTTGGTGCAGGGGGGGGTCTAATACTGTGTATTTAATTTTATTAAAGCTTTGATCTGAACAAACTCCACTCAAGCAAGTAAAGGGACAATTATGTTTCACAAAAAAAAAAAAAAAAAGCATTTCATGATAAAAGTAGAATCAAGATGAAAAGTGAACAATGAATTACAGAAGAATGTTCTGTTACCAGTAAATTTTCAAAAGCTAAACACTTTCTTGACAGCTGCTTCTAATTGCCACTTATAATGGTGATGGACATACACGATTTGTAATTTACATGTAACTGGCTTAAAAATTACATTTGGCAGCCAATAAGCTTTATATAAGTAACATCCTATTAATAGAATTTCTATTATAATTGAAAAATAAATACATATGAGGAAGTATCATATAATAAGCTTTTAATAGTTATCTTGAGAAATTATAAGGATAAGGTGAGCATAAATGAAGATCCCACATTACTATTGCAAATTGCTTTATTATCTAAGTTGGAGCCTTCTAAGACTCTGGCGCTAACAGAAATCACACTTTGATGTGCCATTTCTGATACAGTAATATACAAATAATAGATCATTACAATACAAATTGAAGTATAATGCTTAGTATAGTCCATTAAGTTGGATGCCTGCCAAAATATGCATATCTAACAAATATCACATTATATATATATATATATATATATATATATATATATATATATACACACACACACATACACAAAGTAGATCTGTACTTTTTGAAATTTCACACCATATAGGCATAATAATTGTATAAACTTTTACTGTAATTAACATTCTAAAGTAAACTGTTCTCAATTTCTATTATAAAATTTGGTGAATTACTAACTTCATACAAAACCAAAATAAATTAGATATAACCTTACAATAATACTTGAATGTAAAATTAAAATTCAGTTTTAGTAACTAACTATTGAACATAAATATATCTTATTTTTCAGATAAATTTAGTCAACTTTTTAGATAGGTAGTTGGACTAACAATAAAACTAACGTTGCCTGTTTGCAAAAAGGTTGAGATTGATAATATTATTACAGCCAAGAATTACCTTAAAAGTTATCAATAAAACAATCACTTATTCAAACAAAATTTGTCAGATAGTTTTAAAGTACAACTTAACTTTTGATTGTGTTGCCATATTATAAGTTTTAAAAGTAAATTCAAAACCAATGAGTATGTTTTAAATATCCAATTTTTCCAGACTTATTGAATATACCTGTCTTTAGAATTCAAAGTTTTTAATTGGCTGGTGTAGGAAATAGAGATTATTTAATGTCTTTATCAAGAATCATTTTCTTCTGTCTGAAGCCATTTCGTATCAAAATTCTTGGCTCAAAATCCACTGCCAATTTATAGTCAAAGTACCTAATTTCATTTACCTGATGACTGAGGAAAATGATACTCTATTATAATGTCTCTTCTACCTTAGATGGTTTCTTTGAGTCACTATCATATTTCAAAGCCAATTAGAATTATTTTATGCTTAGCAGCAAAGGAATTGCATTCATTGTACAATTATATTTACATTTTTTGTGTGGTTGTTTCTTACAAATACTCCAGTACCAAAAATAAACACATTTTGATGGCTTAATGATAGTCTTAATTTTGACTGATTGGTTGATTTTAATGGAATATCAACCTGTCTAGGATTATTTTATGCCTAGCAGCTAGGAAATTGCATTCATCATACAATTATATTTACATTTTTTGTGTAATTGTTTAAAAGTTTTTTGTACTTAGTTATATATCATATCAAGTATTCTTAATCTAAAAATTACATGGTTTCAAGCAATTATTTCTATTTAATAATAGTCATTTATTTACATAAAGTTATGATTTCAAGTAACTAATAATAATGCTTAGTAAACAATTATAGCTTTAACTATTCTTAATACAAATAATTTAGTTATATAGGACCTAAACAGGTACTACCACTCAAGGTCAGTGTGGACCTGGGATTAATGGCAATGAAGAGTACTCCACATTCCCAGAACTGGATATTCACCATCAAATGCAGTTTAGTATTGTACCAAAGACCCTTCCTCCTGTTTTTTTAATTTTTTTTTTTTGGGGGGAGGGAGATAGTGGTCCCCAACAGGTGATACAGTTAGTGTTTTCTAAGCTCAGACAACAGGGTGATCTTAATTTTGACTTGATACCCAATGACTTATGAAAGAAGCAGATACTATTTCTTTAGATTTGTGCTGATTACTTGCGTCATTTTTAAACTTTCAATTTCCAAAAGGATTGGACAGTTCACTAAAATTATGCAGTGATGGGCCTGTTTAGTATGTAAATGGAGTTTAGGAACAGCAGGCCCCATAAAGCATTGTGTGCCAAATGAATCAAAGCTTAATAAATTTTTAAGCATTCATTTGTACACATACTCAAGTGGGTCCAATCAAAAGCTTAAAAAGATTGGAGAGAGATATAGTTTGGTTTCGTAGTTTAATGGCATATCAACCTTTGTGAACTATTTAATGCCAAAGTCATCCTTGTAGAAAAACAGCAATGATACTATTTAACCCATAATTGGGGGAAAAGGAGATTCATACCTTTCCCAAAGGCATTTGTCTGAAAGTGAACTTAATAGCACAACTGAAGTTTGAATTCATTTACTTTGATGTTGCAGTCCTGCATTTTAGCCATTATGCCATGGGGATTCCTCTGAATAGAGATATGATTGCATTTCTAGATTGATATTTAGCAAACTAATAATCCATAATTTAAGAAAAAGACAAAGGTAAATACATATAGTAAAGTTGGTGACCCAAAGGCTCCTTTTTCAATAACTACTACACTGAGGTGTAGGGGAGGGCGATACTCCTTTCCTTGGATTGCTCCACTTTACCCTTGATACATACCTTATATTGCTGAGTGATAAGTAAGGAGGTATCAAGTACCATTTTTAAAGTCTTTGGTATGACGCGACCTGGGACTGAACCCAGGTCTCCCGGACCATTAGAGAACACTCTACTCATTAGGCTAATGAGCCGATTACTTAAAAATACATATACTTAACTAAAATGAAAGCAATATTCATTTTTTCCCGAATTAATCTGTAGTTAAGCAATTTGGAGGACTATTTTCAGGAAGATACAGAACCATATATCAAAGTGGATCTGATAGCATTTGTCAGTATAGAGAATTCTGAATGGAGAAAGTGTTTCTGGCAATGAAGAATACTCCTCATTTTTTCAATTGCTGACTTAATTTTGATTACTTACAGTTAATTCTTTAATAATTTTTTAAATATTTGTTTTCAAATTGTTGAATGGTAAAAAAGTAGCAATGAGAAATGATACTATCAAAAATAGAATTGCATATATATATATATATATATATACATTTTAATTGACATTCAATGACTATAATAAAACAGAATTGATTTTAAAGTAAAAATAAATCATTTCAGAAGCAAGCAAACTGGTCAGATTCATATGAAACATTTATAATAAAAAGGATAACTTTAAATTACTTAAGTTTTAATGACAAATTTATAGTACATTGTGTAAATCCTTTATAAAATCTGTTTACCATAATAGATACATTTGCATATATATTCATAGACTAAATACAACAGCTATTATGGAACAGAGCTATCTCATTAGAAAAAGTTAACCATATACAGTGAGAGAAAACATCCTGCAGGGAACAACAAAATAGCTGAGTTTGATAGAAAGCAACATGAAGAATAGTTTAATCCAGAAGAGAAAAACGACTATCAACCAACCAATTCATCTTGTCTATATTTTCTTCTTTTAAGCCTTTTTATCTTTTCTATCTTATGATAGATAATTTTAAAAAAGGTCATAAAATACAGAATTTTCAATATAAAAAATGTAGGGTAGTTCAGCACAGAATAATATAGCTTCAACTTTTCACTCAAGAGCCAAAAAGAATTACAAAATTTAAATAGGATTGAGGACATCCTTTCAGGGATTGTGAGGTGTTTTTTTTTTTTTTTTTTTTTTTTTTTTAAACTCCTATGAGTGAAAATTTGAAAATTTAACAAGTAAAAAAAATTTTAAAGATATATTCCATGAGACATCTGAAATATCTTTCCTGAAATTCTAATCAAATTGACATGTCTACAAACATAAGACAAAACTATAAAGATAGAGTCAATACTTATAAACAACATAATAAATCTTCTTGTTTACATTGATATTAATGACAAAAATGTGTCGGGATTTCAACAGATTATTACTGTATGTATTCATCAAGTGACTTTCCAAGACCTAAATTTTAGTCAAATATTATGGAGTTGCACCATAAGCAAGATACAACCTTTGTGTGTAAAAATAATTGGTCAAGTCTAGGCCTAGGCCAACTGGAATGCCAATAATTTTCAGCTGCAAAAGTCAGGAAATAGTTTTGGATAGTACTGGATAATACTTGAGTATATAGAATATATAAAAAAATTGATCATGTCTTTAGTGCACATTGATATTGTACATATTAATATCAATGATATTTATGACAAAAATTAATGTATCATATCAATAATATTAAGGACAAAAATGGACAGATATCTCAACTGATCATCTGCCTCTAGTTATGTGATGGAAAAATAGAAAACCTAATCATCATAAAAAATAAAAAAAAGTTAAAATGTTTATCTAAGCAGGCTCTCTTTATTTGAAGATATTTCCTGTTCTGCTTGGGTGATTTACAGTACACATTTTCTGCAAGTAATGATAATATATTAAATCATTTAAAGCATTATTTCATGACTGATCATAAATATTTAATGAAATCTTGCAAATTGTCCAAGATTATAAAATGAGTTTTCATTAACTAAATTTTACTTGAGATGATTTAAAGTAACAGATATCAGAAACTCAATAGTATCAACCTTTTTAATTATCACAAAAATGGTCTAATCAGAAGAATTTAACTCAAATCAGTTTTTTATGAACAGTAAAAAAAAAAAAGAAAAAAAAGTAATTCTCACATCACACCTTGAATCACAAACAACAACAAAGGCAAACCACAGACAGAACAAGGACTTTAATTTGAAAAATCAAAACTTAACACCAGTTTCATAATTTTTTGCTTTGTTTTTACTGGTCAAACATGTAGTTAAAGATATTGTTTATTATTAACATAAAGCTTATACTATTAACCCTTTTGTAGGCAGATAATTTTTTCAAAGTCTTTGTAGAGTGGGTAAATCATTTTCAGAAAATTTGCTAAATAGAGGGTATATTCAATCATATATTAAAAACAAGCAAAATGTGATAATTTGATCAGCAATTGTGTGCCATAGTACAATAGGATGTAAACCATAAAACACTTAATATTATTCTACAAAACAATATTGACACCATAGTGGGTGTCCTGGTGATGTTTCTATACATTAATGATTGACAAAATAACAAAAATGTTGCTCAGCCTGTGTACTGTTAGCAACTAAAATATTACATGTCTGCAAAAGGGGTTAACAGAGAAAAACATCTATAAAAATAAACAATGTTAAGAACATGATTAGGAAACTTGGAAGTGCAAGAATTACTTGCATGCAATCTGTTAATTTGAACATGAAATAAATTTTGTGAGTTTCAAGATGGAGATGGGGGAGAAAAATGAGGAGGAGGAGGAAGAGGAGTAGGAAATGATAAACAATTACCTTCATTTGGTTTAGCCTTTGGTTCTCATCATCAAGAATTTTCTTTTTTTCTTCATCTGACACACCACTAAAACCAAGATTTTGGTCAGCCATTGTGTTCAGAGCAGCAGTGAAGCCTGCTGGCCTGAAACAGATTAGTTTGGCACTGGGTTAAATGGGCCTCTTTTTTTTTCTTTTTAAAGACAAATATATACTAAAGTCTAAAACAAAAACAGACAGTTGTTTCCTTATTCTGTTTCTTAGTGTTTCTCAATCTCTTTTGATATAAAAGATGCTATTAATATTACCAAGTACCCACCCCAACAAAAAAGGATGGTGAGTTAAGGGAATCTGTGCAATTAGCATGATTATATGAAGATATCCTACATAAACTTTTTTTTTTTTATAAGCTATTCTATTTACCTAGTAATTACTTTACTTTGTACTTTCAAGCTTTCTCTTTTGCACCATTTCATAACAACATGGTGTCATTATCTTTAAATTTAGCTTGCTGTCTGTTAATTATGTAAAAAAGTACCATATTTGTTTATCTTGCAGATAAAAGTTGATTGCCTGTATTTACAAAATATGTTACTAAATGTTTTATTTGAAGATTTGTTGTTCTTGAATATATGCTGATATTTTTACTATATGTGATTACCTTCTTCATCAGCTATTACAAACTGGACACTCATGATTTAAGAATTAAAATATGAGACAACCAACAATTCTGGTAGCCCTGACAGGAATACAACCTTATTACAGCGAGAAACTTGGCCTATGTATTTTAGGATTCTTACACATTTTAACTTAAGAAGCACAAATCAAACTTTCAATAATGTAACTCTTAATAGATTTAATTGCTTTAACATTTTGAAAGATAACTATGAATACCAAAGAGGATTACGATCCTAATAGCAAAAACAAATATACTCACTTAGATGTTGATGCAGGAAGCTTTTTTCCTTCTAATGATGCATAATGCTGTTCCAGTGCATCGAGTAAACTTGATGGTGCCTATAATAAAAGAAGACTCAGAGGTAACACTAAAGAAAATTATACATATAAAAAAGGTGTTGATTTTTTCTTTTTTCCAGTTATGAAAAGCTGTATATTACAAGGCTGATAACAGCTAAATTGGAAAATGCAGGATAAAATGGCAAGAGAAAAATCCTAACAAATAAAATGCAAAATGCTGCGATAAAGCTAAATCAAAGGTTAAATCTATTATTGTTTGTTGGTTTTAGATTATAAAAACCACAAACCAACAAGGGATAAAAAATAAGGAAATTTGTTGAAGAGGGTGAACAAAGGCAAGAAGACTGAACAAGAAAATAGGAAAGCATAAATACTGACAGCAACAGGATTTATTACAAAAATATTATTAATGATAAAATAAGGATATTTATTACCTCTAACCAAAGCTTACAATTAATCATCTAAACAAATTTTACTATTATAAACATTATATTGCTTTTTCGTTTCAACTTCGATGCTATTAATATTTCATCGGCATAAATTTCTTCACATCAAATTATTCTCACTTATTAACCCTTTAGTCTCAGATACCCTGTCCCTAATCGTACACACATAATTTAAAAAACAAAACAAAAAACAAAACAAGCATAAGACACATTCAAATTTCACTCAAAATTAGAGATATTCCATCATGTTTGGCCTCCATAAATTTCCATGCTTAAACCCCTCTCACCTTCAATAAGGACAGGAAATAAGGACACTAATAGGTTATAATTTATTGTTAGTAATGATTGTACAAAGAACCAAGACTTAAAAAAAGACAGTGGTTGACCAACATCATAAGCAACCTTGCCAGGAATAGATAATCTTAGCATTAAAACTTGGCTTATGTAGTTTAGTGTTCTTATACATGATTTTCCACCAATCAAAATTTCAACAATGTTATTAAATATTGTTTGTTATTTAAATATATGTTCTTCTGCCTATTTACTTCCTTTACCTGTTACTAATGGACACCCCAAAATGTTGATTTTGTTTTTGGAGGAGGGTGGAGGAAAATGGCATCAAATCTATGCTATGTATGTGTGTTCAAAAAGCATATTCTATATTAGCCTACTCTTATAGTTCTATTTTTCTACAGAATGATAAAAACAAAAGAAAAAAAAAATGGCTGAAAAATCTTGAAAGTAAGCATGGAAATTGGAGAAATGAAAAAGGGTGGAAAAGGTACGAAAATGATGGATGGGAAAATAAAATCTTTTTGTGGTAGTTTTAAGAAATTTTTAATCAAAGAGGAATTGACCAAAAATATTGTAACAAAAAGCAGTCAGCTGAATCAAAAGTTTGTGGAGCTTTTTTTTTTTTTAATACAAGATTTAACTTACATTGGTTGAAATTTTTGAAACAATCTGAAGAGAGTAAAGAAGTGACTGACTAAAAATAGAAAGCAATAACTTTACAGCAGAAGTTTTGAAAATTCAAATAGCCTAATCCTTATTTAAAGCAGAAAGAAAAGCATTTCTGCAAAGAATAAAAAAAAAAAAAAAAAAGAATCAATTAATATAGAGCAAGCCTTTTTTTTTTTTTTTTTTTTTAAAGATCTACCGGATTAATAAAATACAAGCACAATAATAAATGTACAAATTTAAATACATGCTTTCACAGCTACATTATAGACAATATGACTATTTTAACAAAAAGTTTATATTGATATTTTCACAAATATTATAAGTAAAAATCAAACATCATGCATTCTATAACTTTAACTGTTTTATTTTTATTGGCTCAGAAATTTAAAAATATATAAATGTAGAAATCAAAACAAGCTAAATGATGGTAGAGTTTCTATTGAAATTAAATTTTCTAGAAAATGACTTTAATTATTCTTAGACAAATATAAATCTACACCAAGATAACAATTCAAAAGAAAGCAGTGCAATATATTTAAAAAAAATGCAATTTAAAAAGAAAATAATATAATGGGAAATAAACCAAAGATCAGTTGGCTGGCAAACTATGCTTTATTAAATTAATAGTATTAAATAATAATAATAAAAAAAAAAAAAAAAAACATATATAAATATATATAAAAAGAATTTTTTTTCTAAGAGTAACTTGCCTCAACCCCTGCAACAGAACACCCAAGTATACTGGAAGGAATTGTCTATCAATAAATAAAAATTTGTCCTGTTATGACAATTCAATGATTCCATAATTAACAAATGAGAAAAAAAAAAGTATCTGACCGACTACAAAATAATTTTTTAAGGGACAAAATAGTAAGGCAGACTGTGTTTTTTTTTTGGTTTTGAAGTTGAACATCAACATAGATAAATTGCAATCAGATATTAGGACATATTACATGCAAGGTTCCATCAAATATCTAATTGCTTTTTATACCCATGCTTCTTAAGTATTGTAATGTAACTGCCTTCCCATTTTCTTTAGATTATACTATCTGTACAATTTATGACTAAGAGAGGAAGAAAAAAAAAAAAAAAGGTCAAATTTATGATATTTCTAAGCAAAATGCTGAAAGTGTACTTTAAGAACAAGGGACACTATAGCTTCTCCAAATGAGTCATTTACTTTCTGATATTTTGTTTCAGGCTATGGTATTTCTTGTTCTAAAATTAAAGTTTACTCTTTTGAATGAATATATATCATTACTTGTTAAAGAAAAAAAATACATCACAGATATAGTTGAATTTTTATGATATCTTTTTAGAAAAATGAATTAAATAGATTTATATATCATTTAAAATATGTCTGAATTCTATGATTATTTCTAGTAATCTTATAATTTGTAGATTAAAAGTTACAGTATCTACAGAGACTTCTGAATATCTGAGATAAAGCATACACAGGTAGTATAATTCAAAAAATATACTCCACACACTGCAACAAGAAGTTTTTCCATTTTCACAGTTATCAAACAATACTACATTTTGAAGAATGGTACATGAAAAGCATGGAATATAAAGTAGAATTGGATTTACATGACAGAAGATCAGCATAGTCTGTAGAACAATACTTAAAGATATTGCTCTATCCTAGATATTGAGCACTCTCTGTAGATACTGCACACTTTAATTATTTTTTTCCATCATTATGAAAATATATTTTAATTGTTTAAGAAAATAATTTCCTAGGTTGATTTAGGAAAGGAAAAAAAAAAAAAAGAGGATGGCAGTTTTATAGACACCTAAGTTGAAGGTGACATACATTCAACGTTTAAATAATAGTTAAAATAAATTTTGTTTTATTTATACTGATTGATATATGTTCTGCGACAGTTGTTTTTATAACCAATATAGATTTATGATTCTGTTTTCATAATAGTCTAAATAAGGGTAGATAAAGTGTAAAAAAAAAAATTGGTCTAAATAATTCTATTACCCAATTATCTTGACTGATTTAAGAAAAGAGTAACACACACACACACACACACACACACACACACACACACACACACAACAAACAATTATATATACCTTTGCTAAATCTGGAATATCTCCTTTATCAATGCCAACATTCTGAAAAGAAAGAGAAAATTAAGTTTTTCTATAAGATCTTCTTGAGTTATAAACAACAATCACAAATAAAGAAAGTACATATTTTTTTGGGAAAAAAAAAAAATACTTATTTATATTTCTGTTCTTGTATAGAAAGAAGTCAGTTAAAAGAAGTTGCTGTCTTTTTTTCTTCTTTCTCTCTTTTTCAAAAAGCCAAAAGTGTTTGTCAAAACAAAGAAACATTCATTTATGAAAAGAAACAACTTTCTTGATAATAAACCCCTGTAACACTCATTCCAACTTGATTCCAAAATAATCTAACTTAAAAATAATGATTCCATGTAAAAATAAAGATAAAGAATAATAAGAATAAAATTTGTGATAATTGTCAAGGGTTATTTTATGCCTCAAGGTTGGGGAATCATATTTACATTTTTTTTGCATAGTTGTTTAAGACAATTTTTTTTTTTGCATACAGTTATACAATACTGAGTATTCCTATATAATACATATAATTTGCACACAACCGTATGGTTTTAAGTAACTAATAATAATAATCCTTAGTAAAAGATTGAACAGATCTACTTGAGGCATAGATGTGACCTTAAGAAATATCATCACTCTAGAGTCAAATTGGTCCTGAGATACAATGAAGGGATACACCACATTCCCAAAAACTTCAGGACTGGAGCCTCACTATCAGATGCAGTTTAGTGTCATACCCAGAACACCCCACTTTTTAGACAGGAGTATTACTTCTCGGCAAAGGATACACTATATTCAAAGCCTAGCCAACAGGGTTGAAATTATCTTTGAATTTTCACAGATAATTAAAAAAAGATGTTCTGATTTCATATTATTTAATATAAAATTGGAGTATAATTATTTCATTTATTATTATTATTACTATTATTATAATAATAATAATAATTCAGATCAATTAACCAAGTTATAACTTATTAATAAACCAAATTATAAAACCTATTCTTTACTCACCTCAGCAACTTTTAAGAATTCAGACACTTTGTCCATTCGCACGAGAAATTTTTTATATATATCTAGTGCTTCTTTACATTGCTTCTTGTTCATATCAAAGTATTTTTCTAGAAAAGAATGCAAATTTTCATTTTAATTTCATAAAGAGAAAAAAAAATAATAGGGGAATTGTAGATAGTACAAATTATGAGTGAATAAGAAAAAGGCTCACGACATTTAACCAATAGAATACAAGTGTCAGCTAAAAGTTCATAGGCTGACCAAAATACTCTCATGGAATGTGACTAAATGAAGTTTATTTTTCAACAGTCTTCCTTGTGGTCAACACACTTCTTTACTCGGTGTTAAAGTGCTTGGATTCCATTGGTCAAAAAAGTCATCAATAGCAGATATGATGTCAGCCAATGAACTTTACAGCCCACCATGTTATTTTTTTTTTGTAAAACATCAACAAATTTATTTACATGCCAGTGTATGGATTTAAAAGGTTTTTATCTATTAACTCTGGAAAGTTCATTCATTACAATTCTCTGGCCCAAATGCACGATAGGTTTGGTTTCTTTGCTTAATGGCATATCAACCTTCGTAGGTTATTTAATGCCAAAGCCATCCTTGTATAAGAACTGTCGGAGTACTATTCAACCTACAACTGGGAGGATAAGGAGGTTCATATCTTTCCCAAGGGTATTTGTTCAAAAGTGAACGTAATAATGTGACTGGATGCAAATGATAGAAATTTCCATAAGTCACACATATACAGGGTGATGCAAAAGTCAACCATTTTAAAAATGGATGAATTTCTGAGTAAAACATTTTTTCATTTTATTTATTTTAAATCTTAGAAATTTTTAAAACTAATTGCAAAATATAATACTCCTCAAATGTCCTCCATTTTCAGCTTTATTTCTAAAATAGTAAGTGAATTTTGCAATGCCCTATAAGTCAATGCAAATAACAAACAATTCCATTCATCATCATCATGTCGCACTATCAGCACAGATATCCCTGATCCTCTCTTGCCACCCCTCCCTATCGTCCATTGGTTCCAGCAGGTCCTCAGGGTTACATCTCGTATCGGCACAGAGCTACTGTATGTAGGTTCGAGCTGGTTGTCCTGCCTTGGCATGTCCATGAGAAGGGGTCCACAGGAGTATATCACTTATGAGCTGATCCATGCTTCTCCAGCAGTGTCTGATTTTTCGAACACTGAGGCCAGGGCTCCTACCTCAGAAGGACGAGCCCCTTTTTTACCCGTGTGAAGAGCGATGCGGTTTGGACATGTGGTTTGAGAGTGGGTCATGGTTATCTTTCGATGGCTGTTTTTATTTTCATCCACAGAGGCCACCCTTATAGATGAGCAGCAATAGTTCCCCAATTGAACTAATCAATCCTGGGCATTGAACTGTATGATTCAAACGCCCAAGACCGGGTTAGGCATTGTGTTGAGCCATCAGAGAGTTTATCCGCTTGCCTTTACGTCCACCATGCTGCTTCCCATGGCTTTCGAGAAAAAAAAAAAACCAAAAAAAAAAACTTTCATTCCTTCATTTTTCATTAAGTTTTAACTTAGTTACACACAGATGTAAGTGTCAGTCATTTCCTCCAAGTTTTTACTAACAGTTAAGAAATGTATAGAATATGAAATGATTTCATATATTTTGAGAATAGCAGTTGTAATAGTGTTGCAAGTAATTGTCATTCTGGTTGACATTGATTCCTCACCATCAATAATTCTCAATAACATGCTCCAGCTATAGAAATTCTGTTTCTGGCCTGACACAGCCCTGAAAATTATATATTGGTAACTAACCACAAGTTGTCATATTAGTGGTTGGGAGAAGACTGAAGGTGGGTGAATTGTATAAAGTTGAAGATGTGATTATGTTAATAAGTTTCATATCTTCCCGCAATAGAGAGTCTAACAGAGAAATAAATATCAACTTAAAAAATTACTGTGATTGCTAAAGTTGGCCATGTATACTTACCTAACAAATTAATAATACCGTCATTGTAACAAGCAAATAAACGGATTAAATCTTTAAACAAAAGTAGAAAACAAGCATTGATAACTCCATTGGTCAGTTCGTTAGGAGTGCACTGTAAAAGAAAAGGAAAATATTAGACAATTTAGAATTTTATGTAAAAAAACAAAAAAAAACTACAAAGTTAGTATAATCAATTTTGTACTGATAATTTTCAAGTTTATAATTTTAAGCAAAGGAATAAAATGTTGAATAAACAGCAGCCAAAATACTAACTTTTTGAAATCTGTAAGCTCTATATTTAAAGTTGAGTGCTATTTTACTATATATATATAAGGGTGAGCAGTATTTTGTTATATATGGTATGCCTAATATTTATAAAAGGGGTTTCAGAAGAATTCATATCATTTTGTAATCTAATAACCAATTCTCATTCAAATGATGTCAAATTTTAACAGCATGTGTAGAAACAACTCAAAATTGAACCTATTGAATACAATAATTTTTAAACAGATCTATTTGACCCATAGATAGGATCTTAACAGGCACTACTACTTTAATTCAGATTAAATCTAGGAGCAATAATAATGAAAGGGTACTCTACACTCTAGAACTGAAGCCTCACTATCAGATACAGTTTAATGTTATACCTGAACACCCACCATTTCTGGGGTGGTGGTTGGGGTTCCTACCTATCTGCAAAGGATACAGTCAACATATTCAGGGCATTGAATTTTATGAGCTCAGGTACAGAGTATATGAAGGTTCAAGGAGCTAAGGTTTTAAAGAGTTGATAAAGTACAAATTCAAATAAATTTCATGATCAGTAAAGAAGGCTGACCTGTGTAACAAATCTAATTTTATGACTATGGTACATACTACCAACTAAAGAAAAAGTATAGTCATTAGATTTCTTATATTACTAATTCATACCTTTTTTGGTGTCAGCTATTTCTTTTTATTGAATGTTCACAATTTAATTTTTAACATTGTCAAGAATGAAGCATAATGTGTGTGTGTGTGTGTGTGTGTGTGTGTATATATATATATATATATATATATATATATATATATACATACACACACACACGGTGCATTCAATAAGTTTCCATACATTTTTGTACAGGCATTTAAAATTGTCATAGACTCTTGAAAATTCAGTATGTTATTGATATACATCTTATGAGTTGACTCACCAATTTTTATGATTTCAGGTTCAAATGAACACCTACAGCAGCAATTGGAATACACCCTACTAAAGCCTCATTGTCACAGCTGGTGAATTTCACAAATGCAATCCGACACTTTAGAAGAATGATATGCAATAAAATTCTGTTTTAAACTAGAAAAAATGCCACAGAAACGTATGGAATGCTTCAGACTGCTTTTCAACTATCTTGCATGAATTGAACATCAGTTTTTAAGTGGCATAGGAGATTCAAGGAAGGCAGGGAGTCTGTGAGGGATGATGAGAGGTGTGGTAGGAGTAAGGAAGTCAATACACCACAGTTGATTGGCCAAAGGGATAGGGTTACTATGTTGAGGTTTTAAGGGAGTTCAGCAAGAGATTCCTTGGGAAGAGGCCAGCACTCTTCAAATCGGGTCAGTGGCATTTCCACCAGGACAATGCACCAGTCCACAACTCCATCCTTGTCACAGACTATTTGACCAAGATGGGCATCAAGACAGTTCCTCACCCTCCCCATAGTCCAGACCTTGCTCCCTGTAACTTTTGCTTATTCTCTAAGCTCAGAGGCTGTCATTATGAGACAATTGAGGAGATGAAAGAGGCTGTGGCGAAGGTCATTGACACGTTCAAACAAGAGGATTTTGATGGGGCCTTGCAGAAGTTTTTGGAACGGTACAACAAGTGCATTGCAGCCGGAGGAGATTACTTCGAAGGGGACTAGAGTTTCATGTGTGTACTATCAATAAAAGTGCCCATATGAAAAAAGTCTGGAACCTTATTTAATGATCCTCATATATATATTATATTATATATGATACATTATGCTTCATTCTTGACAATGTTACAAGTTAGATTATATATTTATATATAAAAAAGTTATTTTCAATTTGTAGAACCCAACTTTTGGAGAATGTTGTTGGCTCATCTCCCTCAGAATTCACGATGACTTTGTCAACAAAAACTCACTGAGATGTGCAATTTTTGCTGTGTTATGGTAATGTACATACAAAAACTGGATTATCATAATATACACGGGTCAGCTGAAAAGACCAAGATGGTAGGTTATTTTTTTAATGGCATATCAACCCTTTTGGGCAATTTAATGCCAAATCTTGTTTTGTATTTATGCTTTCAAGTGTATTAATATATTAGTAGAAATAATTTTCATGAACTGTTTCTCTGGTGATTGGCCCTTAGCCACTGCCTTGAAGATTAAAAAAAAAAAAAAAAAGGTTGAACGTTTGTTTGCCATAAAAGCAATTTGAAGGATATGGTTAATCATATAAGTGCCAGAGCTCATCCACCAGGACCCAGTCCTCAGCCATAACAGATCACCACCCACAACAGGTGGCCCCATTAGGGAGGGTCTTACCTCCTCTGCAGAGGTACAGTCAGTGTATTCTACAGCCCCAACCAAAAGGCCACACAAACTGACCAATATACTCTCATAGAATGTGACTAAGTTTATTTTTCAACAGAGGTCCCCCTTGCAATCCACACACTTATCTTCCAGTGTTTGGATCCCACTGATAAAAAAAGTCATCAACAGTAGATACGATATATCATCATATGAACATTTCAGCTCATTCTCATAAATTATCATCTTCAAAATAAATAGATAAATTATATACATTCTAATAACAATAAATGATTAAATGTAATACATACATCAAATTCAAGAAGGGCATCCATCTGTTTTTGCAATACAGGTAATGTTTTAAGTAACTGAAAAGAGAATTTATTCATAAGTAATATTTGACAACAATGAATACTTCTCAGTATTTAACATGGAAAAAATATTCCTCACAAATTAGTCCAGGTTAAAAGAATGGTAAGTGTAACCTGAAAAGTTTGGCTTTGAGTTAACCCTTGCCATGCTTTTAACCTGGGTTTGGAAAAAACTTGATCAAAGAATTTATCCAAAGTTATAAAATCTCTAAAACTTAACAACAATGGAAACAATTTTTTCTAAAATTTCAATCACAAGCAAACATATTAAACATGAATGAAGTTCATAAATATTATTTATAAAATTTCTTTTGTTCATCATTACTTTCAAGATCCAAGACATAATGTACGTGAAAATACTGTTTGGTATTTCAACAAAAATCTAGTCAGGATATATTATAAATGATCAATTTTCTGAAGTAGAATTTTAAAATAGTGTCTTATTTTTTTTTAAGAAAAGTGTTTCTTCTGAATATGATTTTCTATTTTTTCTGTATAATTTCTTTTGTTCATAGTTTTATTTACAAAACCTCTCAACCAACAGGCCAGATGCAACATAAAGTCAATTTTCTTTTACATGAAGTACACATGGTTTTGAGTTCTCGATTAGTTGCTGAGCTGAGGATAAAGAAATCAGTCTGATCTACTAAGTAGTCATAACTTGAGGGGGCGTGTCATGCCTTTTCCAAGGGCATTAATTTGGTTTCTTTGTTAAATGATATATCGACCTTCCTAAGGGCATTAAGATTTGAACTCAGGTCATCAAGTTTATTTCCTATGACAATAACTGTTACACCACAAGCGACTTTCATAATCCTTACAAAATGATATAAAACAACTTTAATAGGACACTCAATAAATGAACCTATTGTAACCATTCATGGCATTACAAATAATAAAGTCAGAAGTTAGATCTTTTTTAAAATATAACTCACATTTACCATAATTTTTTTCTCTATTAATTTTTGATTTTCTGCAGTATTTTTTTCTTTCTAAATAATAAAAATTCATTGTTAGCAATTGCCTGATTAAAATAAGGATATTAAAATAGTCACCTCACAAGCAATTTCTCTATATAGGCCTGATAGTAAAAAAAGTTAAAACATAGTTTTTGCCATTAAAGTGTCTCACTTAAAAGCTGCCATTAAGTTCCTATATGGTCTGACATATCAGATTTTTTTCACCTCTCTTCTAGTTACAGCTTTCTCATGTTCCTCAAGTCATGACCTTGATTCTGAAATACTTAAGCTGAATAAGGACTTAAGAGATGCTATTGCTTATTTTAAGTATGCTATTTTAGAAAGTTTACAAATTCAGAATATTATTAGAGTTTGGTTACATAAGTAAGAATAGGTATTTTGATACACAAGGCTTTTGAGATCAAGGATTGAAATTCTAATTAAAAAAAAAAAAAAAAAAAAAAAAAAAAATTAAGTTGTATCATTGAGTCAAGTGGTAATTCCTATAAATTCAATTTGATAGTAACTGTACCTAGATGTCCCATATAAAGCCTAGTTTGTATTGGCACATGAATACACACCAACCAACTAACATTGTAATCAATATTTTCTATCGCTTACAAATTTCTACAAAAAAACAAAAACCAGAAGACTTGTATTTCTAATTTTGAATTAGAAGTACTTTAATGCACTACACTAGGAAAGAGATTAATATAGCAAATCAAACATGAATATATCTACCTAACCCCTCAACCACAAGTAAATTTTTCAAGTGGAGTTTAACAGATTTGAATTCAAAATTTTCCTCTTCCAAGATTGGTTGCCATACCAAGGTTAAAAAGTTCAATCTGCCCAACTATTAACTTATAGTTAGATTCAAGGGTATCAGTGCTATGTGAAATGCAAACAGCCTCATCCTGGACTTAAATTCATGTTGCCATGTCCATTTCCTACGAAAATAGTCCTTACACCATGAGCACCTCCATAAATTAAGTATAAATGTTCATTAAATTCTATCTTAACATCTTTTGGGCTTCATTTGAAAGATTATTTTAGATTGGGATAGTTTGTTTGCAGATTTCTTTTAAACACAAGAATATTATAGCTATGTATGTATTTACTCAACCCCTCCACTACTGGCAAGACATGACACAAGGTCAGTTTTTACAGAGTGTAGTGCTGGTTTGAATTCAGAGTTTTCTTTCTCCTAGACTAGTTGCCTTAGGAAGGTTAAAAGAACCCAGTCTGTCATATAATTCATACATAACTGGAGAGGGAACAGATGGACTAATGACTTTCTCAAAGTGAAATGCAAACAGCCTCAACCAGGTTTTGAACTTAGTTGGTTGGTTGTTTGGGTTTTATGGGATATCAACCTTTGTAGGTTATTTAACGCCATATCCATTTTTATACAAATAATCAGTTCTATTTCAAACAATTCAGTTTAGCATGAGTACACAGTTTAATTGTCAAAAACTTTTCTATTTCAAGCTATTCAATCTATTCAAACAGTTCAAATTCAGCTAATTCAGTTTAGTATAAATAAAGATGTTGTTTACACACAGTTAAATGTCAAAACAGTTCTATATTAAACAATTCAGTTTAGTGTAAGCACAGTTTCAATGTACAGGTCAGAGTGGACCTGGGTGCAATGGCAATGAAGGTGTGTTCCACATTCCCCAAAGCTTCAGCATCACTGGAACCTCACCATCAGATTGTTTAGTGTCATATCTAGGACACTCATTAAGGGAGGGGTCTAACCCCCTCTGCAGAGAAGCAGTCAGTGTATTCTACAGCCCCAGTCAACAGGGCAATACACAGATTTAATATCAAAACAGTTTTATTTCAGATAATTCAGTTTAGCATAAGTACACAGTTTAGATGTCAAAACAGTTCTATTTTGAGCAATTCAGTTTAGCAGAAGTACATAGTTTAAATGTCAAAACAATTCTATTTCAAACAATTCAGTTTAGCATAAATATGCAGTTTAAATGCAAAAAACAGTAAACTCAAGAAATCACGGTTTACTTCTATTTAACCCATAGATAGAACTTTTATCAGGTGCTACCATTTTGGGCCAGAGTGGACCTGGGTGCGATGGCAATAAAGGGGTCCTCCGCATTCCCCAAAGCTCCAGCATTACTGGAACCTCACCATCAGATTGTGTAGTGTCATATCCAGGATACTCGTTAGAGGTAGGGTCTTACCCCTCTGCAGAGAAGCAGTTGGTGTATTCTACAGCCCCAGCTGACTAGGCAATTTTTAACTTGGGTTGCAAACTTCATTTCCTAAAACCATATGCTAAGCCCATCTCCAAAAGCAATGTATAATCAATCCCATTCAACCCACCAAAATATAACATAAATAGATGGTGTACACTCAAATACCAAGATAATAATTTTACATTAAGTACTCAGTTACTTAACGAATTCATTCAATGGAGAGTACAATTCAAGATGCAGATTTATGTAAATCCTTAAGGTCAATTCAAATTGCTTTATTAATTTTCTTTATTTCTAAGTGTTTGAAAAAATGTTCACACTACCTTGAAAACTAGATTGATTACACAATAAAAATTAGATTTTGCACAATGCCATTAAAAAATAAATTCTATTCAAATAATTTTAATGCATTTTTACAATATTTGATTAGAAATTTGATATTGCATATTTTTATTTATACACATTTACATACGTATACACATACAAAATATATATATCTCAGATATAAAATAGGATAAAAACTCACAGCTGAGAGTTCTGTGCTTTTGATTCTCAGATGAGCTATTATTCAATCGATCTGATTTTTACTATTAAAAACAGATATGCAGAATACTAATTCTTCTAAGGATTGAAAGTATGAGATTCTGAGTTGTAAGTTTTTATCTTGTTTCATATCTTATTTTTTATACTTGAAATATATTGTGATATTACTCCGCATTTTGTATGCATGGAGCACTGTAAAGTTTGGTGGCATATCAACCATTGTTGGTTATTTTATGTCAAATTCTTATATATATATATATATATATATATATATATATATATATATATATATATATATGATCAGTAAACACATTTTGTATATACATACAGTTAAATGATCAAACAGCTCTACTTCCAACAATTCAACTTTGCATGAGTCAACAAGTTGAATGTTTCTAAGTATTACTATGCATCATTAACAATTCAATTAAACATCAGTCATTTATTTACACTCAGTTAAATGATTAAACAGATCTATTTAAAAAAATTCAATTTAGCATGAGTCATTTGTTTGTGCTCAGTTTCAATGTCAAACAATTCTATTCGACTTATAGATAGGACCCAATCAGGCATTACCACTCCATGCCAGAGTGGACCTTGAGAGCAATGGAGAGGAGTAGTCTGCATTCACCAGAGCTCCAGGATTAATGCTATCAGATTGTTTAATGTCATATCCAGGATACTAGTTGGGGGGCGGGAGGTATCCCTCTGCAGAGATGCAGTTGGTGTATTTTACAGCTTTAGCTGACTAGGCTGTGAGCACTGTAAAGATTTTATGCATTAAAAATGGTTTTAACAATAAATTTTAATCATAACTATAATTGTGTGTGTGTGTGTGTGTGTGTGTGTGTGTATATATATAAAGTGAAAAATTAACCTAATTAACAACTTAATTCACCATGCCCTTATCATCTGTTCAACAACCGAATTGGCCCCTGAACTTGAATTTATTAAAACCATTCTCAAGTAATGGTTATCCTGAAGATATAGTTTCAACTACAATCCAAAACAAATCTAAAGAGTTTGCCCTTAACTCCAAGTTGGGGCCTCAAAAATATCCAATGTATTTAAAATTGTCATAGTCAAGTAACAATTCCACACATTTGAACAAATTATAAGATAAGTTAGCTGGTGTTCCTTTGCAGTTAATTTGAGACTTGTTCTCAAATCTAACATGATTTTTCTTTCAAATCTCAGATATTGTGCCTGTTCATTATAACAGTCTCTTAATTTATCAATTCAAATGTGAATGTGATATTTGTTATATTGGTCACACTACTCAGAAACTTGAAATAAGAATCAAACAACACATGCCTTCCGATATTAAGTCACAGTCAAATAAATACCATCTTCCAGCTCAGCTAATCAGAATGCAGACTTAACCATTGCTCAACATCTACTAGTAAGCCTGGATTTTGCCAAGTCCTATAAGAACAGTAATTTTACAATGCTTCCCCATGCACGCACTGACTTAGAACTTTCAGCATTGGAAGCACTTTATATAATATAGAAACTTGGTCTTTGCAGACAAAAGGAATTTGCATACATCCTCCAGCTTAGTGGTAGCTCCAATTGTTGCATATTGACCTTTAACAGAGACATCAATTAGGGATTTCTACACAGGACGCACCTGTGTAAACAAACTGATTAGCGGAAAACAAGCAATACGTTGGTGTCAGCAGATCATATGAATCCCAAACTGGAAGGAACGCGTGGGTGTCATGAAATTACATATACATGGGTGTCCACAGACAGAACAGTCAGTCAGAAGAGATTCAGAGAGCAGCTGACTGGCATCGAGGGTGGGGAATGAGAACCTCTGGTTAAAACAGCAAAGACATAAGGCTCTGAACATAAACTCATAAGTAAAGTTGGAGACCTTAGTCGAAGGTCACCCAAAGGCTCCTTTTTCAATAGCTACTAAACCAAGATATAGGGGAGGATGCTACTCCTTTCCCTGGATTGCTCCACTTTACCCTTGATCCTTACCTTATAATACTGAGTGCTAAGCAAGGCAGCATCAAGTACCATTTTTTTGAGTCTTTGGTATGACTCAACCTGGGATTGAACCCCAGTTTTTTATAGACTCATAATATAGTTAAAACAAGGTCAATATAGCAGTCCTCCATCCTCCTTGCCTCTCTTTCACACAGCCAATTTCGGACCTTTTGAGTAATAAAGAAATTTACACTTTTTATAAAGAAACACATTATGGTCCTTCATTCATTCACCATGGCTATATAACACAATCTACCATTATCAAATGCAGGGTAAATCACAAAAAGTCCCTCCCACCCTTATTGTTGACTGAGTGCATGTTTTTGTCATTTTACTTCCAGTGGTCATCTGAAGAAACACAGATCTATGCAAATGTTTTTTTTTGTACATATAAATATCTAGTCTGTGTGCGCGTGTGCATACACTCATGTATACACAGAAAAAAAAAAAAATAAATAAATAAAATAAAATTTATATATATATATATATATATATATATATATATATATATATATATATATATAGAGAGAGAGAGAGAGAGAGATGGATGGATGGATGGATGGAGATGCACACACAAAAAAAAACAAAACATTTGCTTACACCAGAGGTCTTCATGATCAATTAACTCCAATGGGACATTCACAGACACACAATTCCAAATTAAACAAGCTCAACCTATCAAAACAATTTTTGCAATGAGAAGAACAGACTGAAGTTAATTTAGCCATTTAAAATCTCTTGAAGAAGATTGTAAAATCCAAAGCACAAGTATATGAAATAATAAAAACCTAAATACCAAATTTGAAATTATTTTTGGACCTATTCATTTTAAGACATTTACTTTTCTCTTGCAGACCAACAACAAGTTTATATATATATGAAATATATATATATATATATATAAATAAATAAATAAATAAAGTGTGTGAGTGTGATATCTTTTCCAGAGAGCATAGATACTAAGTGGAGGATGGTTTAACATCACTGATTCTAGAGAGAGTACATGAATATTGCTTAGCAGCATGTCTAAAAGAAAATATTTTGATTCTTGAAGATTTAATTTCAATCTCCAATAATCCACAGAATAAAGATTTGAATAATAAAAATATTAATTTAATTTTCACTTACCTTTTCAGCATTCATTGTTCTTAATGTTCCATCTTCTTTCCTAAAAAGAAAAAAAAAAAAGAGATAATTCAGTGGTTAAATCATTATATTGAAAAAGAAAAATTGATTTCAATAAAATTCTATAACTTCAAGTTCAACCCCAACAATGTTATAAAAAATTTTGACAGTTACTTGACCATTTTAAAAAAATATATTTAGAGATTAGGAAATATTCAAGTTAATTACAATGTTGCTTCAATAATGAAGGTTCATATTGAGATAATAAAGTTTTAAACTATTCATGTTATAATTCAACAAAAAGTTTAATGATGGTAGGGACATTGACAAGAAAAAAGACCTAAACAAAAGATTTTAAAAATGCTATGAAGTAAAATTCACATATGCTTTAAAATTTCATAAAAATGACCTGAAAAATAGTATTAACTTGGTAAACTATGGCTCGATTTTATCAAAACTTGTATTATTTAGTTTGGTTTAGTTTTATGGCATATCAACGATTGTAGGTTATTTAATGCCAAATCCATTTTTATACAAATAAACAGTTCTATTTCAACTAATTCAGTTTAACATAAGTACAGTTTAAATGTCAAAACAATTTTATTTCAAATAATTCAGTTTAGCATAAATACAGTTTAATTTTATTTGACCCATAGTTAGGACCTTATCAGGTGCTACCACCCCAGACCAGAGTGGACCTGGGAGCAATGGCAATGAAAGGGTACTCCACATTCCCCAAAGCTCCAGCATTACTGAAGCCTTTAGTGTCATATCCTGGACTCTCATTAGGAGAGTCTTATCCCTCTGCAGAGATGTAGTTGGTGTATTCTATAGCTCCAGTGGACTGGGCCCTGTATTATTTAGTTTTATTCTCATTTCAGGGAACTGCTTGTGTATACCACTTTTGTATTTAATTACAAATAATTCCAGAATTTTAGTAGTATACAGATGAACAACAAACTAGCATTATTCTAGTCTTAAAACTCATTTTTCAAATGATCATAAGAACATACAAATAAATAGGATTATGAAGAAAATATTTAGTTTCTCACATTTGCCAATGTAGTATAACAACTATGTACACAGCATGGCTTCAGGAATTCAACAATATTTGTTAACATCATCAGAAATAAAATCACTGAGCCAAGTTCAAATCCTAGACAAGGTTGTTTCCTTCTGCACTAATTTTCTTAGGAAAGGTATAAATCTGTCTTTTAACTATGGGTAAATAGTAGAACAGACTGGGTTCTTTAGCCATGGTTAGACTACTAGTTTAGAAGGAAAACTATATTCAAACCAGCTGTACTCTATGTCAAAAAAGTGACCTTGTGTGACATCCTGCGTGTAGCAGAGTAGTTGGGTGAATACTTACTGTAGAATACTGGAACCAGTTGCATCAACTGATCATTATGAAGTCCCACACAAATACAAATAATCTAGTTATAGATTGGTAATGTCTTTTTCATTATGGATTAGTTTAAAAATTTAGCAGACATAATTACATAAAATTGTATAGATGTTTGTACACGATGCTTTAGAAAATTTTGTTTATTTGAAAGAATTAAATTTTGCATCTCTCTAAGGAACACCTCCCCCAAATCACTTTTTTTTCAAAAATTGGATATATGAAGATCACTTATCTGCATGACTCAGAAGAAGCCTTAAAGCCATGAATAGTAGGAGATGGATAAAAAGATTTAAATATCAATATGCTTATAAAATTGGTTAATGAACTAAAAGATTTTTTAAGAAGGTATTTAGGAGAGATACAGTTAGGAACCACTTTATCAAGTTAAAAAAAAAAAAAAAAAAATTCAAATAAGCAAAATATTTTTCAATTTTCCAAATATTTCTTGCCAATGAGGAAAATAATTATGGAATTACTGGAGTGAGTCCAAAGTTTTGCAATATTCATAGACATGCTAGTTTTCAGAATAAACTCCATGAATTTAAAGGAATGGAATTGATGCTACATCCAACAAACAGACAAGACCTATTTCCTTTGGATTATTACTTGTTCTGATCCATGGCTCACTTCCTGTACTCATGACACTTTAACAACCAAGGGGAAGTGGAAGCTTCAGTGAAGGAGTTCTTCACCTTAAAGGACAAGAATTGCTATCAGCAGGGTTTCAGACAGCACAAAATAATGGCTTCTACTCTGAATGCTAGGCTGCTTTTCTAGTAACTTGAATAAATAAAATAAGTTACCAAAATATTGCAAAACTTTAGACTCACCCTAGTATTTTTTATTAATAAAAGTTAGAGTTGCAATTGTTTTTAATTGTTAATAATTGTCCAATAAAATTGATGAATTTAATATATTTTATATTATCTTATGATACTAGGGATATAAATGAAATTTATCATACAAGTTTTATAATTTTTGCATATTATTGTTGATTAATTTTAATGGAATGTCAAACAATTGGGGTTATTTTATCCCCAGAGGTTACAGAATTGTATACTTTATACATAATTATTTACATTTTTTTGTATGATTTTAAAGTTTTTTTTGCACTGTTTAATGATATCAGATTTGGTTTGGTTTTATGGCATATCAACCATTGTTGGTTAGTTAAAGCCAAATCCTATTTTTACATATATATTGAATATATGATTTCTAAACACATTTCGTTAATACATTTTAAAATGAGCCTGAGCTCATTTTGCACACAGTTAAATGATTTCAAGTATTACTATCAGATACGAATAATTCTATTCAATATTAATCATTTGTTTGCATGGAGGGGAGTGGTTACAAGTATTGCTATTTAACACAAATTATTCTATTCAATATTACTCCTTTGTTTGCACACAGTTAAATGGTTCCAAGCATTTCTATGTATCACTAACAATTCAATTAAACATCAATCATTTGTTTACACAGTTAAATGATCAAACAGTTCTATTTCAAATGATTCAATTTAGCATATCATTTGTTTGCACTCAGTTTAAATGTCAAACAATTCTATTTAACCTATAGACATGACCCTATCAGGTGCTACTAGTCCAAGCTAGAGTGGACCTGAGAGCAATGGCAATGAAGGAGTAGTCGGCATTCCCCAAAGCTTCAGCATCACTGGAGCCTCACCACCAAATGGTTTAATGTCATATCCAGGACACTAGGTGGTGGGGTCTTACTCCTCTGCAGAGATGCAGTTGATATATTCTACAGCTCCAGCTGACTGGGCTGTATGATATCAGGTATTCTTATCTAATACTAACAATTTTCAAACAGAACTATTTGACCTATAGATTGGAGCCTAACAAGTACTAGCACTGCAGGTCAGAGTGCACCTGAGAGTAATAGCAACAAAGGGGTACTCCACACTCCCAAGCATTTCAGAACTGGACTATTGTCTTCATGTTCATTTTTATACTCACAACATTTTGGCTGATATATCTTTCAACCTTTTTCAGGTGTTTCATGTTGAACTCAGGAGCCTACACAGAACCTTAAACCGAACCCTTTGTTTAATTCATGGGGTAGATGGTTCTACTTCTGTTAACCATGACCGGGTACAAGTGTTAAGCTATAGTAAGTATTCCTTATGATTCTTACCTGTAGTTTTACATTTATATTTACATTTTTTGTATAGTTGTTTCAATTTTTTTTTTTGTACAGGGTCTTATTGAATATGAAAAAAATTTTAACAGATTTATTTGGCCTATAGATGAGACCCCTAAAAGAATATTTCTACTCTAAGTAGATCTGGAAGTATTGGCAATAAAGAAGTACTTCACACTCCTCAGATATCCAGAGCTACAATCTCACCATCAGATGCAGTTTAGTATGGTACCTAAGAAATCCCTATTTTGGGAGAGTATTACCCCTCTGCAGGTGATACAATCGACATGTTCTTTGTTTGCAAAGGTGGGGTGAGGGTGTTTGGTCTGGCTTGGTTTTATGGCATATGAACCATTGTAAGTTATTTAATGCCAAAACCTGTTTATACATATATATTAAATATATGAGTTCAAACACATTTTGTTGATAACATTTTTAAAAGAGCCTGATCTCTCTATTTTTTTTTTGCACCATCTTAAATGGCTTAAAGTATTGCCATATAACAGTAACAATTTAACATCAGTCATTTGTTTGCACACATTTAAATAGATATACATGATATGTAAGAGATGATTTTGTTGATAATTTCATTTTTAAATGAGTTAAAATTAATTTGTTTGCACACTAGTATTGCAATTGTTCCTACACAGTTAAATGGTTTCAATTATTGAAGCACTAATAATTCTATTCAATATCAACCATTTGTTTGCAGACAGGGAAGTGGTTACAAGTATTGCTATGTATCACTAACAATTTAATTAAACATCAGTCATTTGTTTGCACTGTTTAAATGTCCAACAGTTCTATTTGACCTATAGATAGGAACTTATCAGGTGCTACCACACCAGGTTAGAGTAGATATGGGAGTAAAGGCAATGAAGGGGTACTCTGCATTTCCCAAAGCTCCAGCATTATTGGAAACTTGCCATCAGATTGTTTAATGTCATATCCAAGACACTTGTGGGGGGACTTTGCAAAGATGGAGTTGGTGTATTCTACAGCTCTCGCTATCTGAGCTTGACATGGAGAACATAGTGATAGGTTCATAAAAATAATTCTTTAAGCATGTTAAAGTCTCTCACTAGAATTAGGTTTGTTTTTGAAAAACAAGTCTTTTCAGGTGGGGGGGGGAAGTCATACGATTGTAATTAAAACTGTTTATAGATGCAAGCTAAACTATAAATAAACACAGCAATATCTTCAGGATGCAACAATCAGACAAACTTTGATTTAAGATACTTTTTTAAAAGAGTTATTCATTCAATATGTAGAAAGTTAGGAATGTTTCATATCTTGATATTAAAAGAAACAATAGAACCAATGGTTAACAATAAGCCATTTTATACTATTTAAGTTTGTAGCCTAAGGGTGAAAAAAGCAGTAATTTTATACAACAAATATTTATTCTTTTAACATCTTCCTTGTTAATTTTAGATCTAAATTCAACTAATAGTTCAGGCTACAGATTTATTGATCTATCTTAATATCCCAGTTATACTAAAGTAATTGATTCACTATTTCAAAAATTTTATTTCAAGCAAAGAGAATAATACAACTTTAGCTCTTAACTCGAGAAAACAATATTTCTAAATCTTGTAAAAGAAACAAAAAAAGGTTTAATAAAATGGTGGACTAGTCTTTCAAAACACTTTTTTAATTTATTTAAAGAAGTTTGTCTTTATCAATTCATGGCAATCAGACAAATGCTAAGCTTAATTTTGGTTTGGTTTCTTTTTTTTTTAATGGCATATCAACTTTTCTGGGTTATTTAATGCCAAAGCCACTCATGTAGAAGAACAGTAGTGATACTATCTAACCTATAGCTGGAGGGATAAAGAGGTTTATACCTTTCTGAAGGGTATTAGTCTGAAAGTGAACATAATAGCCCAACAGAAATTTGAACTCGCTTACTATAATGTCACAAGGCAGCATGTTAGTAAATATGCCATAAGGACCCCCTTCTACCTAAATCTTAATAGCAAAGATTGTGCTTTTTTTTTTCTTTTAGAAATTTTGAAAAAAAATTCAAGATTTTCCATGTATTACATAAAAAGTTATATATCACTATTAAAAAATAATACTTAAGTATAGTTTTTATTTTTGAAACCGTATAAAATTAAATATTGAAATTTTTCAAGTAAAATACTTGTTTCAAATATAAAAGAAAAAAATGGATTTCTTACAAAAACACTTCCTTTAAAAGATAAAAGCAACTATAAAATAGGTTTGTTTTTATTTTTTAATTATTCATTAAACATCTCTTAACTCTTGACCTGATTTTATTGCAAACAATCATTAAAATTTTTTTTTTTATTAATGAGTTCATGAGATCATCAATAAACACTACACTTTAGATCCAATGTGTTTTCATATAACCTCTAGAATTGGGACAAAAATGTATCCACAGTATTATTATAACAAACAATTGGGATTACCTACAGGAATTAAAAACTGGTATTATAAACATATCAAGATACACAAATACATAACAGATTAAGAATCAAATCGTTATGAAAACCAATATTGATTCTAAGTAATAAATCATCTCACTAGTTTCTTTTAAGCTATTTTTGTAGTTACTGGTTAAATTTATCAGGTAAAAGACAAGACTTGTGATACCATGAAACAATTTCTCTAATAAGATTAGATTGCATAACTGATTATATATAATTCACAATGTGATATATATATATATATATATATATATATATATATATGTGTGTGTGTGTGTGTGTTAAGTATTGTACAAAACATTACGTGCTGAAATCAGGATAAGAAAAACATTGAATTGAAACAATACATTTAAAACAATCAGAAAAAATAATTGAAATCAGATTTTAATTTGAAAAATTTACAATTGTAACAAAATACTGAAATATTGATATAGAACTGACTTAAACTGTTACATTGACATTGTTATATTGAGTTAAATAGGAATAAATGTTGGATAAAGAATATATAGAAAAGATCTATTAATATTTACAGCAGTCAGGAATAACCTTTTGGGATATAATTATTCATACCATAGTAAAGCAGCTAAAAGAAAAAAAGGGTCATGTATACAAACAATTATTACTGTGTATACTTGTGTATAGGTTGATTTTTGAAACTTTAATTTTTAAGCAGAAATTAGTGTCAAATTATACATGAGTAGTGATTTTGTAAGGTTGAAATTCATACAGTCAGAAAGACTAAGCAAACCATAGCTTCATAAATTATTGATTTTTGTGATCATAAATCAAGGATTGGTAGCTTGTACTTTATAGCATATCAAATTTAAGTTATTTAATGCCAAATTCCTGTTTATATATATATATATATATATATATATATATATATATATATATATATATAGATTTGTACACAACTAGTTTGTAGGTATCATAATTCTTTATTTGTTTGCATACAGTTAAATAGTTTCAAGTATTGCTATTTAACACCAATAATCCTATTCCACATAATTTTTTTGTTTGCACACAGTTATATGGTTCCATGTATTGCTATGAAATACTAATTCAATTTAAGATCAGTCATTTGTTTGTTCACAATTAAATGGTTTCAAGTATAGAAAATGATTAAATATTTCTAAGCACTACAACATAATACTAACAACTCAATTTAACATTAATCATTTGCACACAGATAAATGGTTTTAAGTATATAAAAAAATGATTAAACAGTTCTATTTGACCCATAGATGGGATCTTGACAAGTACTACCACTGTGGGTCAGAGTGGACGAGGGATCAATGGCAATGAAGGAGTACTCCACATTCTCCAAAGTTCCAGACTGGAGCCTCACCATCAGGTGATTTAATGTCATATTCAAGACACTTGTTAGGAGTGGAGGACTTACCCTGCTGCAGAGGTGCAGTCGGCTTATACTACAGCCCCAGCAGACTGGGCTGTAAAACAAGGATTGACCTATACATGAGTATATACAGTAAATATAACAATAATTAGGGAACATTTGAAAACTGATAAGAAATGTTGATTCTACATGTTGTCCCAACTTCATAAAATAAAAGTATTTTTTTTTTAAATCCATATAACTCTTTTCTTTATATATAACCAAAGCAAATAGAAACTTTAAGAATTTCAAAGGGCATAATATTGTATCCAATATATCAGATTCCAAACAATTGTTCCATACGACTTACCCTCGTTTGATTTTGCAGAAATCAAATGCCATGAGCCGGTAAGAAATAGCCTTTTCATTCAAGTATTTAGCATACCGTCTGATAAAGGTAGACATATCATAACCTGAAAATACAAAGAAGAATTTAAAGTACTGAGAGAAAAAAAAATTCCTTGAATAATCTTTAAATCATACTGGTTTCTCATGACAACTTTTTAGTCCCGAGCATTGCTATTTGTCAGACGCAGTCAACAATGTGGTACCTAGTATTTTGAAACGAGATGGAAGATCCTCTTGATGCAGTCTATCAGTCAGCTAGCCCAATGGAACCTGCCAAACAGGTGATCCATTACAGAACTTTCGACATAAGGTGTCCAATTCACAGTGGATCTTCTGACTAGAGTGGTGCCAGACCTACGATTGAACTCAGTTATCCTAATCTTAAATTCATAACATTAATTTAAAATTTCACAGCATACTCCCAGGTATTATTTGAAGGGCCTCTACACACCCAGCGCCAGAAATCTATAGACCACAGTTTCAAAACCACTAAGTTAATTTTATAAAGAATCAAAATATTCCTATTCAATACAAAATAAAATTAGTATGCTTTAGTCTCGCTCATAATAATAAAAATATGACAAATAAATAAAAGTGTAATTAAAAAAAACAAAACAAAAAACGATGAGAGTAATTTCTGAATCGACCTAAAATTCTTTTCAGCTTAACCTTTTGAACCTGTAAGCATGATATTTCAGACTGAGCACTATATTACTATACACCATTCAAGGAACAAGAAGATTACATCAGATACTAAAAACCAAAGGCTTACAATAATGACCCTTCAATTTTGGCTTCATTATAGCATAGATAATGCATATATTTTGGCATTTTTCCCCTTCTTTAAAAGGGTTATTTTTTAAATTATGCATGAGGGGAGTAATTAGTCTTTTTTTCTTTTACAATAGAAAATTATCAAAAGTTTTTTTTCTTGACTTTATACTTTCTCAATAATTGAGCACTTAGTGTTGAAAGACAGTCTTAATTTGTTTTATCAAATATGGAAAAAAAATGTACCAATCTGATATACAGAATTATTATTCAACATTATTTTGAGAAATTTCATTTATATATATATATACACACACACAAAGAATTTTATATTACAATTGCAAACAAGTAAATTAATAAGTACTTTGTTATCTCCACAGAAAATTTAGGTTGGAGTGAATTTAAATGCACATACCCCCCTCACTATTATTATCAAATTGCTTTAATCTCCATATCAGAGCATTTTAACACTCTTGACTTAACAAAATATCTTGATATGATGTGCCATTATTTTTGTTGTTATCAAGCAAATATACAAAAAACAAAACTAATATAGATTCTTTTATTTTACAAAAATTTAAAGCTCATGTTAAAATAGATTTTTAGATCAAACTGCTTTATTTTAACAGGTTTAAAGAAATGAGAATTAATGAAATATCTAAAAATCAAAATTAGATAATTATCTTCAAATGAATATATAAACTATTGTAACAGTAGTTAATTGATTGATTTTAATAGCATGCAAACTCATCTAGGGTTATTTTATGTCTAGAGGTTAGGGAATCACATTCATTATATACTCATATTTACATTTTTGTGTAGCTTGAGGGTTTTTTTTTGCACATGGTTCTATCAAAAATGAATAATTTTTAAGTAGGTCTATTTGACCCCTAAATGGGACCCTAACAGATACAGAGTGGACTTGGCAATGAAGAGGTTTGGTTTGATTTCTTTGTGTAATGGCTCATCAACCATCATGGGTTATTTAATGCCAAAGCTATACTTGTAGAAGAACAGTAGTGATACTATAAACTCATAGCTGGGGGATAAGGGGGTTCATATTTTCCCCAAAGGTATTAGTCCAAAGTGAATGCAATAATACAACTGGATGGTTTGATTTGGTTTTACAGCATATCAAACATTGTAGATTATTTTATGCCTAATCCTCTTTATACATATATATTAAATATATATGATTTGTAAACATTTTGTAGATAAGCATAAGCTCATTTTTTTGCACATAGTTAAATAGTTTTGAGCATTACTATGTATCAATAATAATTCAATTAAACATCAATCATTTGTCTACACACAGTTAAATGATCAGTTCTATTTCTAACAATTCAATTTAACATAAGTCATTTGTTTGCACACAGTTTAAATGTCAAATACTTCTATTTGACCCATAGATAACACCCTATCAGGTGCTACCACTCCGGCCAGAATGGATCTGGGAGCAATGGCAATGAAGAGGTACTCAACGCTACCTACAGTTCCAGTGCTGGAGCTTCACCATCATATTGTTTAGTGTCATATCCAGGACACTCATTGGGAGGAGGTGTCTACCCCCTCTGCAGTCAGTGTATTCTTCAGCCTGCACAACTGGAGTTCAGTCTTACTTACAATGATGTCACACTGTCTCCCCTCTAAAGAGGTTGTAGTTAGTCGAGTTAAATTCATGTCTGCAATGTGTAAAGAAATTTTATTGAATCACTAATCTCTGAAATTGGCTTTTAATGTCACATGGTATCAGCTAAGCCTCTGCTAGTGTTAGAAACCAGTTTAACAAACTGATTTTAAACCATGAACTGCCAAAGGTGAACTGAGATATCTTTAAGTCTTAAGCTCCAGAGTCAAAAGTATACTAAATAAAACAATCCTAAAACATTTCTTTACTTCCCCAACCACAAAGAAAAAAAAAATCAAAGTATGTCTTTCATATTGTCTATTATCATTGTATTATCATCAAGTAATGTCTACATCTAAATGTTATCAACTTCGATATGTCAAATCAATAGATGAAATAAGAGTAAGAATAGAGTAAGAAATCTCAAGCATAAAACTTTGTAAATCCCTACTGACATGTTTGATTATTCACAATATCTTCTCCATAAAGTTAATCAATGTTTTTGTGTCACATTTTTTCTAAAAATAAAAAAAAATACTTTTAAAATTTTGTTTACTTTCTTTCCTCTTCATTGCTAGAATCAACAAAAATATGTCAACTTTGACGGTTTTTAACAAAATGCATGTCAATATGACAGCTGTCATATTATAATTAAAAGTGATCCAAATGTCATCTAATGTCAAAAACAGAAACATTTTGATAAATCCCATAAAATGCAAGATATGCTGAAAGCACTAGTTTCAGTCAGATCATGGAAGTTAAGCATCAACAAGACCTGCTAAGTGCTTAGATAGGTAACTATTAACAGCAGATACTGAAAGTTTAGGAATGGTATGAACCCATCTGCTTTTATCATAGCTATGAGCAAATAGTAAGACAGGGTTCTGTAGTCTTGGTAAGGCAATCAGTGTAGAAGGAAAATTCTGAATTCAAGCCAATAGTAGTCCACTTAAAAAAATATTAAAAAAATAAAAAAAAAAAGATCTTGTGTCACATCCTGCTTATACTAGATGGGAGTTGTACTTAGTGTGATGGTTATCATAGGAAATGGAATTGATGACCAGAGTTCAAATCCTGGACAAAATCAGTTTGTGTTTCACTTCAGAATAATGCCCTCAGGAAAGGCATGAATCCATATGTTCCCCACACATGAGAAAATAGTAAGACAGATTGAGATCTCTAACTTTGGTAAGGCAATCAATATAGAAGGAAAGTTTAATAAATAATAATGTAATATAATGCAATTCCTGCTATGTAGAGTTATGAAACAATCAGTTTCAGTTTACATAGTCTTATCATAAAGTGTTTTTATTTTAAAGTCAAGACAAACACTGGACTTGGATATCTTAGATCACTTAATAAGGGGTAAAACAAAGATTTCTTTTATAGAAAAGTATCAGTCAGGCTATGTAAAGGTTACAAGTAAACAAAATATTACTCCTGTATATGAGCAACCTCCTCATTTTAACACTTGATACAAACTTTTTCACATTGTACAATAAATATACTAAATACAGCAAAAACTTTGTTCTCAGGTTGAGGCAAATACTGTACGAGTGAAAATGAGAGGTAATATCATCAATGTTTAAAACAAAATTGGCAAACCAAATTCAAATTCTGGCAGAAGCTGCTAGTATTCACTTCACACATACTTTACAGAACAGCACAAATCTATCTCTCATTACACTATTCTATTAATGGTTATATTGACATGTCTTGTCATTGGCATGATATGATGGTTGACAGAGAACCATACAGTAAAGTAGGGTCAGAGATTCTCCCCAGTTATTGCTATCATATAATATAGTACCACTTGCTACATGGTATTTGAAAGGTGCCCATTTGTGGAATGGTTATCGCTGTGAGAAATGGACATGGCCACCGGAGGTCAAAACCTGGATGAGGCTGTTTGCACTTCACATTAATACCCTTGAGAAATGACTCTCCCTCCAGCTATGGATAAATAATAGGGAAGACTAGGTTATTTAACCTTAGTATAACAACTAGTCTAGGAGAAAGAAAAACTCTTAATTCAAACCTGTTAAACTGCTTAAAAATTGACCTTGTGTCACATCCTGCTTATGTGAAGGGATTGGGTAAACGCGTATATGGCATTTGGATTAGAGATGAAAATAAAAGGGAAAAGAACTGATATCTAAGATGTCATGAACTCTAGTATGACATACCTATGACTTTAAGATTAGAGGATCAGCCGACCAATATTGGGACTGACTAAAACTAGTAAGTAATATATATTGAGCAAAGAGTTTTATTTTATTTGCGAATTTCTCTCAAGATAGAAATTTTGGTAACAGTCCAAGTTTTCAAGCCAAGAGCTAACAGCTTATAATCAAAACCTGGACCTAAAAGAATAAAAACTGACAAGTAAACTCTTTCCCTAAGGTGTTTGTGCAATATTTTTGAAAGCTCTTATTGTTCTTCAGTCCCTGGGTGCATGTTTAAGTGCAATAATGCACATGCATGTAGATGCAAGTGTATATATATGTGTATGGGTGTGTGTAGGCATAAGTGTAATGTATATATTTACATAAGCCCTCCATTATGGGTAGGATATACCCAAATGGAGTAAAGGTGATTTGAATTCAGAGTCTTCCTTCACCTAGACTGGTTGCTTAACCAATGGTAAAGAAACCATTTGCCTTACTGTTTACTCATAGCTGGTGGGGTGGGGGCATTAGAATAGATGTATTTATACCTGTCTCATATAACATACATGGATGTATGTGTATACTAGTCTCCAAAGGATAGCTAAACAAGTTAGTGGGGTCAGCAGATTTGAATAGATAATAGAGAAAGATTCCTTGATGGGAATGAAATGTTTTTTTGGGGTTTTTTTTTTTTTTTTAAACATTTGTAATAAAATGTGATTCATTTGACACTACTTTCTTAAGAACATCTTTTTTTAAATCAAGTTTCTATTCAAAAAATTACATACTGTGTTGACAATCGCACAGCACAAAAGAAATAATCAGAATCAATAATATGCTTTTTTTATCATTAAGTCCAAAGCCAAATAATGAAAATGCATTCATTTCCTCCAACAAAATAGTAATATTTCCACACAATCTCTTTCTAGGTCAATGCACTTAACCCAATACTCCACAATTAAATATTATACAGTGAAAATTTCAGATAAAAATATAGCTGATAATTGTGTCAGTCCTATTGATCCACCTTAACCTGTGTTTGTATTACTTATTTACTAAGTTCAGCTTAAACTGTCACAGAAAGAATTGCGGTGAGAAGAAGGTTTCACACCTTGATTGATTACCTCCTTTAACATCAACATTTGAAATGTTAGTTTTAACATGAGCTCAAATAATAACCACCACTGGTGCAAGTGGAAAATACAAAACTATCTAATACTAAACACCAACTAACCTCCACCCTCCCCATCTACACATACACACCAGATAATTTCATTTTTTAATCAACTAATTTTAGCACTCATACTATTACTCAATAGTAAATCTAAAATTCTACAGTGCCAAATATCTTAATGTTTGGTCAACATCTGTAGAGTTTTAATATAAAGTGATGCATTAGTTAAAGCAAAATGGAATTGGTAACCAGAGTTCAAATCCTGGATGAAACTGTTTGCCTTTCACTTTGTACTAATGCCCTTGGGGAAAGCATGAATCCATTTGTTTTCTTTCCAGCTATGAGTAAACAGCAGGGTAGACTCAGTTCTTTAGTCTTGGGTAGGCAAACCAGTTGAGGAGGAAAAAAAATCCAAATTCAAACCAGCTGTATACTACTTTAAAAAATTGACCTCGTCATATCTTGCCCTTAAAATGAACAGCAAAATCTTTTCATATTCATAATTAACTATCAAGTTAAATATGTATTGGAAAATGAAGAAACTAAAATTTGATCCAAATTAATCTGAGACTGATACTAAACATTAATATTGAATGTGAAAGTAAAACACTTTAAATAGTATCCTCATCTTAGTTGTTGTTATAATCATAATATTTTTGCTGTTGTACCCACCAGCCCTTTTCTAATGCCTGTCAGAGTCATAGTTGGTAATTTTAGGGAAATTTTGAACCAAACTTTTTATTCTGTCCATGGGAGGTGGACTGTTCTCATTCCACCATCTATGCTTAGAAGATATCTTGTATCACTTACGAGGTGCATATAAGTTTCCAGCCTTTTTTTTTGTATGGGCACTTTTATTGATAGTACACACATGAAACTCTAGTCCCCTTCGAAGTAATCTCCTCCGGCTGCAATGCACTTGTACCATTCCAACAACTTCTGGGAGGCCCCATGGAAGTCCTCTTGTTTGAGCATGTCGAGGACCTTCGTCACAGCCTCTTTCATCTCCTCAATTCTCTCATAATGACAGCCTCTGAGCATAGGGGATAAGCAAAAGTCACAGGGAGCAAGGTCTGGACTATGGGGAGGGTGAGGAACTGTCTTGATGCCCATCTTGGTCAAATAGTCTGTGACAAGGATGGAGTTGTGGACTGGTGCATTGTCCTGGTGGAAATGCCACTGACCCGATTTGAAAAGTGCTGGCCTCTTCCCAAGGAATCTCTTCCTGAACTCCCTTAAAACCTCAACATAGTAACCCTAACCTTAGCCCTTTGGCCAATCAACTGTGGTGTATTGACTTCCTTACTCCTACCACACCTCTCCTCATCCCTCACAGACACCCTGCCTTCCTTGAATCTCTGATGCCACTGAAAAATTGATGCTCGATTCATGCAAGATGGCCGAAAAGCAGTCTGATCATTCCATACGTTTCTGTGGCATTTTTTCCAAGTTTAAAACAGAATTTTATTGCATATCGTTCTTCTAAAGTGTCAGATTGCATTTGTGAAATTCACCAGCTGTGACAATGAGGCTTTAGTAGGGTGTATTCCAATTGCTGCTGTAGGTGTTCATTTGAACCTGAAATCATAAAAATTGGTCAGTCATCTCATAAGATGTATAGCAATAACAGTGAATTTTCAAGAGTCTACGACAATTTTAAATGCCCGTATAAAAAAAAGTCTGGAAACTTATTGTATGCACCTTGTATGTTTTTCTCATTTATTTATCTTTGTGATATCATTTCTCTGTCTCTACTACTGAACTAGACTATTTGACTTTCTGCACTATCTGACTCATGGCCTTGTTGACAGAAGCTTTGGTTAAAGTGTGTCTAAGTTACTTGGTAGTCATAAGTTCAATTCCTGAGTTGGGTAGTGCAATATACTCTGGTTCAATAGAAGAGATAAACAAGCAACATTACAGGGAAAAATTAACTAAGATATCTTTTAAGTATGAATAGCATAATGAGAACAATCTTGTAGATAGAATAAAGAGTTAAGTTTAAAATTCCCAGAAGGCTACTGACTATGACAGACCTGGAAAAGGTCAGTTGATACAACAGCTAAAATATTATGACTATAATAACAAAATGAGGATACTAGTCAGAGTTCATTGATGCATAATAGTGATGATTCCTCATCTCAAGTTCTGACAAAAAGTAATATATATTAACATTTGCATCATTTAAAAAAAAAATTACGGGTTTTGTGTGAAGTATATGCTTGATTAAAGCATAAACTGCTATTGACAAGTTATCAACCATATGAAAATCTGAGGAAATAAAATGAGAATTCTTTCGAGTTGAGGTCATGTCTGTACTGCTGTAAGGTTGCACCACTTGGAAAAAATCTAGATGGGAACTACACAAAGATACTGCATGTTGTTTTGAACAAATCGTGTTAGCAGTAATCTGCAAAACAGTAACTGTACGGCCACTTACTTCTCATCTTATATATCATCATCCAAGTAAGATGAGCTAGATATGGTGGGCACTGTTGGAATAGTAAAGATGAACTAATATGTGATATTCTATAGACTCCTATTCATGGATACACTAGTGTTGGCCAACCAGCAAAAACTTACATTTATCAGCTTGGAGCAGACACTGGATGCCATCTAGAAGACTTGCCAATACCAATGACTGATAGAGCTGGATAGTTAGAAAGAGTCAAGGAAATCCATGCTGTCAGCATACCTTGATGATGATATCAATGATGATATGCTTAATTCCTTTATTTGTCCCAGATCACAAGGGATATGCCTTGTGGCAGTAAAGGAATGTGCAAAATGAACTATAGTGTTAAGAGTGATAAAAATTTGTGCTTAGAAAAATACCTCTTAAAAATAAAAATAAAATATGTCAGTCTAGAAAATAAAGTCTTATACCAGATTTTACAAAACCACACCTATTAGAAAGAACAATACCATTATTTTGTCACTTCTTTTCACTCAGCTACTATTAAAAAGATTATACATCATTTTAAGAATCCCCTCAAGTATATGATATATGACACTTATATTTGATAATTCAGGTATTTTATACATTTTTTTTTTTTTGCTGTTTGATAGCCTTAACGTTTTGGATTTGGTACAATTAAGTTGATCAAAACAGGATCATGTGCATGTATTTTAAGATAACAAAAATAATCCATGTACTTAAATTTTTGTATTAATTATTCATAAAATAGAAAGTCAAAATACATTTTTATCATAATAGCAAAAGGTAGAAATGATTCAAGTATGTTATAAACACAACATAGTCAAGAGGGTAATATGTTGCTGTCTTAAGCAACTTCATATGATAAACTAGAAAACTTCATTCACAAATTAGAAATGTATGTACCACAAAGAATATGTACAAAACTCAACATAGATTAAGAGAACTAATCGAAATCCTAGTAGATCAGATTTTTTAATACAAAAAATATAAAGCAAGTTTTAAATTCTGTATAATAGGTAGGATGCATACAGCATTGCTAAAAAAAATTATGTTAATAATTAAAATAAACAATCCAGAGAAAATAATGTGAAATTGTGAGACTTCAGAAATTTAAACTTAAAAAAAAAAATAAAAAAAAAAAGCTTTATCATTAAAATCAGCTGTAATCCAAAACTTTATTTCTTACTTCATAAAGTCACAAGACATTGTTTCCAAGCCACAAAATAACTTTAAAATAGTTGAATGTATAGTGTTCTTATAAAAAATAAATAGATAAATAAATAAATGGGAGGAATTACATGATGTAATAGTTATCAAGCTAGTACTAGCAAAATAATTCAAGTGAATTCAATTCTCTCTGGATGCCCCATACTTCTGACCTTATGTCACAACTAATCTAAATGGTTAACAGGATGGTCTTACAGCTCCATTACTACGGAGTAGTGATTTCAACCCTCACAAGAAGCCCATACTTGTAGTCCTGTGCCAAATTTCAACTATGCATAATCTTTTATATTGTAATGGTTCGTGAACTAGGCTAACAAACCATTGTTAAGGAGTTTTTGTTTAGAAGCTAAATTTAATAAAAATATAAAAATACATTTGAGAGGAAAAAAAATGCTAACTTAATTAAATTTTAGTATTTGTTGGTAGATTTGTTTAAAAGTCCTTTGCTGACCAAAGAGCAATGAAATATAAATGGTATTCCATATATTCACCTTGCAGTTCAACAAACTTAGCATATAATTTCATAACTAGAAATAAAATAAAAATGAAAAAATTAATAATTTCCTTCTTGTCTCAACATATAACTTTTCAGTAACATCTCATGACAATGGTAAAAGCAGTTAATCTTGGGATGAAATCATCTTTCAGTTTGGAAATAAAATGAAAAATAGAAATGAAATTATTTCCTAACTTAGTGTAGCATTTTTCAACCTTTTTACCTATGTGAAACTTGAAATAGTTTTCATATCTCAGAGAACTCCAACATAAAAATTATTATATACTATTAGCAATTTATCTATCTCTTATATTTTTCATTGTAATTCAAGCCAGATCCCTTGGGTTCCTAAGAATACCAGTTGAGAAACACTGAATTAAAAGCATGGTTAAAGATATAAAACTAACAATAGCAGACAAATAACTAAAAAAAAAAAATCAAAAAATTACTACACGAACTCTTGTGATAAACTGTCTTGATTTTCATACTAGATAAGTGACATCATCATTAAATCAACCCCAGCTATAATCAATCACAGATCAATATACTAGAAATTCCATTCACCAAAATATTAGATAGATTCAAACGATTTTTTAAAGGCTTAACTTGCAGTATACAGTACCTTTTTTCTTTCTTAAATCAACAGGCCCGGCGCAGTGTTCAAAGTCAAGGACATATTTGAGGCCGTAAGGCTCCGGCTTCAGCTGGGCCACCTTCAGGTGGGTGGGTGATGATGACCAGTACATAGACAAGCAAGGTTCGAATCTCAGCTCGAGCATGACCTCTCCCTCCCTCAACCCCCACTATAATCGATCTCTGGGTCATTGACCTTGTGTCAAGTCCTGTCTGGTGGAAGGCAGAGACAAACAAACAAGTTTGCATATGATAAAAAAAATATCACAAATAATTTCAATTCCACTAGGATAATTACTATAGCACTGTAAACTATTGAAAAATTATACAAGCAATATGTACAAGATTGAAATACAGAGCTTGGTTTATATAGACAAGACATACATACATACACATGCACGACTAAAACTTCTATATGTTATATTTGTACTAATACATTTTTTTAAATTCATTTCCGTCATTGGTAGTTTGAATTATCAAGTAATTAATCTACTGTTTTCATAACCATTCAAATAGTACCAGCCATGGTTAAATGGTAAAAAGATTTTGTTGAGACAAGGCAAGTTGGACAAGCTGACTTCTCAGCTTAAATTAAATGGAGAAAGAGATGTACAAAGATAGAGAGATAGAAAGAGAAATGTGTGTGTGAGTATGTGAGTGTGGCTAATGAGTTTTAATAGGAAATATTTGAGCTAGTCTATGCAGAGCTATGATATGTGGTAAGGTTAGGTAAGTTATGACACTAATCTGACCTTCATTTCAAAGAGGTTTTATCAAATTAAAATGTACAAAAGGGGAAGGATTGACTTTAATAAATAATTTTTTTTACTTTTTTATTTTTTATTTTTTTTTTTACACAGAATAACATAATTCCTACATCTTACTAGAACATATAAGACATTTTTATTTAGTAGGGCAAAAGAATCTAAAATGAAAGAATTTACATGTCTTAACCATTTCCATAAATACAATGGGTAATAGTATTATATAACCTAAGAATGAAATTAATTCAAAGTCAATGGAATCATAAATGTTTATTAAATGTAAAATCTGTTATACAAATATTTCATATTCTCATTTATCTCTAAGATTTGATAAGTTTTTGACATTTTTTAATGATAACTTCAATAAGAGAAATCTGACTTTTCATACTTTATTACTGGTAAGCAATAAAGATTAGGTGTTAGATCTCCATTTAGAGCATGTCTTATAAGCTGTGTTATAGGAAGCATAAAATAACATCAGATGACTAATCAAAATACTCAATACTACATAAATAGGTAAAGTTTAGAGAGAAAAGGTGAACTACAGAATGTACAAGATATTTTTAATTCCTTAACAAAGCTTATTTTCAAAGGCAACATGCAAACAAAAAGTATACATACACAAGCTATTTTGGCTTCAAACTATCATGCAAACGGGGTGAAAGGGGAAGGCCAAAGTACATGCAGATTTTTGACTTGAGAAATGTTTAAGGTCAATGGATATACTAAGTAAGCAGTATTAATTTTTTTTTTTCTTCTTACACTACTATTTATTATTACCTTGTTTCATGGCATGAAAATCTGGGGAGCCTGGAATGGGTTGCTGTGGAGCTGAAATAGAGATCAGATTATTCAAAATAAAGAATAAAATAAGGTAAAAATAATAGGTTAAAAAATTTTTTTCACTAATCTAAACAAAATAAGCATATGAAACAAAGCTTCATTGAAATTAAGCATTAAAAAAGTTGGACCAATTGCTAGTTAAAGTAAATGTCGATAGTATTATAAAATAAGCTAATATTTTTTATTTGATATAGTTGCCTTGGATCAAGGTACTTTAAAAGTAGAGTAAGGCTGTAAAACCTTAAGATTTTTTTTTTCAGTCCTACCTCTTGAATAGAAAGCAAATATAGATTAACGAAAATTAAAAAATGACATTGTTTTGAATAATTGATAATGTCTATTGGAGAAAAAATTAAAATTGTTTTCTATATTGGAAGCACAAATTTTGTCAAATAAAAAACAAAATAACGAGCAAATAAAAGCCTTTAAAAAAATGATGTTTAATGCAAATATTAAGAACAAATACTTTTTTTTTTTATTATAAGCAAACTTAAAACACTTTAGATGTTTGACTAGGAGAAAAACAAAATCAAAATGGTCTTATTGAGACAAGGATTTAAAAACACTATTAAAAAAAAATTCAGTTAAGCTTCTTTAGTTTATTATGATTAATACAGTTTTTAAATACAAGTAAAACTGCAGCAAAAATATTGTTAAAATAAACAAGTATCTTGGAAGGAAAAACATTGACATTATATAACAGTGAAAGACCAAACTGCTCTATTTACAAGTGTTCAAAATCTGCTAGCTTGTGCAAACATGTAAAAATTAACAACTAAAATTATTAAAATTCTAATTACTTATAATTGCAAAAATTAATTTCAAATTTGCACATAAGATAGACCTCACTGTGTAGAACTAAAGTTACTGGTTATCAGTAGTAAATTGCAAGATAAAAATTTGTACGATCAACAACTCTTTACTTGAAATAATGTTTTCTGACACACAAATAGTTATTCCAAGAGAGGTCCTGATTTAACCATATAGATCATTTTTTAATTGGCAGACTGCACATATTTTCTGTATATGCAGATATCATAATTATGGGTAAATAATGAAATCCAACTTGCTGATTTATTTATTCATTTAACAAAAGTACAATAAAATCATATAGATATATCCACTATATTCTAAATGAATTAAAGCCATGATAAAAAATGAAATTAACAAAACGAGTGTTTTTATTTGAATAGCATAAAGAAAAGATTACATAATAGATTAATAAGCATTCACTATTTAAAAAAAAAAAAAAAAAAAAAATGTATAACTGGGTGCTATAATCAATAATGAAAATTAAAAGACAAGATATAGATGATATTCTTGGGCTGAATCCAAGGCTATTCCAAGTATAGCCTTGGCTGAAACCCATTTCATTTTGATGTCTAGCATTCTGAAATAAAATAAATAAAAAACAAAACAAAAACTACTAGTACAAAGAGCATAAAGTACAGAGATTCTGAAAAAAAAAAAAAAAATAAAATTAAAAAAAATTGCTTTCTTAACCACAAATAAATAAACTTGCTCTATTTTGAAAAACAATACAGGAATGTGAAAGGGAATATTTTGGACTTTAACAGAATGCCTGGAGAAAAAGCTAGATGGGAAAAACATAAGGAACTGCATACCATTTTAAACAAATCTTGGAAGCAGCACCCTACAAAATAGCAGCTTTAAAGCCATTTACGTTCCATCTCAAGGAAGATGAGCAAGACATGCTAGGAGAAGAAAGGATGAACTCATAAGTGAGGTTCTCCTATGGACACCTACACATGGACACACCAGTGTTGGCTGACCAGCAAAAAGCTACATTCATCAGCTCTGTGCAGACACTGGATGCCATTTAGAGTTCTGACCAAGAGTGATGGACAATAGATGGTTTGGTTTCTTTGTTTAATGGCATATCGACCTTTGTAGGTTATTTAATGCCAATGCTATTCTCCTAGAAGAACAACAGTGGTGATATTTAACCCATAGCTGGGAGGATAAGGGGGTTCATATCTTTCTCAAGGGTATTTGCCCGAAAGTGAACGTAATAGTGCAACTGGAGTACAAACTCGCGTACTACGATTCCACAGTCCATCACTTTAACCATTTCACAACGAGGACACCCCAATGGACAATAGAGAAGGATGGTGAGAGACAAAGGAATCTATACCATCAGCACCCTTTGATGATGATAATGATAAAGAGGGGGTTAATCTGTTTTGCAAACTAAACTGTAAGTAATATAAGCAAAGAATTGGGGGGGGTAGCAAAGAAATCTAGTGTCCTTGCAATTTCTTTTTTTACAAAACAAAGATTTAATTTGTTAATGAATGTATGTGCTCATAACCAATTGAAATTTATGTATTTTAAAAATCATAATTAAAACTACTGAAATATCCTGTTAAAAAGGATTGAATAGATTTCTATTTTCTTCTGAAGAAATAATCCTTCAGTATAACTATACTACACAAAATAAAAATGTAAAAGAAATAAGAACGTTAAATACTGCGCACAGCATTAAATAACATTATTGATATACCAAATATATTTAGAATGAATTAGAGCCATAAAAAAGTTGAAATTAACAAAACTATTGTTTTTCTTTAAATACCATAAAGAAAAGATTGAAGTTACTGGTCATCCAGTAAATAAGGTTGACTTAACCCTTTTGGTGCAGTGCATTTAGCAACAAATTTACTGATTGAAATGCACTTTTGACCTTAAAAAAGTTTGCAAATAAAAAAAATTTACTGAAGTTTCACAATTACAATACACTATGTCAGGAGCAGCATATTTATAAAACAATTTTTTCATTCACTAATACTTCTAGAAATGACTGTTTTACAAAAGTTTTAGAAGTAACAAAGTATCTTTATTTTTTATTTATTTTTTTTTTTAGATCAAATAAGAGACACTTTCAATGGGTATATTGCACAAAATCCAAAATTTTAAAATAATGTGGACTAAAAGATGATTCTTGCCCTCACACATTAAGTATATTTGAGCAACTCAAGTCATTCTCCATACCAAAAGGGTTAAGCACTTTCCAAAGACTTAAATTTCCATACATAGTACCTGTTTCTTTTTTCTCTTTCTTTTTTTTAAAATTGTACACACAAAATAAATATAATCTAAAATTGATAAACTGTCTTATTCCCTAATGGCAATAAGGATTTTAAAAAAATAAAAAATTTAAAAAAAATTTAAAAAAACTAGAGATTTTTTATCAATGTTTTAATTGATATAAAGATATAATTCAGGGTATTGCTGTAAAACCTAAATGACTCACTAACATTCAAAACCTGGAAATCTTAATTATAAATGACAATTAACCAAATAGAAAATTGTCAGTTTTGTATTATAGCATTCAAATAAACTCTTATATACCTTAATCATAGAATTTGGATCACAAATATTATTTTTAATAAGCTCACTACACTAACAACTTAGAAACTTTTAGTATTACAATAAGAAAATCTTATTTATATATTATTCATAAAAGCATTAATAATAAATGCCAGAGAGCTGAAAAAGCTGTGGAACATGAGGGTGATGTGATACCAATTGCAGTTGATGCACTTGGAATGGTCACCCCAAAAGGGCCTGGAAAAGAGACCAGGGTAATTGGAGATCAGAAGAATCAAGACAATTTACAGATGACAGCCTTGTTAAGATCAGTTAGAAGACTTAGAAGGGCTCTACATCCATGGTATGTTCATATTTGCATTTTTTGTTTGTTTCTTAAAGCGTTTTTCTAATTTTTAAGAATAAAAATCGCACACAATCCTATCAAATACTAGTCATTTTATAAACAGATCTATTTGATCCATAGATGGGACTAACAGGTACTATCACTCTAGGTCACAGTGGACCTGGGAGTAATGACAAGGGGTGTTCCACACTTCTAAGATCTCCAGAATTGGAGGATCACCATCAGATGCAATTTAGTGTCATACTCAGGACATCGTTTATTTGGTGGTGTTGGGGGAGAGCCTTCTCCCTCTGTAAGCAATACAGTCAGCATATTCTAAGCTCTGCTAGCAGGGTATCTTGAAGACCTGAGGTGACTTGCTTTCACTCAGACTTCAGTTAAAACTGGTGTGAAAAACTTGAGTAAAGTGAAAATAATAATAATAATACCACTATCAACATACATGTATGTAGCATTATCACTGAAAAGGTGAACAAAAGTTAATTATGAATGTGGGTGTAGAGTTAAAAATTTTCTATTATAAGCCAATTTAGAAATCTAATGCTATTTTAAAGATTTAAAAAACAGAAAAAAAAAAGAATTATCAAGTCCAAATAGAATATTAAAATGCATTGTCTATTTCTATTTACATCCAAATAGAGTTTTAAAATACCAAATAGGAAAGTTTCAAATGCCATACTTATATATGTCGGAATACTTAAAGCAGTAGACAAAGTTAGTTTTAATTATATATTTATTCCTTTAATTCGCTACTTCATTTTTTAAAGATATAATTTTTTAACTTTGTTGGGAAAAAAAAAACCTGAAGATTAATATAAAGTGTTTTTTTTTAAACAAACACTCACTCTAAGGCCAACTTAAGAGAATAGAGACTAAAATCCATTTCCATAAATAAAATTTGGTTTTAGTAAGTAGCATTTTCCTTCTAGCAATATGGAACCAGTTTGATAGAATATAAATTAAATATAATGTCAAAAGAACATAACAATTCTCTCTTTATATTCTGACATTAACTGTACATTCAACACCAGATTAAAGAAACAAGAAAAAAACTTCAGTCTCTTATCTACTCATTAAAAGTAGAACACAGCTGAAATGTTCTACTTGATAAAAAGATTATTAATAAATTCATAACAAGTTATTCAAAATCAACTATTATTATAGTTTATAGTAACATCAAAGAATCAACACTATCATGATAATAATCTGAACAATTGTATTGTTACAGAGCATATTTCATTACTTGATTCAGAATAGTTTTAAAGCCACAGCTAACTTTACTAAACAGTAAGTAAGTACTTGTATAAGTGTTATAGTCAAATGTGATTAATGTTATGAAGTCACAAATGAAATAAAATTAATGATAATTTTAATTTATCTACTTTTTGGCAGGAGGTCAAAAGCCCCCAGATTATGAGGACCTAGGCAGCAGGTTATTCAGTCAATATATAAATATAGCACTGTGTACTTAGGTTTTGGGAAAAGCAGCAATAGATAATATAATGAAGATAACTGACCATCGAAAGATACTTGTTAATAAAAAGAAATAATGAAAAAAAAACAAAAAAAAAAAACCCTCAGATGATTGCAAATTTGAATAACTAATATTTTAAATACATTTAAGCTACAAGTTTAATAAAGAAAAAAATTGAAAATCTATGAAACTGATTTCCATACAATCTATTTGTCTAGTTTGCTTTAGAATAAAGTCAGGTAGTGTTTTCTTAAACAACGTGGCTTGAATAAATTTCAAGACTAACAGCAATATTAAAAATTTATTAGAAAATAAATCAATTACCTAAGTTTCTATGGGAAGGGGGGGGGCAGAACAAAAATTAAGCCCAGTCATCTTAAATTCCCCCCCCATGACAATATACATAAAAATTCACGTCACAGAGCCTATATGTATCATTTCATATAGCCCTCACTTAATACTCAGTTCCATTCCAACAACCAGGTCATTAAGCAAAGATATTCTCATAAAGACATAAATCTTCAATTTTTTTACTCTATCTTTGGATATTGTTTATACTGTCACCTTTAAACCATTTATCATATTCTTGGCTGACATCTTGTATGATGGGGTATCAATACAACAGTATACTAATCATGAAAAGTTGACAATATATGTCAACACAAACTGAACATGTATCAACACACTAACAGAGTTGTAGGTATAACAGACTTTTCAAAAATCTTCAATATGTCATTTTAAAAATAATTACATCTTTTAAAAAGCTCATTAAATTGTTGGGTTTTTTTTTTTTTTGGTAGGGGAGTCAATTTATCTAGCGATCCCGCCCCAAACATTTACATTGACAAAATATCAATTATAACACCATATTTGATGATTAATGTCAATAGCTTCACTCTTATCTTTCTAAATTAGGGAGATTAAAAAGGGTAATAATGTTGTTTTTGAGCCTTCTGTTTATTTTCCAACTTTGTTTTTTTTGAAAGACCATATTCATTTTGATGCTCCTTTTATCCACTCCAAATTTATCATTAAATGAAGGCAACAATTTCTCTCAAATATAAAAATGTTTATATAATTGAATTTAAGCAGATCATCACTATTATTGGAAGTCATAATGAAACTAAAAATAGAAAAAAACAATTTATGTGCAGCACTGTTCATGTTCTATGTAGAGCAGTGTATTGGTGCCTTGCTTGTTTGTTTTCTCTCTCTCCTTATTCTTGGCAGGTGTGTGTAATATCAGTTGTAATTGCAAGTGGTCAGTAAACAAGGTGGTCAATAAGCAAGGACTAGGTGTACTAAAGAGAAAGGTTATAGTCAGAATTATATAATTGGAATATAAAATTATTCAGGGTAACATTTTCTAAAAGCAAAGTGCATTAAACATATTTTCAAGATTACTTTTAAAAATGCTTTAATACTTCTGGATTGGATTGAATCTAAATTAAAAATAAATACTATATTTGCTAGCCAAAAAAATGTTTCAACAAAATATTTATTTTCTCCCACTCACCCACAATTCATCTTACCTTTCTGATTCAAGCTAAATTTTTAACTACATTAGTCTGACTTAGTTTTTAGTTACCTTCCCTCCTGCAAAAAAGATTCAACAGGTATTTTTTGAATTTTAACAAATTTTAGTTAGAGAAAATACATATTAAATTCTTTTTTCCATTGAAGAAGCATTAGTTTTCTGAAAAAGTTGGATCAATATAGCGAAAAATCTTAGGTAGATTATACAGTCTTTAATATATCTTTCATATTGAAACTATATATGAGATCCTGTTTAATCTAAATTCATAGAAGTATTTGGAGAACATTAAAACACTGAAGAAATAATAGCCAAATAATGAGGGAAATGATGTTGAATATGTGCTGGTATAAGTTTAGTCAAGTTTTGATTATAAGAATGACTGTGCACTCAGAGATTCAACAACAAACAGTGTGAGATGTGCACATTTGTTACCTTGTCTCATAAGAGCATAAAAGTCAGGAGTGCCACTTAAACCTTGTTGTAAAGCTGAAAAATAAATGCAAAACTGGAAAAATAGTCACAATTATCAAAATTTTATCGATGTTATAAAAAGAAATAAAAAAAATTCCATAAAGCATAATTTTGTATTCTGGAGTGATTTAAAGATGGTGTATGTTATTACCATGTCATGTAACCCAGTACAACCTGTCATATGTTATTTAGAGAGGAGATGAATAACATCTGAAGATCCTGTTTTCAGTTGGAGGGCAAAAAAGTTTATTTGGTTTATTGAGTAAAATTAAAATACATTTATTTTCAACATTCATTTTATTAAAACAGCATATTCACAGTTTTATACCCCTATTTTCTAGGCAAGTTCATAATCCTACCTTCTTAGAACATTTTATCTTTAACTGATTGACGTCAACTCATCTACAGAGGTTAGAGAATCATTTATTGTACATTCATATTTACATTTTTTGCATAGTTATTTCTTAAGAGTTTTTTTTTCTTTCTTTCACACACGGTCCTATTGAATACAATTTTTAAACTGATGGAACTCTAAAAAGTTAGTACTACTCCAGACCAGAGCAAAATAATGGCAGTGAAAAGGCACAAAACACTTCTTAGAGCTCCAGGACTGGAGGCTCACCATCAGATGTAGTTTAGTACCATACCAATGACACCTCTGCCTTTTTTTTTTTAGAGAGAGAGGGGTCTTACTTCTCTATAGGGGATAGAGTCAGTGGTGTATTCTAAAGATTGCCAACAAGACAAACATTTTCTTTCTCAGCAAAAACTGGTCAAGATATCTTTAGTAATCTTCCAGAGAATTGATTTCTATTCATTAAGTGAATCCTGTGAAGACCAAAATAAATGACCAACTAAAAATGCAATATTTGGTGAATAGTGTATATGAGTGAAAACTACCCAACTAAATAGTAGGAATTTTTGGGATCTGGTCAACATTCCTCCCCATTCCCCAAAATGCAGTCTGATGGAATGTTATGCCTCTTCTCTTAACTGATAGGACATTTTGTCAATTGCTGCCTCAGTTGCTCTAATTAGAAATAGTACTGGTTTGAATCAATTTAGTTTTTAATATCTGTACAAAAACTGAAGCATTTGTTATTGGCAAGATAGCTTAAGAGTCTCTACAATTGAGATTGATACTAAGACAATTGAATTCCATAAAACATTACCATAAAAATGCATACACTCTGGATAAGACGGTTTCATACTACATTACTTGAGAAAAATAGAGCAAGAGAGTGTCCATTAAGATATTACATTCAATACTATATTCATAAATTAATAAGTAATTGTTATTATCTATTTTAATAACACCATATCAGTATATACTTTAAATGATTTTAATATTTAAAAGAAATAGACCCTCTCTCTCCCCAAGAAAACAAGTAACTAGAGTAAGATTGTTATCGTTGGCCTAAAATAAAATTTATAATAAGTATTGACAAAATGCGGCCTGCACATAGCCCTTAATGACTTTCTGTATGACATGCTTATTTCATGACAACATTAGCATAATTTATTTTAATAAAATTGTTTCCTTTATTTTATTTTCACTCATTCACTTAAGTTTTCTCTTAATAAAGGTTTGATGTATATGAATTTTCTTTGTGTATTCTATATTAAATAGAAAGTGTGTTAAACATTTTTCTAGTGGTTTCTTAATGAGCAATATCTTATGTTGCTCATTGGTTGAAAAAGGTTACCTATATCCAATTCAAAATGATTATAAAAAAGAAAAAAAGTAAACTCTTGTAAAATTAGAAATGATTTTGTTTACATTCATATATAAATAAAGGAGCCATCATAGCTGATGCCAAATAGAAGTAATGACAAATACATAAGAGCTGTGATAAGTGTTAACCATTATCATAAAAGGTAATGGAATCAGCAACTGAAATTTAAATCCTGGATGAGGTTGTTTGTATTTCACTTGGCTCTTGGGAAAGGTATTAATCCTGCCACCACTGGGTAAATAATCAGGCAGACTAAGTTCATCACCTTTGGTAAGGCAACTAGTCTTAGAAGGAAAATTCTCAATTCAAACAAGCTGTACTCCACTTAAAATATTGATTTCATGTCACATCTTATGGTGGAGGGGTTGAGTAAATACATGCATAAGAGCTGTTAAATAAAGAAAAAAAAAAAGGACTGATATGTGATGTCTTATGGCAGAAGTATTCTTGTATGCCATGGATTTCTCTAACTTTCCTTGAAAGAAAACTGACAAAGTAGGAAGTTATTAATTTAACCAAAACAAGACTTATTTAGTCTACCTTGATACGAGCAGGAAGATTTTTCTTTTTTTTTCATTGACAAGATAATTCTGTTAGTAACACCAATACAATTTCTCACAAAGTTAGGTTGTAACAGCTGAGAAAAGAATGTAAATGCTACACACAGTGGTTTGTGTACCCATGTGTCAGCTATTCCTCATTTACTCTTCTACTTACTATATACACCACTAATTATATAGGGATTGCTTGGTAGAGATATTATCATTCATTCATATAATGTCTTATAACAACTGTTGTTATCACAGGTAATCACATTTTGATCCATCATCTTTTAGTGGCATCTGATAAGTTTATATAGATGCATCTGCTGTCATTTAAATTTGAGAAGAGAGGAAACTATATATATATATTTCCTCTCTTCTTAACTGGCTGGATGTATATAAACAATAGTAATTGGGATTCATAATCGTTTAAAATTTGCTTCGCTGCTACTGGTTCCTTATGGCTGAAGTGTAGAGTCTTGGATTGGCGTTTGATTCAACTGGGTTTCGCTCCCAGCTATGGGAAGCTAGTATGTCTAGCCACACTGATGAGTTCTGATAGAACGAAACAGATCTGTCTGTGGATGACTATATATTATATACACACACACACACACACACACACACACACACACACAGCAGCATCTCACCATCCTGATACACTTTGCAATCAATCAATGAATAATAACACCATTTCTGCTATGATGTACAAATGTTAATATTTTTGCAAGTTGCTAAATTAGTAGAAACTTTGCTTTATTATCATTTCCCTTTTTGAAGGATTTTAATGGCATGCCAACCAATCTAGGTTTATTTTATGCCTAGAGGTTAGAGAATAACATTCATTGTACATTCATATTTACATTTTTTTTGTCTCATTGTTTAGGGTTTTTTTTTTTCATTTGCACAGTCCTATCAAATACAAATGATTTTTCAACAGATCTATTTGACCCATACATGAGACTTTAACACGTACTACCATTCAGAGTGGACCTGGAAGTAATGGCAATGAAGGGATACACTAGATCTCCAGAACTGGAGTCTCACCATCAGATGCACTTTAGTGTCATATTCAGGATCCTTTTTTTCAGAAAGAATGTCTTACCTCTCTGCAGCCGTGTGTATTATTTCCCTTTCTACATATACAAACTTGCAATTGAGAAAAAAGAAAACAGATTGACATATTTCTCTATAGGAATATAGTGTCATCAGAATGAATTTATTATCCCACAAAAAATAAAATCCAAACATGAGAACCATATTAATTTATTTGATTTATATATACTGTATTGCTTAGGTTTAATCAGTCTTAATTTTTGTTTTCATTTTTTTTGTAGTTTATATCTTAATAAACCTTTTCTTTGCATATTAATTTGGTTAGAAAGGAGAATATATTGTAAAAACCTGGCTGTAAACTGATGGTGGTAGATTCAAGGATTTAGAGTGCTTTCTATGTATTCATGCTAAACATGTCAGTTTGATTTTCTATAGTGTTTTACTTTTTTCTCATTCTAAACCTTACCTATACTTGCATTCATTTCTAACCTATTCCTTATGAACATATTAAGACACAAAAGTCTATATAAATAAAACAAAGTTACAAATACAGTTAAATTTTGAACCTGATTTCAGTTTGTTAGAAAAGTAAACTAGTAAATAGATATATTATAATTAAGATGATATATTACCTTATCTCTTTTATATTAAAGCTATAGATAATACATATTGGTTATCTTGAGATACTTTAAATGTATATTTGTTTACTATTAAGTCAACAAAAATTACTAGAGCAAAATTCAAAATAAATTAAAGCAAGTACAAATTTTTATAAGTATAATTTACAATATTTGTCTTAAATCCCTAACGTTGTCTGACCAAGAGAATGTAGGAAGTAAATTGTATCTATATCATAGGTGATAGCCAACTTGTAAATGGGATATACTATAACTGTTTTATCATATTAAATTACATACCATATTAAAAAACCACTCAGTTATTGGCTCACAACAATAAAACAGTATCTAAATCTCATCAGTTAGCCCACTATGTCAAAGAATCAATCCCTAAATACAAATAAAATTTAATCAATAACCCCATATAACTACTACTTCATTCTAATAATAAAAAAAATTTTTTTTTTTTGATGAGACATTGTTCCTATTAATTTTTCTTTCATAATAGCAATAATACTACTCATTTGCATATTACAAAATTATAAAAGTATATCTAAGCAATTGGACATTAAACTAGGACCGCTCACTCAAGAACTTGACTCAGTTCTTAGAAAAATTAAAAATAGGAAAACCGCAGGGGTTGACGAGATTCCCCCAGAAGTATGGAAGACCAGACAATTCAACGACATACTGCTCCAACACTGCAACGCAGTCTATAATAAAAATCCAATAGACAGATAGATGAAGAGATGCATCCTCCTTTTCCCTAAAAAGGCGACCTCGGATTAGCCAAGAACTACCGAGGTATAACACTTAAATCCATAGCAGCCAAAATTTACAATGCTCTACTACGAAACCGCATAGAACCCAAAATTGACAACATTCTTAGGAAAAACCAAAACGGCTTCCAAAGAAATAGATCCACGACCTCACAAATATTGACCATCCGTAGAATCCTTGAAAGCGTATGGGCAAAAAAACCTACAGGCGACAATACTATTTGTCAACTTTACCAAGGCCTTTGATTCCATTCACAGAGGGAAGATGGAACAAATCCTAATAGCATACGGCCTACCAAAAGAGACTGTTGCAGCAATAATGATTCTCTATAGAAACACCAAAGTGAAAGTACATTCACCGGATGGGGACACAGAATACTTCGATATTGTAGCAGGAGTACTGCAAGGGGACATGCTAGACCCATACCTCTTTATCATCTGTCTAGACTACGTGCTTAAAACATCGATCGATAAAAATCAAGGAAAACGGCTTAGAGCTGACAAAAAAAAGAAGCAGAAGGTACTCCACAAAAACAATTACCGATGCTGACTATACGGATGACATAGCGATTCTGGCAAATACACCCAACCAAGCCAAAACACTACTGCATAGTTTGGAACAAGCTGCCACAGGCATTGGCCACCATGTCAATGCACACAAAACTGAATACGTGCTTTAATCAAACAGGCGACATTTCCACACTAGACGGAACCTCTCTGAAACTGGTAGACAAGGTCACCTACCTAGGAAGCAGTGTCTCATCAACCAAAAAAGGCATTGACACGCGGCTAACGAAGGCATAGACAACTATCAATCATATGAGTCAGACCTGACCGATAAAATGAAACGCAGTTTCCTCCAAGCAGCGGTCGTATCGATACTGCTATATGGATGCACTACTTGGATGCTAACAAAACGGCTGGAGACAAAGCTAGACAGCAATTACACAAGAATGCTGCGAGCAATATTGAACAAGTCCTGGAGGCAACTCCCCACAAAGCACAAACTATACGGTCACCTACCTCCCATCACGAGAGCTATCCAAGTTAGACGAACCAGACATGCAGGACACTGCTGGAGAAGCAAGGATGAGCTCATAAGTGATGTACTCCTATGGACCCCCACATATGACCGAGCAAAAGCAGGATGGCCAGCTCGAACATACAGCAGTTTTATGAGGATACAGGATGTAGCCCTGAAGACCTGCCAGAGGCGATGAACGATAGGGAAAAGTGTAGAGAGAAGGTCAGGGATATCTGTGCTGGTGGCACGACGTAATGATGAGATATATATCACTGGAATTTATTTTCCAAAAACAAAACTGAATTAGAAACACTAGTTCAAACAGAATCTTAAACCAAAATATTGGAATTGAATTTGTAATTTAAAAGAAAAGAAAACTGAATTGATAGCAATACACAAAAATCAAAAGAAAGTATTTAACTTGATAACAATGAAAATCAAATCAATGGAGAGAAAAAAACTATATATATGTTAGCTTGAAATCTTGAAAGTAGATTTCATTAAAAAGGAAAGAAAAATATCAGCCCAAAAAGGAAGATTTTTTGGGGAAAAGAGACTCAACAGCAGAAATCTTATAAAAAGCTATAAATATACAAGCAGTGTTAACAATTAGATATTTAGGACTCTTCCTAAACTGGACAAAAAGAGTTAAACATTTTGAATTAGAGAAGGAGGAAATTGATGACTAAAGTTTTCAAATTATAAAAATGGAGTTCATAGACTTTATAAAAAAGGAAACGGTATTATCAAAATAGTTTTGAACTACACAAAGTAAAGCAATAATATGAGACAGGTAGATACGGCAACAAAACTAACATAAGGACAAAGCTAGGATCAAAAATTACAAAAACAAGGAATCAAAAATGCTAAGAAAAACAACTCCACAAAAATATAAAGGGACAAAAGAAATTGCAGATTAAATGACATGGGTATAGCTGCAATAAAAGACACTCAAGAGAAACTATTAACAGCATCTGAGAATAAGTATTAGAAAAAAATAAGGTTAAGATAGACAAGACACACTAGAATAATGAATGTCATATTTTGAAAAAGATAAAACCATTAAACTTAAGTAAATGCAATATATTAACTCAAGACTGTAAGAATAGATATGACTGGGTAGGAATAGTGATCCACTGGGCATTGTGCAAACTGTAACTTGACCCCAAAACGAGGCTGCATAAGAGAATTAAAAAAAGAATAAATTTTCTATGATCACTCGGTCTAGAAACGGAAAACAAATCTATCATGACTAAATAAAACATTTGTCAGATAATGGATGACACTATTCCAACAAACTCCAGTATGAAGTCAAAAAGAAGGAGAAAATATCTGGATCCTATCAAGGAACAGAAGAGATAGTGTAACATAAATGTAATAGCTTGCTGATATTGAAAGGTGCAACTAAGAACAATACTGAAGATCCTTACAAAAAAAAAAAAAAAAAAAAAGGAGTACAATTGAAGATCTGAAAAGGATTTGAAACCATCCAAGCATTACTAAAATTATCAAGAATACTGAGGAGAGTGCTGGAGTTTTAGGAATTTGTTATTTGATCTACCTAGAAAGCTATCAGATACTACTGGTATCAAAATCATCAGAATATTACTATTTATATAAAAAAATATTGCCCAGTTGGCTGGGGCTGTAAAATACACCAACTGCACCTTTGCAGAGGGGTAAGAACCCCCTCCAAATGAATGTCCTGATGTGAGACTAAACAATCTGATGGTGAGTGAGGATCGGGGAATGTGGAGCACCCCTTCATTACCATCACTCCCAGGTCCACTCTGGCCCAGAGTGGTAGCACCCGATAGAGTCCAATCTATAGGTCAAATAGAACTAAACTGCATACTTATGGAAAACTGAATTGTATGAACTAGAACTGTTTTTGAGATTGAAACTGTACTTAGGCTGAACTGAATTGTTTGAAATAGAACAGTTTTGACATTTAACTGTGTATGGACAAAAACTATACTTACACTAAACTGAATTGTTTGAAATAGAATTAAACTGTGTACTCATGCTAACCTGAATTTTAAAAAATAGAACTGATTATTTGTATAAAAGTGGATTTAGCATTAAACAACCTACAAAGATTGATAAACCATAAAACCCAAACCAACCAACTTATATAAAAATAAGAAAAAATTAAATCTGAGAATGATTAGATCACAACCACACTGGAATCTGCTAGAGTACTGAAGAGAGAGACTTAAAGAGATTAGCTGTCACTCGGTCTTCAGCAATAACCACCAGATATCTAATGTGAACATGCAAATACATGAAATATTAGAATAATGCACATATTTATGTCAGAATATTCTTATTAAACCAAGTAGTTTGCAAATACAACAACTATATATTGCAATCATGAAGTTCTTATGACTATTCAGTAAAAATGTTTGAAAGAAAACTTAAAACATACATGTGTAAGAAAACATACACTCACACATGACACACACTAAAAATCTAATCATCATCATCATGTCGCGCCGCCAGCGCGGATATCCCTGACCCTCTCTCGCCATTTCTCCCTATCATTCATCGCCTCCGGCAGGTCTTCAAGGTTACATCCTGTGTCCTCACATAGTTGCTGTATGTAGGTTCGTGCTGGTCGTCCCACTCTTGCACATCCATATGTGGGGGTCCACAGGAGTACATCGCTTATGAGCTCGTCCTTGCTTCTCCAGCAGTGTCCTGCGTGTCTGGTTCGTCGAACTTGTATAGTTTTCATGATGGGGGGCAAGTGTCCGTATAGTTGGAGTCTCGTGGGGTGTTGTCGCCAGGACTTGTTTAATACCGCTCTCAACATTCTTGTGTAATTTCCGTCCAGCCTCCTCTCCAGCCGCTTCGTAAGCGTCCATGTGGTGCATCCATATATCAGTATCGACACAACCGCTGCCTGGAAGAAACTGCATTTCATTTTATCAGTTAGGTCCGACTTCCATATGATCGAGAGCCTATCGATAGCTGTCCATGCCTTCGTCAGTCGTGTGTCGATGTCTTTTTCGGTTGATGAGACGCTACTTCCTAGGTAGGTGAATTTGTCGACTAGTTTCAGAGAGGCTCCGTCTAGTGTGGCAATGTTGCCCGTTTGGTTGTAACACATATATTCAGTTTTATTTGCATTGACATGGAGGCCAATGCCAGCTGCGGCTCGTTCCAGACTATGTAGTAGTGTCTCTGCTTGATTAGGCGTATTCGCTAGTATCGCCAAGTCATCAGCGTAGTCGGCGTCCGTGATTGTTTTTGCGGGGTACCTTTTGCTTCTTCTCTTAGTCAGCTCGAAGCCATTTTCTCTGATTTTGTCGATCGAAGTCCTAAGCACATAGTCTAGACAGATGATAAAGAGGTACGGGGCTAGTGTGTCTCCTTGTAGTACTCCTGCAACAATGTCGAAGTATTCCGTGTCTCCATCTGGTGAACGAGTCACTATAAAAGTAATGCATCCTATTTTACTATGGTGGCCTACAATATCAAAGGCAACTGTTGATGGTATAGTAGTAAGAGTTGAAACTTTTCCCTAATAACTTTTTTTTCCTTGCTAGATAGCAACTGAGAAACAAACAAGCATCTGACATGAAAATGAATACAAAACAAAAAGTTCATTAAATTCCTCTAAGTGGAAATAATTGCAGCCATTGACAGTCATCAACATTTGTTGAATGCTTACTAAAACCCAACAGTGTATATGAACACAGTTAGGCAGTGGGTAATACATTTCAGCAGTCACAACATTTTCAATAATAAGCCATGTTCCAGGTGACCCTGTACAACTGTCAACCTATGAAATAAAGAGCACTTCAATCAGTTTAGGCACACAAATAAGTGGATCATGACCAGTATGTATGGTGCTGAATGTGAGCTTTATTGAAAATAATGTTGGTAATATTAGGTTATTGCAACATTTGTGCCAGGTGCATTCCACAGATGCTCATACAACAACAAAAAGGTCACTGCACACAAATTTGACAGAACCTGCTTAACAACTATGAGGCTGAAGGTGACAGTTTATTGGACTAAATCACCGCAGGTGATAAAACATGGTGTCACCATTACAAATCAGAATCAGAAAGAGAGACCTCTCTACTGGTGTAGGTTTTTACAAAAATGGTGAAAGTACATAATCAACTAACATGACCCTGATGAAAATAGTATTTTGTAAGTGAAAAGATTACTTAATTCAATGGTGCTATTCTACCGCCTGTGTTAGTTTCCATAAAAACAGAAAGCATTACTTCCAGAGAATACACATAATTACTTTCATATAGATTCAAGTTTCATCTGATCTTGTGTCATGTGATTTCCAAATATTAGGCTAAAATTTAGGCCTCAGAAAGTTACAGGATATGCAAATATAAACAGTATTTGCCAAATAAGTGAGACAAAAGATTTTAGTTTGTAATACAAATTATATATACACACACAATGATTTTATATATATATATATATATATATATATATATATATATATATATATATAATACACACACACAAGGGTGGGCTAAAAGGTTCATATGATGGCATCATATCTGCTGTTGATGGCTTTTTTGACCAATGAGATCCAAGTACTGCAACACCAATGGAAAAGTGTGTGGACTGCAAAAATAAATAAATGAAATAAACCTCATTTGATGACATTCCATGAGAGTATCTTGGTCAGCCAATAAACTTTTTAGCTAACCCTTGTATGTGTGTATACATATAAACACACACATAGAGGATACCTAAATATTTTTTAAAAGAAAAAAATATGACAATGATCAAGAAAATAAATTTAAGTTATCTAGTAAAGATTTGTCTCCAAAAACCAAAAGGGTTCTAGTTAAGAGGGTTAGCTAAACAAAATTGTCAACACTTTGAATGTATCTAATTCAGTTATTTCTTATGATTTTTTTCTCAATTTTGCTGATTGATTTTAATGTCATGTCAACCCATGTAGGGTTATTCTCTACCTAGACATTAGGGAATTGCTTTCATTGTATATTTACATTTTTTGTGTAGTTAAGAGTTTGTTTTTTTTTGCACACAGTTGGTAACTACTAATAATCCTTATGATTGATTTTAATGGCATGTCAACCCATCTGAGGTTATTTTATGCCTAGAATTGCATTCATTGTACATTCATATTTACATTTTTGTGTAGTAGTTTCTTAATAGTTTTTATTTTAACAATTTGCCAAAATCCTCTCAAACTATTTTAAATTTGGTTCTGTAAAATAAGTTTATATAGAATATCCAATTATTTAATTACTTTCTTATTCAACAAAACATTAATATTTTCTTCAATTAATTGTTTTTCTTCCATTTTTCCAACTCAATACAACAGATTCAGATTCTATAAGTCAAATTTTGTGACAATTTGATGATATCTCTAAAGAAAAGAATGAATTAAAGAGAACACTTGAAAAGTAATGCTAATTATCAAAGCAAAGTGATTCATATTAAAAAAAAGTACAAGATGAAAAAGTAGTGAAATAGTAGTAAAGCTGGAAAATGTTAAAATATTGAAGGTAATTTAGAAAATCAATCAATGAATTCAAAGATATAAGAGCTGCAGAAAGAAAGGTTGATGTAGTGAAAAGAAATCTAAAATATTAAGCAAACACCTTGAATAAAATTGCAGTTAATTTTGGAATACATGTTTTGTTTAATCTTTTCAAAACCTAACCAATTTTGTTGAAAATAAGTGAAAATCAAAGTTGAATTTATACTTAAAATTGCTATTGATAATGGTTATCCCCCTTTTCCCAACAAAATTTTTAAAAATCTTTGAATAGATGACTAAATAGTGTGATTACCTCACAAAAATGAAGGATTTTTATTGATATATATATATATATATATATATAATAAACACAATGGTGGGTTGAAAAGATTGTATGTCATTATATCTGCCGTTGATGACTTTTTTCACCAATGGGATCCAAACACTGCAACAGTGATGCTTGAAGTGTGTGGACTGTAAGAGGGACTATGTTGAAAAATAAACCTCATTGGTCACATTCCATGAGGGTATCTGTCAGCATATGAACTTTTCAGCAGACCCTCATACATACGTTGAACAAAGGAAAGAAAATACTTTTATAATTTTTGGGAATTTATTGCTATTAGATCCTTAAAATTTCGCAAATTGCATAAATTCTTTCAAAGAAAAAGTTCCTATTTAAATAGGATTGTCTGAAATGGAACTAACAAAATAACATGATTCCATATACACCACTATTGAATGTGAGCAATAATATTTCATACTTTACTACAACCCTTTGAATTTATAGTAAAAAAAACATTACGGTGGTTTTATATAAATAAGTATCTTTTCTTATTAAAATTGGTAGATCAAACAAACATTATTATTACTAAATAAATAAAATTAAAGAATCAGTTACTAAAAAGGATTGTATTTCCAAAAAAGTTCAACTTATTTTTCCAAGCTAGAAAAGTAGAAGTGATGAACTGAGTGGATTCTGACCAAGATGGTTTATATCTATTAGGAAAGGCATGAACCCAAATTTCTGAGTTGTTCCTGTTACTGGAATATCACAATTAAAGGCAGACAAAAGAAAGGATGAGTGAATATATAGGTAGTCTACTCTCCCATAATTCTGTTAACTGTACAGGCAATGACAGTAAAATAAATTTAATCTATCATCAAATATTACTACTGCTTTTTTTTTTTTTATTTGAATTATCCACATGGGCATTCTACTTTTCTATATAATTTTCTCTAAACTGCCCCTCTCTATATAATGGACTCTCCTGACGATGTAAGAGAAAGAATTTATGTTGTATAATACTTGATAGATAAAACTATAATTAATCAATGTTGAATGTAGAAAGTTCTAGGGTATAGAAACAATGATATATCAATCTAAACTGGACAAATAAAAAGTCATAATTCATTTATGTCTTCAATTTATATTAAGTTTTAAGAGTATTTTTAGCTCACATATAAATAGAAAGTAATTTTTATCATCATACTATATTCATAAAATATCAATAACTTATCTATTGCAATGATTTTTGACAGAACAAGTAAACTAGTCATATAATAATGAATAAAGATTTGCAGAAAGAGGGTGAGGGAAGGAGTGAGATAAAGGTTTTGTGAGATGATGATAATAATAATAATAATAAAATGATAATGAAATATAAATAATATATCTAGAGACAGAGGACATTTAAAACATGTAAAGTGGGAATAAAACATGCAACAGATAACTGTGTCCAGACATGCTAAATCAGACATTTTAGTGATATATAAGACTGAAGAGTTTAAAATGATTATTGGGTTTTATAAACAGATATAAAAGAATTCAATTACATGCAGGTTGCCAATCAAAGAAAAATATTGCCCTAAAAGTCAGAACACACATATATAAGCTAATAATCATTAAAAAGACATTCCAAATATAATTTAAACTAATAAATTTCATAAGAAAAGTAATATTTTTTTAAACCAATGTTACTAATCAGTTAATTCATCTGGATTAAAATTTTCAACTTCAAGAGAAGTATACATTAAATCAGTCAAACAATTGTTCTTATCTTGGTTGTTTCTATATCTGATATGATAATGAGTACTGAACCATCTGATATCAGATTTAAAGGCTCCAGAAATATGCCATCTAATGTCCTTTAGCACAGTGACCAAGTGGATATAAGCACTAGTTAAAAGTGTAATTAAATTTTTATACATCAGCAGGAATGAGAGAAAAAAAGTTATCGCTAGTATGAAAATAATCAACTAATGTATGATATCTCCTGTCAACCAAAAATGCATATCTGGTGATGGCTAAAGGGTTATTTATAGACAACATAACCAAGATGAAAACAATAGTTCAAATAAATCAATACATAAAGACCGTTGTTTCATCTAAAAATAAAACAAATTTTCCTAGGAAATAAATTCATATAATTTCTGATATTCAAAAAAGCAATTGTGTTTAAAATCAAACTGAGACATTTACTAACTGCAATACATTAATAGACATCTGCTAAAGAAATTTGTAAAGAATTCTAAAATGACAATATTGCTCTTAAAAATGTATGGAACAAAACCTAATGCTAACAACTATGACTCAAGTAACATTTGCTGAAGCAGAAATGAAATTTACCAAAAATGATCTTTAAGGAAAATAGATAAAAATTGATTTCAAGATTATTCTAAAATTCAAGAATATAAACACATACATAAACAGATTAGAAAAAAAATAGATAAATAGCCTCTAACCAAAAAAAGACTTGCCATGACCAATTAATTTTATCAAATAAGGATTTATACAAACATTTATCAGAACATTTACTAAGAAATACATGAACAAATGCATCAAATCTCTTTACAAGTTTTTATTGTTTACTTATTTCTGAATCTTTGAGGAGATGGCCTGATCCGCGTCTTTTTTACTTTAACTGTTAGGGATACATCTCCATCTCTCTCAGTACTTCCTAGCTTGAGCTAATAACAAACTCTAATGCAACTTTCTGACTGATTTTATTCAGCTGTCTCTCTTCATATATGATGACATTTCTTACCTGTTCCTCATCAGAGAAATATTTACATTTTCAATTTCCTAACATCAACAAATCTGTACAGAGAAACTTTGGATAGCTGATGTGATATTTTTTTTTATTGTATAATATCAGTAGAAATGCAGTAGGTGAAATACTATTTATTCAGATTTGAAACCTGTTCAGCATTTTTGAATAGCTGAAATCCCCTTCTTGAGGGCTTCAGCTATGTTTCTGGATGTTATGATCATTTTAATAACTCTAAAAAATCACTGCTGAAGCTGTTCATAATTATCAGCCAATTATTTATTAAATATCATTATGACCATTAACATTAATACATTACCAGAGAGAAAGAGAGAGAGATAACATCATCCACTCTTTGCTATGGCTAACAAAACATCTAATACCTGGTTATTTTTTGGACAAATTTTTCAGCTGTATTTTAGTTATTGGTCTTTGTTTTAAATTTGATTTTATTTGTAACATTATTATCCATCACTATTTCCTAAACTATCCTTGAAATTTATGGAATGTTGGCAATTCTTTACTCTTTGGATTTTGGTTAATATACTTCATTTCTGTTCAAATTCCTTTGGAATTGTTTTCATTTTTTTCCTTCTCTAATAAAAGACAATTCCAATCATACTATTAATAAAAAAAAAATAAAAAGAATGAAAAAAAAAAAAAAATGTACCAAACTGAAAATAGAATTAATAAACAGAGTTCAAATTCCTGCTGAGGTCATTAAATTCAATTTTCTGCAATGTTATTGAGAAAGGCATGAATCTACTTTTTCCTGCATTGTCTCATAGATAGACATCTTGCTGAAATACTTTGTCATTAGTATATTACAATAGTTGGCAAAGAAAACGAGTGAATGAGCACTTGAGCAACCCGCTCTCTCTCATAACTACCTTAACTAGATGTTTTTTTTGTTTTTAAGTTGGCTCTGACACATCAAGCCATTATCACTTTATTACAAGGAACATTCAATAAATAAGGGGAATTTTTCTGTAAGGGGGGGGGGATTTTTCTGTAAGGGGGGGTCTCCCCCCCACATCCACAAAATTTTCCCCTCATAAATGTAAACTCTGCAATATTTGAAATTGGTTTATAACAAAAATTATTTAGAATGTTGCAAAAATATTTGTTTTGAGGCTATTCAAAATGGTGGTAAAACAAACAGTGCTTCAAGATTGAACAGATCTGCCATCAAATATTTGGTGGCAGAGGAGTACAAACCATGTGAAATTTACAGAAAAATTGTTGATGGTGTATATGGAAAAGCATGTTTGAGTAAAAAAAAAAAAAAAAAAAAAAAAGTTTGCAAATATGCTAAACATGGGTTTGCCACCGAGTTGAAAAAAACAGTCCAAGGAGTAGAAACATACAGACTCTCTGGCAAAGAAAAGGTACAGTGGTCAGTAAAGAAGATGATGCTGACAGTCTTCTGGCATATGAAAGGACCAATCATTATTGATTTCCTTGAAAAAGATGCAACTATAAACAGTGTTTTCTATTGTGAAATCCTCAGGCAAAATTTCCCTTATTTATTGAATGACTCATATATAAGTTGCTCAGCTGTGTACATGTTTTTACTTAAATTTTTCAAAATTTAGATATTCAGTCTTGATATTGACACTTTGTATGCATGGTCCAAATAGCTGGCTTTAACAATTCCATGTATAAATTCAGATAACCACTGACAACAAAGTTCCTTTTGTCATACATTCTAGGTACATGTACATACGTGTATATTTACTAAGCATATCTAAATACTAGCATGACCATCAATTTGTTTACTAGTATACAGTGAATTTCAATAAATGGTAATTTCTCATCACAGACCAGTTGTTAAAACTTTAGTCAATATGCCATGTTAAGGACTGCCATTCAGAAAAAAGGAATAGACATCTACTTAATGACATTAAAGAAAAACAGAAACATTTTTATGTGACTGACATTGCTTCTCAATAATGAATTCTATTAGTCAGGCATACTGAGCTTCGATCACTGACAATGAATTGTAACAAATAGCATCTTTATGAATTTTGAATAAACTGTGTGTGTTTTTGTAAGGTAGGATTGTTTATACACAGATCTGCTAACATTATCTTTGTTCTTAACAAAAATCCAAGAGGGCTTAGATTCAGTTGTCAAAGTAGAAGCCATTATATTGAAATATTCCAATTTATTCATTTTCTTTTTTCTGTTGACATATTCCAATTTATTCATTTTCTTTTTTCTGTTTCCCTAGGAAATTTCTGATAACCATTTATTCTTTCTTTGTGAAGCTGGGACATCTCCAATACTTGTCATTTTCCATTATAGTTACCTTTTGCAACAGTTTCTTCATTTGAGGACACAGTATCTCAATAAGGTATTTATTTAATGATGGTAGCAAGTTAAGATCATCCTGGAATTATTTACTGAATTTCCAGTTGCCTCAATAGGTTGATGCTAATTGACTTGTTGTCAATTGATTATATTCAAAGCAACAAATATGATGATATTGGTCTAAATCAGGGCTTCTCAAACTTTTACTTGATGCACCAAATTCCATTTCTATTGAATATTAATTACAAAATATGATTTACCAGTGTTTAATATATGAGAAAAGAATCATTAAATTATAAATGCAAATGTATCTTTAATTCTTGAACTATTTTTTAGTTGGCAGGATGAGTTAGGATAGGCCCTGAGGAAATCATGAATATTAGGTTGCAGGTTTGTGAGTTTGGGCCACAAAATCACCATGTTTTAAGTACTTCTGTTTGCTTAGTAAATAATGTACATAGCTAAACCCAGATTCCAACATCTACAAACTTAGAAAAAGCTACTAAAATCGGTTCCACTGTTGCACAAAGCTTCAGATATTTTGCTACAGTTTTCAATATCTGGCAGTCTATATGATCCAGTGATTTTTGTTCTGTTATGAAGGGATTTATAATTACTAACTTTAAATTCATCCACAGTGGATCCTTATACTTTTATTAATCCTACCAAAATTTAATAGCCACCAGGAGTCTAATATGAACTACACTGAAAAGCCCTGATCTAAATAAATCACTTAGTCAGGTTGGTCCATTTGTTTAATTTACTGTATTCATTTTTTAAATAGAAACATCATCCTATAGCCCATATACTTAGTTTCATTATATTGCTTCCCTAGGTTGAGAATATGTTTTTATTTAATGCCATAAGCTGTAATATTGTTACTTCAGAGTTGTACAGCTTCCCATTTACAGAGTAGTAGTGACTTGTAAATAACTAGGCCAATATTTTAGGGTATTTGATATTTATGGGACCACCAATCAAAAATATGTTGGATTAGGAGATTAAATATGTGTTATACTTTTAGAACTTCCTATTAATGAAGTGAATTTTATTTAAGAAATGTTTCTGATAAAAAAAAAAAAAAAAAAAAAAAAAAAAAAAGAAGAAGAAAAGGGAATTTACAACTCGAAAAAATAAAAATAAATATAATCGAAATCATATCTAAAAATATGCCATCAATTCGTTAGCCAAAAATGATCTCATTCCCAGATCCTTTTTTTCTTTTTTCCTCTTCAAAAGGTAATTGTCTAACCCAACCAAATATTGCACTAGTAATTTTCTGTGTAGCCATGATTTTTTCCTTTTTCAGGTAAAGTAGTTCAAAAATTCTTCATGGGTTTATGAATATAAAAATAAGTTCAGTCAAGATTAATACATTCCTAAGCAAAAGTAATAAAAATTTTCGAGCATAGATTATTTTTTGTTACAATTTTCTTCAGCTATGAAACCAAGGAATTTTGAAAAATTTACTCTTTTCTAGACAGTCATTTAGCTATAGAAAATTTTTCTATAAATTTCTTTTGAACATTTTTCTCTAAAATTTTTTTAGTTCCAGGTTTTATCTAAATTTTATAAGTTTTTTTTCTTTTTTTTTTTAACAAATTTCTCAAAGTGTCTAAAAGTCTAAAGAAATTATAAAAGAAATTTCAATAAACAATATGAAATTATATTTACACACTTAAAATTGTAACTATAATAGCTCTTTTTTGTCAGTACTACTTGGTTTAATTCTTGACCACTGACAATTCCTTCTCTACTTATTTTCAATGCATGAAATATAAAAGGTTGTCCAGAAAACATCCAGCCATTTAATAATAATGAAAAATAACCTAATAAAAGCAATGGTACATTATTCCACTTCGATGTATTCCATTTGGGACCAGTTTGTAAGATTCTTTTTCAGAAATATTATCAGCTGCCTTATTCTATTCTTAATCTCATTTGTGACATTTCCATCATAATTTTAGTTTTGGGAAAAGCCAGAAATTACAGGGCTCCAGATCTGGATAGTAGGGAAGCTGAGCATGGCCTCCGCGATATATATTACCAAGGCCTGTTATATGATTAAACTTAACTTGCTGATGTCACTATCAGCGGATATCTGTTTTATTTACTACACGGTATCTTTCAGCGTTGATTCAGTTTCGGAACAAAACATGCCTTCCCCTTGTGTAGTACCAAAGTGCAAAGGGAATAATAAAAATTGTCCAAAAGTTTATTGTTTTTCGTTTCCAAAAAGTAAACATTTATTTGATAAATGGAAACATGCCATTAAAAGGAAGAATTTTACCCCAAGTCCATTTAGCAAAGTGAGTAGTTAAAATTTTAATCACCATTTATTTCAACAGGCGCTAAAATCAAAATTTGTTAAAAAATTAGTTTTGCCGTAGCACAAGAAAGCAGTTTTAAAATTTAAACTGAAGCCAAAAAAACGTGTTAAACATTATATTTTCTAGAAATATTTGAATTAATTTTTTTTACTGATATTTTATTTAAGAAAATTGTGTTTTCTTTTCAATGAAATATTAAAAACAATTCTTAGAAAACGATCGTAAAAACTTTAAACATTTCTATACTTGAAACTTAATGAATAATTTTTAAACATGAAAAAATATTCCTGAATAAAATTTTTTTCCATTCTTGAATGACCTAAAACGAGAAAATTTATTCTTCAGTCAATTTTAAAAGAATTTTTATTTTTAAGGTTTTTTTTATTTGAAAAATCTGTAAAATTATTTGTACCACTATTGCCAAAAATTTAAATTTGAAAATGATGACTTAAACTTTGTTTAAACCTATTATTTCTGAATAAGTTTTGAATTTACTTGAAACATAGGTTTAAATCACACCACCACACTTGAATTTTAAAACATAATTTTAAAAATATTTAATTTTTAGAAAATATTTAGCACAAAATGAACATGCTCACATACTCAAAAATATTTTCCAAACATTTTTTCCTTTTCTGATAATTTGAAAGTTTATCATTGATATTAATCCGTAGAAAAAATTGGAAAAAAAAAAAATTAGATTTATAACTTATGAATAATTTTTTTATGGTTAGTTTAGGGTTTTTAATCCTCAAAAAATTAATTAGTAAGTAAACATTAAACCAAAAAAAGTTTTGCAAAAAAATGATAATTTATGAACAGTTTAACTTCATAAATGAAATAGAAACATTAATTTTTACATTTTTTAATCATTTTTTGATTTTAAAGTATTTTTAAATGCAATTGAATTACCAAATATCCAAATTTTTTAAGTGTATCTTTTTTTGAAAGGTAATAATATCTTATTTCATCCAGGAGGATTAACAATGGATTCAATATATTTTGTAGCAAGGAAAATGATATTACTTGTAAGAAGTTAAGTAAAAAAAGGAAACTTCATTCAACTGAATTTTGAGACAAAAAGACTTTTATAAGTTTGATTTTTAAAAATAATAACTTGAACTTATTTACTTTGAATTAATTTGATTGAATTTAATTTGTTGTATTTTCTAATATTTTTAATCAATAATTTTTGCTTATTTATTGTTGCTTCTTGTTTGTTGCTAAATTCTGATATTATTGTTGGTTGCTTGATTGCTATATTTGAGTGATTCCGATTTAAAAATTCTTGCAATTAAAACAAAAGTGATTGTGATTTTTCATAATTAAATTAAAAATATGAAAATTTAAGCAGTGTTTGTTAAATTGTTTTTAAAATTTAGACTATTAAACGAAAAATTTTGTCTTTAAAACCGTGTTTATATACAAACACGACCGACAGTCAGTGATGTTTATGTTTATATTTTCTTATTAATTATTGTTTTTCTTAATTTTAATTAAAATTAATAAAAACCAGTATAAATCAAAACATGTCTCTTTCTTTTCTTTCTTGTTACATTTTAAAAAGTTTTAAAATCTTTATTAAAAAAATGACTGTGATTATAACTCAACGTTGTCATGAAGCAAGAGATTCATGGATCCACTGATGTGACATCACATTTCATCAAGCAGGCCTGGGTATTAGCAATGGCCATGGACTGAGAGACCCAAGTGGTGTATAATTTTTTTTTTCAGGAAAAAAGAACTTGAATAAGGTGTGATGAATTTACTTGCTCAGTTATTGTTAATGAGATATTCTCTCGGAGCTCATGTCCAGCCCACATCTTTAGGGTGTCTGTCGATAGAACCATGAATGGCTAGACATTGTGAGAGCTGATGCTGCTAATCCGCTGAGATATCATCAGTTCAATATATAGAACTGGCTTAATCCACATTCAGTGAATGCCGTCACACACACATTTATACAGAACACTTAATAGTGTCTGCCAAATGAGTAATTTCACTGGAGAGTGTTCATGCACATAGTAAGGTCGGTTGTTTGGGTTTTATGGTATATCAACCTTTGTAGGTTATTTAACGCCATATCCATTTTTATGCAAATAGTTCTATTTCAAACAATTCAGTTTCGCATGAGCACACAGTTTGTCAAAAACAATTCTATTTGAAGCAATTCAGTTTATTCAGACAGTTCTAATTCAGCTAATTCAGTTTAGTATAAGTACAGATTTTGTTTACACACAGTTAAATATCAAAACAGTTATATATTAAACAATTCAGTTTAGTATAAGTAGAGTTTCAATGTCAAAAACAATTCCATTTCGAACAATTCAGTACACAGTTTAATTGCCAAAAATATTTCTATTTCAAGCAATTCAGTTTAGCATAAGTATACAGTTAGTTCTATTTAACCCATAGATAGGGCCCTATCAGGTGATACCATTCTGGGCCACAGTGGACCTGAGTGCAATGGTAATGAAGGGTTACTCTGCATTCCCCAAAGCTCCAGCATTACTGGAACCTCACCATCAGATTGTTTAGTGTCATATGCAGAACACTCGTTGGGGGGGGGTCTTACCCCACTGCAGAGAAGCAGTCAGCATATTCTACAGCCCGAGCCGACTGGGCATGCACACAATAAGGTCTCTCTGCCAAGCTGTCAGGTTATAAAAAGGCTGCATGACCCGTTCTCACAATGTTAAAAAAAAAAATTATTGCATATATTCTGAACAGACCTTGCACAAATTGAATGTTAAAACAAATTTTAGATATATGAAATGGAAAAAAATAAAAATAAAATAAAAAAATAATTTGGCGTTTGATCATCTCACAAACAGAAATATATAGTTTCATAAAAAAAGAAAAATATATTGGTAGAAAATAATGATAAAAATCCTAACCTGACCTACATATACAGGATTCAAATAAAGGCAGTACTAAAATACAATTATTCCTCCAAGTACCAGAATTTACTGTTACTCTATTTAATCATTAGAGTGAAACAAATCTTGACCTATTTATTGAATAAATCTTAACCTTAATATCAATATATCCCAATTACACTTAGTTTGTACAAAATGAAACTGTTTTAAGCACTTAATTTTATTTAAGGTTTTGTCATGTTGCCTTTTTTGGTATCATGAATACATCTTTAACTCTTAGAGTGTTATACCAGTAGTACTTATACTTTTTGCCCCCAACACCATAGCACGGATTTACCATTGCAGAGCTCACATACTAATAACAGAGGGTAAATTTAGGCACCGGAGCTCTGAGCTGAAAAGGTTAAGAGATTGTAATTTATCTTTGATTATTTTGCAAAATACAATCCAAACTGATTAGGTATATCAATTCAAAAATACAAAGTTAAATTAACTTTCATTTATGATTTAAAAAATGATAAAAAATAAACAAGTAAAAATTAATGATTGACTAAAAGACAAATTTCTTTAAAATCGCAAAGGTTCTGAACTTTATATTCAGTATGATAAAATATCATTAAAGCATTTTTAAAACATTACAATTAAAGAGGTAGGAGCATCAATAAGTTGGTTGATTTTACAGCATGTCATCTTCTGTTGGGTTATTTAATGCCAAAGTCAGTTTTTTTTTAAGCATTTATATGGTTTCAAGTAAATAAGGATAATCATTTGCAAACAATTATAACTTCAACTAACTATTCTTATTAGTAATTAACACAGTTATATGGCTTTAAATATTCCAATTTAAAACTAATAACACATCACTCAATAAGTCCTAATAAAACAACTTTTAGACAAAATTCGACTTTATTCATGAACATAATCTCCTAGGGTGATACACCGATTCAATGCTTCCCTAACAATTTGATGCTTTTTTGTAGAAGGATTTGTCTTTGGATTCAAAATACGCCTTAGTTTCAATGAAGCCAAATCTCTTTCCCTAGAACATTCTTTCAAGGTCTGCAAACAGCCAGTAGTCGCTGGAGACCATATCCGGAGAATAGGGCGAGTGCGAAAGCAATTCAAAGTGTAGTTCATGTAGCTTTGTCATCATTGCAATCAACTTGTGACATGGTGCATTGTCTTGGGGGAAAGAGCACTTTTTCTTCATTTCTGGCTGCTTTTTGGTGATTTCTACTTTCAAATGCACCAATAAGGCTATATAATATTCGCTAATCAATGAACAATATACTTTGCGCTTCCCGAAATACAGAGACTAAAACCTTGCCTGCTGATGTTTGTGTCTTTGGCCGCTTTGTACAGCTTTCACCTGCTGCTGTCCACTCAATTGACTACCAATTTGACTTGGAAGTGAAGTGGTGGATCCAAGTTTCATCCATTGTCACAAATTTATGCAAAAACCATTTTGTTGCATTGAAACAGTTGGAAGCAATGCTCTGAATAGTCAATACATTTTTGATCAAACACAAATGCAACATCCACTTTTAATACAAGCTTTCTCATTGACAAATGTTCATGCAAAATGGTAAATACACTTCTGATATCTTCAACTCCTTTGCTATTTCATGCAACTTCAATTTACAATCAGCCAAAATGAGTTTGTGGAATTTTGGGGTGTTTTCTGGAACAACTGCCAAATTTGGGGCGACCCGAGTACGTCTGTACGACCGCGTTTAAAGTCTGCATACCACCTCTTAACCTTTGTTTCTGACAGAGCAGTGTCCAAATAATACTTATCAAGCCATTGCTTTGCTTGAACAGTATTTTCCCCCCCATCAGAAAGCAATGCTTTATCAACACATGAAATTCAGATTTTTCCATTATTTTGAAAATTTGCAACAGTAGCTTCACTTAAATAACTAATTTGTAAACTAATAATCCGATTGGGCTCAAATTTTGACACGTGCCATTTGAAGGTTAGTACTTAATAAAAATCATATGGATTTTTTTCTATTTGTGGTACCATCTATTTGTCAGGCCCAGGACTTATTGGGTGATGTGTTAATTTTTGAACATAGATGGGACCCTAGCAATTACTACTACTCCAGTGTTGCAGCCAAATTTAATTTTCATTTCAAACCCTTACAACATTGTACTCAAGCATAATTTTGTATATCCAAAACTTTAAAAAAAAAAAAAAAAAAAAAAAAAAGGTAGTGAAGGGTTAAAACTTATTCCCAAGTGATTTCAAATCTTGTCTTGAGAGTTGCTCTATATATGCTATTATTTTTGTTCCATATAAACAAAAATAAAATTAACACTGGAAATTAAAATAATCCTACAATGGTAATGACTAACAAACAAGGTGATCACAATTATTTTCTGAAGTATTATAAAAAGTGTTATCATTCTATAGGTTATACTGGACAACAAAAGATCTTGCTACTGGGATATCAAGCATGTTGACCCTCTTAATGTGCTCAAAATTGTCCTTGCATGTCAAGATTTTATGCAATGTCATAAGTAGACTCACAAAAGGTCATTCTTTCTTTCAATCTTTTACATTAAATTCGGCCACATGAAGAACTTCCTAAAAGGAATAACACATGATAACTGTAGTTGTCAATAGCTAAAAGCAAAATTTGGCACAGTCATAAATTGAAAGCAAGCATTTTCATTGGACCTGACAGAGAGTTTGATATCAAGTTCAGAGATAAACTAAACCCACTTGAGCTGGCGGCATAAGATCTATGTTATTTGGACAGAAATTTTTTCTGAAAACTGAAAACTACTTGATTTAATAAACAACATGGTAACAGCATATCAGAGAATAGTATGCCAGATGTCTCTTAAAATGTATTCATTGCATTTTCTTTTTTTTTTTTCTTTTCCCCAATGGATCTGGACGCCATAAGCAATGAATATGTTGAGTTTCTACCAAGACATCCACAACAGAAACAAGATATCAAAACTGATTCAACTCAAACATGATGAGTGACAATTGCTGATTTGAACAATGGAGCTACACACAAGTGCAAAAGCAAAGATATCAGGAATAAGTGAGTTTTCTTATATTTGGAATAACCAAATAAATATATATCATTTAAATTTTTCTTGAATATAAATTTGCTAAACTAATATTACTAATACTCTATTAAAGTACTATTTTGAACAAATCCTGAAAATAGTACCCTACAAAACAGCAGCTGTATAGCCACTTACCTCCTATCTCACAAGCAAGACAAACAAGATATGCTGGGCACTGCTGGAGAAGTAAGGACAAACTCATAAGCAATTTTCAATGCACTCCTACACATGGAAACACTAGTGTTGGCTGACCAGCAAAATGTCACATACATCAGCTCTGTGCAAACACTGGATGCCATCAAGAGGACTTGCCAATAGGGATGGCTCATGAGAGAGAGTCATCGAGGGAATTTGCGCTGTCAGTAAGCCTTAATAATGATGCCTTGTTAAAGGTTAAGAGAACAAACAAGAATTTTCAGGAAGAATTTTAGCGAAGAGAATTCCTAGTTCTGTGGCAAAGGTTCACCAGGCAATTTTAAATAACTGAAACAGAAATATCCAGCTTATTTATACTGTTATACAGGAAGAGAGATTGATTTTAATGGCATATCTACCTGTCTAGGATTATTTATTTCATGCCCAGAGGTTAGAGGACTGCATTCATTGTACATTCATATTTTGTGTGTAGTGGTTTCTTAAAAGTGTTTTATACACAACTATCAAATAAACTGTACACTATGTCCCCTTTTGAACTAATACCTTTGGGAAAGGTTTGAACCCTCTTATCCCCATCTATGAGTTAATAGTATCACTGCTGTTTTTTGCTTGTTTTTGTTACAAAGGTTCTCATCACATGAAATGGAATCTCTGACCTGAATTCAAATCCTAGATGAAATTGTTTGCATTTCACTTTGCACTAATATCAATGGGAAAAATATGAATCCATCTCTTCTCCTCTAAGTTATGAGAAAATAGGGCAAACTGGGTTCTTTAGCCCTGGTTAGGTAACAAGTCTAGGAGAAGGAAAATGCAAATCAAACTAGCTTTATTCTGTTTAAAAATTGACCATGTGTCACATTCTGCATGAGGTGGAGAAAGCTGAAGCAAATATCTTTTACATTCAGTAAATTTCTGGAAATCCAAGCGGAACTCGTACTTGATCTAGGGAAATCCAAGCGGAACTCGTACTTGATCTAGGGAAATCCAAGCGGAACTCGTACTTGATCTAGGGAAATCCAAGCGGAACTCGTACTTGATCTAGGGAAATCCAAGCGGAACTCGTACTTGATCTAGGGAAATCCAAGCGGAACTCGTACTTGATCTAGGGAAATCCAAGCGGAACTCTTATCATTCTTATTCCTTACTTGTTACTTCCAGATGGCAGAGCAAAATGATAAAAAAATTTAACAGTTACAAGTTTTGAATGAAGGATCCAACAGAAGAAAAATAAAAACACATCTCTATGAATCAAATAAAAGGTTTTATCCAAAATTCAAAATTTCCTGAGTTCAGATATCTTGGAGAAGAAAATTACTTAATAAGTAACTGATACTCACCAAAAAGTGATCGGACAGTCAAATGCTACTTATGCCATTATCATTCCACCAAACAATTCAACACAATGGGATTTTTCTTTGTTGAATGAAAGTTTTAGCCTTATTTCTTTTACTTATTTGATAAATAGTATTAGGGTTATCAAGAGATAATGTGCACAGTTTCAGGGCCTTCCTCTCAATTGGTTTTATCCACCCCCCTCACTATATCTCACCAAGGCCCTATTATGTTGTTGTGCAGACTAAGAAGTGTAACAGTGAAATGTGATTTGAAAAATATTTGTGTGCGTTATAGGAATATTGCATGAATCTCATTATATATTTGCAATCAGCTGTTAGTTTAACGATCTTTATTTTGTATTGTTCCATGGGATATTTCTTTTGTTCCATATCCACATAGAACTATTTTCCATTACTTCTATGAGGCGTCTGATACATTTGACTATTATGCCCTTTAATTCCAACCTGACCCAGAAACTGGTACTGAGTGCCTACTATGAATCCTCTTGCTCCCATTTCCACAGCTTTCTTGATCAGCTATACCCTTCCTTTTCCAACTGTTTTAAAATCTTCATATTTGCTGGTTTTATACTAGTGGCTTTGTTCCATTTTTCTGCTGCCATTGTTTTTTTCCCTTCACTTCTTATAGATTGCTCAAGGAAGTCTAGAGATTAAATAGCCAAAACAATGATTGGGAAAAAAAAATTATGAAGAAAATGGTCCAAGAAGAATTATTGTAGAATGATCTGGACAATATACAAAACAAGGTAAATCAGTTTTTGGAGTCAAAAATTAAAACAAAATTTTTTAAATTAAGCTGTATTCATTTTTGATAGACTAAGTTTATTACAAGCAGATAACCTTATATTTTAATCCTTGTAGGGTGGGCAAATTATATTCAGAAAATTTGCAAAAGAGATGGTATGTTCAAACAAGTCAATATATAAAAAACAAAAAAAATAACAAAACAATTTGATCAGCAATTGTGTGTCATAATACAATAACATGAAAACAACAAACTTCTCCTTTTTAATTATATCGTGTAAAACAATTTTACACCACAGTGAGGACTCCTAGTAATATTTATAAACAAACTTGAATTGGTAATTGAGCAGTCAATAGGAAAATGCCTAACATTGAGCTACTGCGATAATGACAAAAATGTCACTGCCTGTATACTGTTGGCAACAAAAATGTCACTACCTTCAAAAGGGTTAAGGACAAGTTAATATCAAAATCTATTGTGAGTAAAAATGATACCTAAGATTCTATTCTATCAAGTTTCCAAACAGATTTCTGCACTTTAAGACCAGTTCATTATACACCCAGAAGAGAATATGACATTTTATATTGAAAGATAAAGAAGTCACTAAATTTTTTTTTCTTTTACAAGCACTAAGACTCGAAAATCAACAAAGATTTCTGAAATTTAGCAATTTGCCAAGTTTTTATTATAAACTGATTTAGTTAAACTTGTCCTCCTCCTTTTGGTTATTATAGCCTTATAATGATTGTATGTTTTTATTTTGTTTTTCTGTTATTAGCTGTAAATGACTGGTTATTCAAATGTCAATTAAGCCAAACCAACATCAGAACAGATGTTTATCTTTGTTAACCATTCATACAAAAAGAACTTAAATAAGCAAATTAAGTGAATTTAATTTTTGTAAAATGTTAACGTTATCACAATTTAAGTAATTTGTGGTTGCCTGTCAGTAATAATTATTACTATGATATTTTTTAATAAAAATATAGAATTGCGATTTTTTACAAATACTTTAAATCCTTAGTTATCCAATAAAAGTGTGTGTGTGTGTGTGTGTGTGTGTGTGTGTATAAACTGTGGATCAAGAAGTATACAGCCTTATGCTCAATTATTAGCTGAATTTTGATCTGATATTTTCACTGTATAATGTTTAAACTAAATGATTAATATTTACCACTCACAATTAAGACAAAGAAGGAAATTATGTTGAAAAGTAAATACTTTCTAAGCATTAAGCTGCAAACTTATTGATGTACAAATTGATGCATATATATAAGTAGGAAATGCCTATTTTCATTTCCATCCACTGACATGTTAATTTGTCAGTTGCCAAAAGGTGGATAAATCAAGGTTTGTTTTTTTTTGGGGGGGGGACTACAAGCAATTTTGATCTTGAAAGGTCAGGATGTAGTTTAGCCATTGAGGTCATGTGGTTTAAGGTGAAACTAATAGCAAAGCTCCAAGATAGCCTAAACCTTAATAGCTTCATGCCATTATATGTAAAGGGGGACGCATTGGCACTATTTGGAAATGAGCAAGAAAGATCAAGTGGACAAGGGAAAAATTGAGGCCAAAATGAAAGATGCATTTGCAATGTATGAGAAGCTATGAAGGATGAAATAGATTGGAGAACCAATGAAATTAGGATGGCTGGTTTGCCAGGATTTGAAGCAAAAAGGTCAGAAAGATTGACCACCGATATAACATACTACTAACAAGAGGAGCACTTATCAATGGTTAATTGTGGATTTGGATAGTTAGCTATATTGCAAGAAATCAGGATAGAAACAGAGGTCTCAGTTGCAGTGATGATGAATGAAGTGTTTTAAAAGAGAAGTACACTTGATGAGGTGTTGATGAACAACAGTACTGCATTTAGATTGGAAGTGCTGAGGGAGAAAAAAAAACCCTGAACAAGTGGAACTTGAAGTATTTGAGAACTGTATACAGACCAGGTGGTAATGGTATTATCAGAAGACACTACAGAATGATTAAAGCCATAGCTATGAATGGAGTGCATCTTGCTGCCTACTAGTATATGTAGGACTGGAGGTGGAGACAATGCTACAAAGATCATTTTTTTAAGCATGAGTGAAGGTATCAATGAGCCATTTAGGTAAAATCTAAAGAAGGGAAAGAACTTGCATTTATCCAAATAGAAGAAGTATGGGTCAGGCTACTTGGCAGTTGCTGCACACTGCAATAGGGAAAGCAAATGGTAACCAGTGTGCTGTCCCCAAACATTTCAGTCAATGGATTTCCTCCGACACATTCTGGATACATAAATGATAAACTGTCTGAAGATAAGGCTAGTGATGAGGAACATGAGGTAGGAGATTAGGCCAAATCCCTCAAAGCTCTGCAAAGAACGCAAAAAGGAGAGGCACTCACCTTGCTGGTCACAACTATATTATAGCATAGAAAAGGAGGTGGAGAGGAAAAACTTGTAATTAACAGTAGATTTTTGTCATTGATTAAGGTGATCTATAAGATCAGGGAAGCGTGTGATATTGAAAGTACTTACACCCACCTATCTCGGCTGAAGAAAAAAAGATAAGAGTATATGAGGTACATTTGGAATATTAGCAACCTTGCCATCATTTTTTTTTTTTCGTTTCAAAAAACAAATCCACAATCTTTGAAGACTTCAATCTTAGTACATTTAAAAAAAAAAAAAAAAAAAAAAAAAACTTTCTCATTGTAGATAAATTGTCAGTAAGGTGTTCTTCAGAGATTGGTGCTTTACTATGAAGAATACTGCTACTGGGAAGGTATTTGCCTAATCTTGAAACATTTCAATAAATTGATTTCTTTCCCTACAGGCTTAAAAAAGAAGAGAGAGGGGGAATGTCAAATTAACAAAACACCTCCACAACAAAATTAAAACATGTAATATAATAAATCAAAACTTCAACTTGGATATTTTGATATCTATTGCCAACTGATTCTCTAAGTAAAATCATCATCAACTCGAAAAATCAAATTGGAGGACAGTTTGAATTCCAGTTGTGACTTGCTTCTATCACTTTAATGGTTATGCCTTTGAAAAGATCTGACTACGTGTTTCATCACAAATCATCTTCACCATGTTCATTTCACTGGAACATTGACAGTAAACAGAAAAAAGAGCTAGTGAATGAGTAATCTCAATAAGTAATAACTACCTCACATCCAATGAGCAGCAAAAAAGGCTAATACCTTGATTGTCAGTATTGATAGATAAAAGCCATGGAGTGATCACATGGATGATTCTAGATAGACATGTACAAAGGTGAAAACTGCTTGTCTCTTATTTACTGAAGAACAATCAATGACGAGAGTAACAACAATAAAAACCAAGACATGAATAAGCATTTTAAACCTTTCTAGTGAATTATAACAGATAACAGGAATAGAGTTTGCTAAAGGTCTACAGTACAGCTACTTCTTTATTCCCAAAACAATTCATTTTATTCTACACACCAATATTGAAACAGCAGAGACTGTTTTTAGATTCTTTAGAGAAATACATTGATTCTTAGTATTTTTATAACAATCTTTCACTACCAAGTGTGTGTGTGTGAGCTAAATGCATTCCCACAACAAAGTGAGAAGGCTGAAACCCATACTCTTTTGCATGACAAAATATTAGAAACAAGTATATTCTAAATTATGACAATACAATAGAAATTTCATTGAAGACAGTTACAGCAATATTTTTTCATATATTTTCCTCAATGCGTGTATATCTGGCTCAGTAGGTAAGAGTTTAATATAGTGTGTATATATACACACACACACACAGTGATGATTACTCCACCTTCACAGATGATTGTCGTCTCTTGATTCCCATAAATAAAATTTAAAAAAAAAAAAAAAAGGATCATCTGTACATCAGATGAAAAAAGGGCAAATGCTTGTACAACATGAATACCATTCTCTGAGTAATTGTGATTATACTCCAGCGACAAGCCAAGGTAAGATAACCAGTAATCACAAGCTGCAGGATTAAACGAGTTTTCCTTCTCACTATGGTACTCTACTAACTTGAGCAGCTGTGCTCCCCTGTTGATATTACTATGTTCCTTCATGAGACTATAACACTCTTGCCATACTATCATTCTGCTGACATATGGCTTCAGAGTAACTGTTACCCATAGGATAGTAGAATTTGTCATCAGGGTTCATTCCCCTAGATCAGTTGATCTATATATCGTGTGTGTGTGAGAGAGAAAACAATGGCTGCTTCGTCATGTAGTAATCATTTGCAACCTGACCCTGCTCATCATTACTACTGTGTAGTGAGTTCAACCTTAACTGGAAACCTCATACTTGTAGTCTTGTGTTACAAATCTTCGCTAAGCTTAGTGAATAATAATATAAAGACAAAAATTTATGATCCATTTACAATACAAAATTTTCAATTTCCAGTACTTTTCATTTGTGTACATGCAAAACAAGCAAAACTTTTCAATTTATAAAATTTTCACAGTGTGGATATCAAAGAAAAGTAACTCAAAAAATAATATAATTCAAATTTAACAAAATTTAATCAATATTCCTATTGATCTTGTTAATTTTTTTTTTAATACTCAGAATTGAAAAATATTAAACAAGAAATCAAAGAAAAGGGCAGTGCAATTAGACTCACCTTGGACTCCACTTTTGTCTAAGAAACTATTCAAGTTGAATGAACAATTATTTGAAGCCAGATACTGTGTGAAACGCTGAAAATAAATAAATAAATAAATAAAAAGAATAAGAAATCTGAATACAAATATTTTAGCACAAATATTGTAGTGAGAGACTGACCTTAACTAAAAAGGACAAGTTTACAAAAGAGTTTTAAGATTCAATTAATAAACTAATAACATTTAAAATAATGTCAAAGGGAAACTGGATATATATAATGTACATACATGTACATACGAGAGAGAGGAAGAGGAACAAATTATCTGATTAAAATAAAATTTATACCACTTCAGCGCTTTTTGTAATTCTAACAGCTTAAGTACCTGAAGAAAAGTTTGGACCTAAATGTCAAAATATATAATTTGATCATAGAGCATTTGCACTTAAAATACCAAAACTGAATTTAGTAGCTACACATAAGAGAGAGCAAACCAAGTGGAGAGCATCTAACAGTACAATTTCCCAATAATGAAGTAGATCCTTGATTTTAGCACTAGGTGGATTGTTCTCCAGAGTTTTATTTAACCTCCCTAATTGACAGTTTTCTTGAGGATTGAGCTTTAGTCCTACTTTTGGCTATTCCTTCCTCATTGAGAGACTTTCTTAGTTATTCTGACAGGAATATAGGTCCCTTACCCAAATGCACATAACTTCACATATCAAATAAGGAGAATAATTGACTCAAGCAAATCATAATAGTAGAATAGCATTTGTTTCTACATGGGAAGACAACAAGAAAGCATCAGTAATTAGTTGTTTCCTCCTTGGTTAGAAGGAAATGGTCCCTTGAAGTTTAAGTTCAGACTTTCAAAGGTTTGTGTTACTTTGGTAAGATTAACTTGTCCTTTCAGGAATCTGGCATATACGTTACATCTGTCATCTTCAGTTTCTTTTAACCAGAACAGCAGATTTCTTGACTTAACAAAATGCATCACCCTTTCACATTCGAGGATGACAGACTATCATGCAGTATTCCTTGAGTGCTGTGACAGGAGTGCATTATACTCTCAATAGTTTTCTAGCTAGCATAGCTAGCTTGAAGATGAAAGCAGAACCCACATTGATATCACCAAGTCAATATTTGATACCATGTTAGGTAGAGAGCATCATGATTATCATTCAATTTTCTTATTCGGTGACAAAAACGCATGGAATTCTCAGTATACCAGGACTCAAATTTTTTTTTCCGCAGAAGGATGATTCCATTCTAAGGGATTTAGAGTCCTAGACCAAAAGACAATAAGCTTGCTTCTAAGATTCAACTAAATACCCATAACTAACATCCATTTTAACTTTGTGAAATTTCTCATCTATAGTGTGCATCATTGCTTCATCTAAGTCCTTATTCAATTTCTCAGAAGAGTCTTTCTTCAGCAAGTAATAGAAAAACTGTGTTAGTATTCAATAGCAAGTAATTTCAGATCTAGTGGTTGTAGAGTGCTTTAAGATAAGCTGGCAGAAGTTCATATGCAACCTTTCAGTATCTGGTCTAAGGGTATCCTTAATTACTATATTGCCAAGAAGCTTGATTTTAGTTACTTGGCTAATGTGAAAGTTCAAGGTTTAACATTGAAGCTAAATACTGCATATACTTCTGTAATAAATGACTTTTTAAGACCAATTTTTCACCTCAAATACAAGGGGTTCGTCATTACACAAGATACATTTTTGAACACACCTAAGCTTACCTTTCTTCATTACATGCAATATATGAAAAAATACCATTTTGTGACTAAAAATTAGGTCATTGCATCAATTCATTCATTACTATTATGTCTTAAAATTCTCTGCAATCCAGTCACTACATTTGTGATTCAAAAAGGCATTCTCTTGAATCAATAGTATTTCATAATTGCTTCACATGTAATGTACAGGTGGTGAGCTTTACAGAGTGGAACTTGGTGATACACTCTTAAGTACCATCTTGAGTACAACTTGTACTTTGACTTCTTTCATTTTTTGTCATTACTACTTCTACACTCCAAGGAAATCTCATAGTCTGGGGCAGACTTTTTTATTTTACTTTCTTTATAAATGAGTATGCTGAAGCATTCTGCCACAAGCAGATTATAACACAAGGCCGATTTGTAAACAGAGTAAAGCTCATTTGAATTCAGTTTTCCCTTCTCATAAACAGGTTACCTGTACAGTAAAAGGCAGTTCAAGAAATGTCACACCAGTTACAAGAACCTTGATGATTAGGCAAGATCAGGTAGGCTGAAAATCATGAATTCCACAGCTGTCTTCCAAGCCATAGATGCAAATTCAGCAAGCTTGGGACTTCATAGTCCAGTGTGGCTCATCACCTTCATGACCTCATCAAAAGCATCTAGCGCTACTAAATTGTGCCTCACATTACCAAAATACTGCAAAATTTTTGACTAACCCTAGTACATACTTTCAGAGAGTGGAAAGTTTTGTCACTTGAAGAATAGTTTTCCTATCCATTTGATGCTTTCCCATAAAAGTGGCTACAAAGACAGAAGTCTTGATTAGAATCTGCAGACTTTGATAAAGCAACTTACATTCTAGTAATCATGGCTACTGACATCTCAAACTGAGTACTCTTTTCTAAGATGCTTTCTGTTTCTGTAGAAAAAGCACTTCCCTCTGAATGATTTAGTTGCTGCAAATGCAAGGTATGTCCTCTCTTTCTTGTAAAACTGCCAGCCAAAGATCTTAAGACTGCTTGATATCTTTAGTAATCAACAGAATTCTAAATAGCAATTTCTATACTTTGAGCAAGATTTATGACTTCTGTCAGAGTGAATGTTTTATCAAAGAGTCTCTGCTAAATAATAGGTGTAGCTAGCTTAAAAATGAAAGCATCTCTAATTGCTCCCTTTTTGTATAGCTGTTATGTCTTTAAAATTACAAACCCTTTGCTATTACACGCAATGTTTGAAGATACTAGTCTAGTTTACCTGGTCTAGTGAGTTCTGGTAGCTAGGTCATGCTTGATGTATATCTTGCTTTTCTCAACCTTCAGAGTAACAATGGCCTAGTCAAAGTTAGAAATGTAGCTGATCAGTTCATAGACATCTGAAGATATGGTTAAAGAAAACTGTTCCATTTTCTTTTCTGAATGCTAATAGAAAATGCAAGGTCTTAACCGACTTGGAAGGCTGTCTCAACACAATTACAAAGTATTAACACTGAGAAAATACGGTAACCACAAAATCACTATTTACGATTTCAGAATGCAAAATGCAAAGGGTGAAAAACTTCATCTAAGAGAGGTTTCTCTTTCTGGAAAATTCCTAACTTAGTTTGTACAACTTATTTACATAACAAGTGCATTTTCAAGGAAGGAGGATATATAGAAAAATATTTATTGCCTAAAATAAATGCTTATCATCATTAGGCTACAGACATAAGTCCCTTAGTATATAGCAAATACTGGTCTTTAAAACTGTTTCCTCAATGTCTGATTTTTTTCACATAATTTGAAGATATCTAATTTTATATTTTTCTTGATAATTAAATTATATCTAAATTTAGCAAAGGATTACTCTAAATTTTGTTGTTGTATAGTATGAGTTATTTCTTAATTACTTATGCTGTAAAAGTATAGAAAATGGCCATTATTCCTTTCAAACTTTGCTTTCATGTACTACATAATTAAATTTAGAAATTAACTTATTTTTTTGGTAAAAAAAAAAAAAAAAAAAAAAAAAAAAAAAAAAAGGACAAATTTTTATTTACATAAAGTTTGAATAAAACAATATAAGAATAAAAATTTACATGTATTTATAGTAGAATTATACAAAAATGGATAAAAATATTTAGAAGCAAGTAGGGTTTTTTTTAAATATTTGTGACTATAACAAATCACTTTCAGGTATCAGTCCTCAAATGAAGTCTCCAAACATGTTTCTCTTATAGACTCCTTGATCATAAAAGCAAAGTTTAAAGAGAAAAATTTTTTTTAATTTTTTACTTTAGGCATAAATAATAGGGAAATAACACTTTCTGACCAAGAACAAAAAAAAGTAAATATTTTGTCACATAGTGACTTATTCACATAAATAAATTTCAAATACACAGAATAAGTTAATTATTACAAACTAATTTGATTAGAATATTTTAAACTTGCACAGAAATCTTTTTTTTTAAAATTAGCTTTATCATTTTGAATTCATTTGATATTTAAAAACAAACTGCTATTATATATTTATTAGTAATTACTATATCTATTAGTATATGTAAAGAAGTTAAATTACAGAACTCTTTACTTTTGTAAAAGCTTCCTTAAATCAGTAAACTATAGAGCATAAAAAAATAGTGATTGAATTTCACATAGAAGACAAAATTTTGCTTGACTATCATATAATATACTTGAGCAGTAAGCAATGGCAGGCAATAAAATCAATATTTGCTTTACTGATTTAGGTCAGATGCAGCAATCTACACAAGCAGTCGCTGGAAAAAGAAGAAAAAAAAAGGGGTTGTTGCCAGTTAATTCTGCTAAGAGAGTGTCATATAAAATAGAGAATATATGCATAATTCTGTCAAAGTTGTAAGAGAAGCTGTCATCAGAAATGACATCCTGGATCAATAAGCATGCCTAACATAAGCAAATATTTTCATTGCTTCAAATAATATCATCTCTTAAATGAAAATGACAGAAAATTAATCATATATGACACCTATCAAATAAACAAATTGTTTTAAGCTTAAAAAAATAAAATAAAATAAAGATTTTGTATTCTAAAGGAATAAAGAACTTAAAAATTGCTAAAATAATTTAGGGACCAAGTTAAGCGATAATGTGTAGAATAACAGATGAAAACTGCTGTTTTGAACAAATCCTGGAAGCAACTGCTTACAAAACAAATCAAGGTTATATATATATATATATATATATGATTTGTAAACACATTCTCTTGATAACATTCTTAAATGAGCCTAAGCTTTTCTTTGCACTCAGTTAAAAGGCTTCAAATATTGCTACATAACAGTCACAATTTAATATCAGTCATTCATTTGCACACAGTTTGTTCAATTTGACCCATAGATAGAACCTGATCAGGGGCTACCACTCCAGGTCAGAGTAGACCTGTGAGCAATGGCAATGAAGAGTTACTCCACATTCCCCAAATCTCCATGGCTGGAGCTTTGCCATCAGATGGTTTAATGTTATATTCAGGACACTTGTTTGGGGGAGGGGTCTTACCCTTGTACAGAGATGCAATCAATGATTCTATTTGGAAAGAGAAGTATTCTTATTAGTATTCTATAGTTATCACCCTTATATTAACCACAAATCTCAGAAAATTATCATTCAATTGCAAATTGAATGGAAATTGCTTTATTCTACAAAAATATTTTAAGTGTATAGTTCTAAAAAAATCTCAATGTGCTGTTTTTGCAATGTTATATATCTCAAAGAGAGAGAAACAGATACGCACACACAATGATAATTTTACTAATATAAAGATACTGTGGGACAGTGAGATATAGATATATGTACACTGAGACTTTTGGGAATTGTAAATCAGTTTGCTTAGAAATAGGTTATATTGTCATTCAAACAGCTGAAGCCCAGTTAGCTGGGGCTGTAGAATACACCAACTGCATCTCTGCAGAGGTATAAGTGTCCTGGATATGACATTAAACAATCTGATGGTGAGGCTCCAGTAATGCTGGAGATTTTGGGAATGTGGAGTAACCCTCCATTGCCATTGCTTCCAGGTCCATTCTGGCCCGAAGTGTGAGTACTTGATAGGGTCCTTTCTATGGGTCAAATAGAACCGTTTAACATTTAAACAAAGTACTAACGAATGACTTATGCTAAATTGAATAGTTTGAAAGAGCTATTTGATCATTTAACTGTGTAAACAAATGAACAATATTTAAAGGAATTGTTAATAATACATAGCAATACTTGGAACCATTTAACTGTATGCAAAAGAATGAGCTTAGGCTTGTTTAAAAACATTTTCAACAGTACACATAATTAAGGATGATAATTAATTACATTAGTTAATTATTTTATTTGTATTAATAAACTGTAAGTTAGTTAGAATTTTTGAATGAAGTGAAAGTTGCATGTGAAGGCCAAATGGTGCACTTGTTGCACACATGGCAAGATATCACGTTGACAGTTTGTTTTAGAAGTCACCTAGGACAACATATTGGAGATTTGTTTTGAAATTGTGGTTGGGGATAGGATGTTAAAATGTAAACAAATTGAATGCATGTCAACTGACTAAGGAAGGTTTTAGTGATGACATCGCAGTGGAAAGGTAGACATGTTCTTGTATCATTAGAGGATGAGGCAATTAAGATATTGTATAAGCAGAGTTTTCTTTTTTTTAGTTCAGTTGGGCAGTCGTGTTCAGAGGTAGAGATGATTGGCCAAGTTCAGAGCCCTCTTGGGCGAGGGGATGAAGGAATCAAAGTCAGGTGATTTTGTTTGTCTACCACCCCTGAATCTCAAAGCATTTCTATGTAACAACAGTATCTTCCATTCTGTTTTCTCTCATTTCATATCTGACTACTAGAAAAACAGTAATAGCAATAAACTTTTCGTATTTGAAGCAACGGGTTCGTCTTGCATTTGAGAAGTGTAACACCTACTGATATTAGAGATGGCACCATGTCAATGAGGCAATGTTACAAGATATGTATAAAGAGGATTTAGCATTGAATAACCTAAAATGGTTGATATACCTTAAAACCCAACCAAACCAACAAATCAAACAACTGAACTGTTAGAGAATAAAAATTATGATACCAAGAAATCAAAAATTGGATTTTTATCTTTTATCCAACAAATCTTGTATTGATTATTTATTTACAATACAATAATCAAAGATGTGCATTTAAACAGTATTTGATATTAAACAGTATTTGATATTAAAAAGAAGAAAGAAAAAACAACAAACCTCAAAAACCTTTTATTTCAAACCACCACAAAAAGAATATTTTATAAAAGTCTATATTTTTAATGGATGTGAATTAACCGTGTGACACTAAACATGTGCCAACACTGACAAGAACTATGTGGATGACTAAATAGTTAGAATGAATATTCTAAAAAGAAAAAATAGGTCGAAATATAACCAAAGATTAATGTTTGTTTGGGTTTATAGCATATCAACCTTTATAGATTATTTAATGCCAAATCCATTTTTATACAAATAAACAGTTCTATTTCAAACAATTCAGTTTAGTTTTATTTGACACATAGATAGGACCCTATCAAGTGCTACTACTCCAGGCTAGAGTGAACCTGGGAGTGATGGCAATGAAGGGGTACTCTGCATTCCCCAAAGCTCCAGCATTACTGGAACCTCACCATCAGATTGTTTAGTGCCATATCCAGGACACTCGTCATGGGGGGTTCTTACCCTCCTGCAGAGGAGTTTGTGTATTCTACAGCCCTAGCTGACTGGTATAAAAATTAATGGATATCTAATACATTACAAAAAGAATAGAGACTAGACTAATCTGAAACTCACTTTCTTGAAGATTAACCCCTTAAAATATGACATGTTCAATGGATTTAAAGTTATCCTTTACAGTTTCATATGCTGTCAAGAGAACTTACCAAGAAGAATGACTGATAAGGATGGATGACATGAGAGAGTCAAGAAAATCTGTGCTATCAGTACACCTTGATAATGCTTACAGTCTAAGATTGATTTTTGCTTTGGTCATTAAATTTTCTTAAAATTGAATTGAAAGAAGAAAAAAAAATTTTTTTTTGTATATCAATAGGAATATTTCAAGAATCGATGATTATATTAACAAATATCAATAGATTTTCTACCAAAATGACAAAAAACAAACATTCAAGATGTTTTTTCATGAGTTCTTTTGAATAGCATTAAAAATGATACTGAAAAGAGTAAGCCTTGTGGGCAGGAGATATTTCTATTGACAGGTGTTTTGAATGTGTGTATGTGTTTTGCCACTTTATTGAATGGGCAGATTTTAACATTATCCAGATGTTGCCAATATTCCTTTGAAGACTAGCTATCTGTAGCTAATAAAAAACAAAAACAAAAAACAAACAAACAAAAAAACACAACCACACACACACACACTATCTAATTAATTTCATAGTCATAATTTTAGCATTATAGCCTACTATACTGACTAAAAGAAGAGTTGTTTTTCCACTAAGACTGGAAAATGAATTCAGAAAAAAAATATCTTGGTGAAAACAGTGCATTTGCATTATAAAATAGACATCTGGCTGAAATTTTCCAAGTTAAAAACTAAAGTTATGATCTTTTTTCCATGATATTTTCTCAATCACTAGCAAATCAAAATTTCTATTATGCTTAAATGTATATGATGAGACATGGCAACCAGTTGGCCATAAATGTATAACTTAAAAAAAAAAAAAAAAAAAAAAAAAAAACTTAGTTCACTGTTATACCTGTATTTATTGCTGCAATAAAAAAAATATACTCAATTGACTAATCCCAACTGTATGATAGGTTATCAGAATATATAAAATTCAAAAATGAATTATGATTGAATCTAGGCAGTAAGCTGGTCTCCCCCACCCATCCCTGTCAAAAGAAAAACTACTGATGACATAGCAAAGAAAGGAAAGTGTCACTTAACACCATCCATCATAGATTTACAAGGTGAGAAAAAGAAACATTTTGCAGATAGTAAAATAAACCAAGCAGTTTATGTTTTTAATTTTAATCTAAGTGAATTTCTAACAGAAAATATTAGGGTGAGTTAAAAGTTTTGCAATATTTTAGTATGTGCTAGTTTGTGGGGGATATATCATATGACCAAAGTAGATACCTGCTACAGTAGTTGGTACACTGACATGTCATGCATTGCTTCATTCTATGAGTGATTTGAAACCCACACTGATAAATATGCAGCATAGTCTAAATCAGTATTGTATGCTTTACGAGTTTGAACTAGACCAGAATACTGTTGAAGCAAACCAAAAACATTTGTCATGCAAAAAGTGCAATTGATCACTGTATAACTAGATGGTTCAAGAAATTTCACTCTGGTTGCAAGCATCTCAGTCCAGTGTGGTTTGTAACTTTCACATCTTCAATAAAAGCATCCAAAGCTTCCAAATTGTGTCTCACATTACCAAAATATTGTAAAACTTCTGACTTCCCCAAGTACATACTTTCAGAAGGTGGTTGTTTTCTCCCTTTTCCATGGCACTTGAAGAGTAATTTTCCTATATTTGATGCCTTCCCATAAAAGTAGCAACAAATTGTAAGGTAGCAGAAGTCTTTAAAGTAGAATCTGCAGACTTTGGTAAAGTGACCTACCTTCTTGCAATCATGGCTACTGGCATTTCATACTCTTTTCTAAGATATCTTCTATCTCTGTAGAAAAAACACTTCTGTCTGAAGGACTTAATTGGTGCTAATGTTGCAAAATTTTTTAAACTCACCCTAGTAATACATTATTGTTTCAGCTTTAATTTGAAACTTTTAAAAAATTCCACGTTGTCCAGGAAAGAGACTGACAAACAAAAACTATAATACTGGAAAATTTACTACTTAACAAATTGGAAAAAAAAGTTTACATAACTCCTGCATAAACAATTCATTCTCTAATCATTAAAATTTCCTAAATTTATTCCATACCAACAAAATAAGTTGTTTGACCATAGTCAAGGACAACCTGAAGGCTCCCTTTTCAATAGTTACTAAACCAAGGTGTACAAGAGGGCACTATTCCTTTCCCTGAATTGCTTTACTTATCCTTGATAATATATAATACTTGATCCTTATAATACCGAGTGTTAAGCAAAGAAGCATAAAGTACCATTTTTTGAGTTTTAGGTATGACTCAACATGGGATTGAACTCCAGTCTCCCATACCATTGGCAAACACTAACCATCATGCCAAAAGTGACACTCGCTCAAGAAGAAATATCTTGGGTTGGGGGAAATTAACAGGAAAAAGAATATCTAGATTACAATCATAATACAATTATACATTTATTTATTTCTACAGTTTAATAAAATTAGGTTATTATGTTGTACATTTCAAATTTTGATAAAATGTCAAACTTACACTGCTGACTTGGTACTTGAATGCTATGTTCATTATTGTATTTAGTAAATGAATCGGGATTTTTGAGTGTTTGGTGAATGAAATTTAACACAGCTTTATTTACTTGTCTCATAGAATTTTTTTATATTAGTAGCTAAAGACTTTAAAAAATCTTTTTGTAAACAATTAACAATCCAATTCCAACAATCACTGAATGTACCATATTAATATTTTTGTTGAAGTATGTATATCTATTCTTGATCATTGAAGCCGCAAACCCTTTTTTTTTAGAGATTATTAACAGGCAAATGTATTTACATATTTCCCCACTGACTAGGTCAATGTCTGAATGCAGACTTTGAAGCCTGATTTTCCAAGCAGAGAGCTTATTTGACCTGGGGCCAAACTTAGTAAATATACATTACCGGTATACATATTCCAGCACTAAAGCCTCAATATTTGTCTTATACAAGGGCGAGTCAAAAAGCAATATCTTTTTCTTAGTACAAGAATAATTACTGACACAGGAACATGTATCATACATCAAAATGAAATTGGTCCTCTGTGGATCACATCCCTACTTCTCAACATAGAAATGTTCTACTTTTGAATGAGAGCATGTATCTCTGGCTCGTAAAATTCTGTTGACTGTTCTTTGAGCCACTTCATCCCAGCAGTTTTCACTTCCTCATCACTGGCAAAATGTTTGCCTCTTAAAACCTCATTCATGAGGCCAAAGAGATGGTAGTCTGAAGACACGAAATCTGGTGAGTATGGAGAATGCAGTAAAGTTGTCCACCAAAATAAGGTGATTGTCTCCCTTGTCCTGATGTTTGTTTATGTGTGGTCAAACATCGTCATGCAGAAGGACATTATCGATTTGCAAGATTTAGTGCCTTCAGACTCATTTCTTTGGCCCCATAAAAGAGCGTTTAAGAGGCAAACATTGTGTTAGTGATAAGGAAGCGAAACTGCAGTGATGAATTTGGTCAAAGAACAATCAACAGAATTTTATGAAGCAGGGGTACATGCTCTCATTCATAGTTGGAACATAATCACCGTTTCTCTCAATGGCTATGTTGAGAAGTAGACATGTAATCTACAGAAGACCAGCTTCATTTTGATGTAGGATACATGTTCTTGTATTGGTGATTATTCCTGTGCTAAAGAAAAAGGCATTACTTTTTGACTCGTTCTCATAACTACTTTTTTTTTACCATGTAACGGAACACAAAAGATCTTTTAAAAATTCAGACAATTATAAAACAGTAGATGAAAAACATCAAGATAATAACTATTAGCAAACAAGAAATCTGATAAATTTAGTAAATATTTCTACATTTATTTACATGATCTTCAAAATTTGACTAAAAATGGTGAGGTGGTCTTTGATGGGTAAAAGTTGAAATAGACAATTAAAAATATACAATGATACAATTTAAACAAAAACCAAAAAGACAATAGTTTATAAAATCAATAATTATCAAGAATGGATTGGTTGGTTGGTGTTTTATGACACATCAAACTTTGTGGGGTATTTAATGCCAAATCCTGTTTTTATATGATTTGTAAGCAAATAGTTTGTAGGTAACTTTATTTTTAAATGAGTCAGAGCTCATTTGTTTGCACACACTTAAATGGTTTCAAGTATTGCTATTTAATAATAATTCTATTTATCAAGCATTCCTATATATTATAATTTGCACACAATTGTATGGTTTCAAATAAATAATCCTTAAAAAATAATTGAAAAGTTATATTTGACCCCTTAACAGGTACTACCAATCTGAGTCAGAGTGGACCTGAGAGTAATGGCAATGAAGGTTGGTTGGTTTTTATATATATGATTCATATATGAATAGAGTGCAGGTAACATTTTAAATAAACCAGAGCTCATTTGTTTGCACAGTTAAATGATTTCAAGTACTGCTATGTAACACTGACAATTTAATTTAACACGAGTCATTTGTTTACACACAGTTATATGGTTTCAAGTATAATAAATGATTAAATAGTTCTATTTGAGCCATAGATAGGACTTTAACAGGTACTACCACTCAGAGCCAGAGTGGACCTGGGAGTAATAGCAATGAAAGAGTATTCCAAATTTCCCAGAGCTCCAGGATTGAAGCCTCACCATCAGATAGTTTAGTGTCATATCCAGAACACTGTTAGGTGAGTGGTTCTTACTCCTCTGCAGAGATGCAGCCAATGTCTTCTACAACTCCAGCCAACTGGGCTGTGATAACGAAGGGGTACTCTATATTTCCCAAAGCTCCAGGACTGGAGTCTCACCATCAGATGCAGTTTAATGTCATACCCAGGATACTTGTTGGGGGTTCTTACTGCTCTGCAGAGGTGCAGTTTGCAGCCAATAAGGTAGTATCAAGAATAGAGGATGACAACTGCCCAAAACAAAACTAGTACCAATCAAAACAATGTTTTTTTTTTTTTTTTTTTTTTTTTTTTTTACAAGACTAATGAAAGAATGAATTTGTGAATGTGTAACAGATTTGACAGTTTTATCTTGTAAAACTTAATTCAAAGAGATTATCAATGGTTAATCAAGTATAAAAGTGTAAATAAATTGATAGTAAAAAAAAAATTAAAAAAAAATAATAGCAATAACAGGATTAAATAAGTGGTTGGCTAAAAGCTATTAGATTTGAGATTATACTGTATCAGTCCACCCCTAGCACAAGAAGTGGGATAGTCCAATCCAGCCTGATAAGGGAGGCAGCACAGGACAGTGGCAGATAATTATATTCTATATATACTATGAGACATATCAATAGTGAGCCACTAGGAAAATACAAACGCAGAAAACACTAAAATGGCAATGTGGTGAAAATCAAACTCACACAGAGAGATCCCATGGATTGAATTTAAATATCACAAATAGTTGAGGTTTTAATTAGGAAAATATAAAATCTTGACAATGAAAAATCTACTAATTTCTTATTTTTAATGAATTGTTTACTATGTATGGTATATGAAAGTAGATCAATCATTGCTAAATCTTGTAGAAAAAAAAATTTGAGATCATTTTATCTATATCAATAATTAGGAAGAGTTTGTTCATCACTCCTCAAGAGACAACCAAATGGATTGATGTAGACCTTCTATGAATTTTGTTAGATGGGGTTTATTGTAATTCATTTTTATCAGACTATTGTTCTTCACATTTTGGCCATGTATCTTCCAACCTTCTTCTGGTGTAGTTATGGTATTGTTAGTGCTAATTTTCATTTTGAAATTCCATACAAATGCAAAGAACTTTTTCATATTATTAATTAGTTGTGTCACTTTCATTTCTATTTTAACTTGTTTATTTCTATTAGCTGTTCCTTAGACTGTATAATTTTCATACTGGGTTTGCTGGTCAGGTCAACTGAACACATTATGTTCATGGTTTCCATCAGTTGTCTTATTCACTAGTATATTTTCCAGTCAATTAAACAAACCTCATTCCAAAAGAATCTGTGTATCCTTCTCCCTAACAGTGGTCAGCTCTGCCAGGTTTGAAAGTGCCCCCTCATGCTATGGCTTTTTTATGTTCTTTGATTCCTGTTTTTAGGAGCAGTCAGTTTCTTTTACTAGATTAACCCTTTCTATTATTGACCTAGTGAGTAAGATGTTCACCAATGACCTGGGAGACCAGGGTTCAATCCCAGGTCGAGTCATACCACAGGCACAAAAAATAGTACTTGATGCCTCCTGGCTTGATACTCAGCATTATAAGGTATGTATCAAGTGTAAAGTGGAACAATCCAGGGAAAGGATTAGCACCCTCTCCTACACCTCAGTGTAGTAGCTATTGAAAAGGGAACCTTTGGGTCACCCTCGACTATGGTCGTCAACTTTACTTACTCTCTACTGCAACTATAAGGTAAGGGACATTGTAAACTAAAATTTTTGGTAATATTCAGCAGGTGTTTTTATTTTGGCAAGATAGTTGTTAACATTAAACCCCTAATAAATACTGTTCTGATATTGTATAGAAGACATACTTTCTTAATCTTAGTTTTGATGTATCAGAGAATGACTAGTTATTTTCATTGTTTAGTTTGTTTTTATTATTGACTATTACTGTTATTAGTTTAGCCAAATAATCATTTCTTAGGAAGGTGTCCTTTAAATTAACCAGCTCTCATGTTAGTATCAATTTATAAACCATGTAAATTCAAGAATTGTGCTATTTAAAGGAAGCAAATTAATCTAGGGTTTATTGTATCCATCAAATATTGGTAGGAATAAAATAACATACACAGAAGGCCTATTTAGTAAGCTAAAATAAAATAATTGCATATTTTTCCAGTGGTCCATGGGAGCACACAAGTAAAAACCAAAAGTACAAATACTAATTTTCAGAATGTTTCATTCTACTTAAAAGATTGGCACAGCATAGTCTTCTTACTTCCCATTTGGCCTTGTGCCAGACTAAATTTAGTGAATATTTTTTATTTTGTTTTCATTTATTTATATATTTATTTTATTAGTAGTCCAGAAGTGTTGCTTTTTCACAATTCAGTTTGCTCACAAGATCAACTAAACACTTGCATACAGCTTCCTTCAGGAATCTTATTTGCGAATGTATTTCTCCTACTAAACATACAAATCTCATTCTTTAATGATTGTGTCTTTTTCACTGAAAATGTAGTCAAGCCATACCAGATTTGAAAGTGTCGCCTTTTCTGTGTTCATTGATACTTATTTTGGGTGGAGTGGGGGGGGGGACTGGGTTCCCCTTTGTAGTATCTATTGCAGTGAGTGTTGTGAACCAAATTGTTATAGTTGTGAAACATTAAACCACTTTTAAGTACTGCCCTGATATTGTATGGAAGACATATTTGCTTAATCTTTTTTTGATATGCCTTTCATATACATGACATGCAGTTTTAGTTGTGACTGCAGATTGTTGAGGGTATCCTTTATGCTGACTATCAATCTATTTTACATGTCTAGGTCACTGCATATTTGCTCTGTGTTGTAGGCAACAAATGATTCTTTTTTTTCTTTTGTATGGTTAGGGTAGTTGAAGTCCTAATTGAGGTAACATCCAGTTTATGGTAAATGGATGTTTTGAATCCATATCTGTTTGAGTGATCAGTACATCCAGATGTAGGCTTATAGACCTAGGTGATGGTTTAAATGCAAAAAATTGTTTTTGTTCCTCATGGAGAAAGCCACATTGCTGCACGATGTAACTAAATTTACAAACTTTAAAAATTTTTTTATTTCTTACTTAGTAATTATTCCCATTTAATCAAACATAATTAGGTTTATAGGTAGTCCTTCAACCTGGAGGTAAGATAATTACATAGCATTATTGCTTAGTTAAAGGGTAAAAATCCAGACAAAAAAAATGTTTAAAAATCAATAAATCTCTTAAGTATCACTCAAATTTAAAAATATTTTTCTACCAAATTTTCTGAAACTTTTCAGAACAAGATAATATAAAAATATAATTGGTAAATCTCTTTTCTGTTATGTGGAGTTATTTTTATAGTAACAATTACTGTTTGTAACTATTGAGTGAAAATTTTTAATTGGCAACAAAGATTCAAGTCTTGACCTCTTATCTGGTAGAGACAAGTACCTCAGCTAGTGATTCTATAAACTATTTCTGTATAATTTGTATGTCCACCTGTCTCTTTTTGTGTGTTAAATGCTAGAGAGTATAGCCAGTATGATTCACCTATCATTATTAATAATCTACTCCTTGTTCTTATCAATAGTACAAATATTTGTACTTTGTAAACCATTATTAATAGATTTTTTTTTTTAATTTTTCATATTCAATCATTAAGTGTTTGATAATTTTAGCTTCCCACCAAGTTAAAATAAACATAAGGTGGTTTTCTTAATGTGAAGTACTATGCAAGAAGCATGCTGCCTGTAGTGGCAGGTTTAAAAATTGTTAAGATTCTGTTAGCATTCTCCTTGATGGGTGCCTCAGGCACTGGGTAAAAAACCTTGACCATAATCCTTTTAGGCAAGGAAGCAGGTGCTATCTGGGAAGGAGAAGGCTCCCTGGAATCCAGCCAAGAGCTACCCCCACAATCACCTGGCACAGATGGTTAACTCCTGTGCCAGCTAAGTATGTTGAGTGCTTAATGCATTAAAGATCAAGACACTAAAACAGGTTATAAATAAATCTATTCTATCTTGCAAGTCTTACAAAAACCATTTCATGTTAAGCACTCTTTAGGTCAATGAGTGTCAGCCTTTTTAAACCGATCACCAACCTAGAGATCTTGAATTGTCCACTAGTAGGCAGTACTATCTAGATTGACAGTCACTGATCAAAAAAAAAAAAAAAAAAAAAAAAAAAATAATATACCATCTTAAACAGGTTTTATGCCTGCTAATAATATTCTTCATTATGATCTGTAATTGTTTTTCCTTTTATTTATTATTATCTTCTTTTAGCCTTTTGTTTGTGCTGCTTTATCATATCTTTAGTTTCTTCATTATCAAACTATTTCTTTTTCAAGACAATTTGGGGTGGGGGGTTAACTTAGAAAAAGCATGTTGAATCATTTGCAGTTATATTGTATGATTAATTATAAAAAAATAAAAAAAAATAACATTATAAAAAAATATTGTTATATTGTATGATTAATTATAAAAAAATAAAAAAAACTAACTTCCCCACATTAAATAAAGTTTTTAAGATGGTTACTGATGTTTATAAAATACTTTTATTTATTTATCGATTCCTGCATCTCACTTTAAAAATCTCATATCACTAATATTTTCATTTTGAAAAGAATCTCTGGATAGATAACATTGCATGTGATGCATTTGTATTTTGATTTTTAAAAAGAGTTTATTTTTTAATAAAAAAATTTATTTCCAATCTATGTATTTACTCAACCTCTTTACCATGAGGAAGATGGAGATACAATGTCAAATTTTTAAGTGGCAGAGTTTTCCTTCTCCTAGATTGGTTGCCTAACCAAGGCTAAAGAATCCAGTCTGTTCTGTAATTCACTCATAGATTGAAGGAGAACATATGGATTTATGCCTTTCCCAAGAGCATTAGCAAAATTTAAAATGCAAACAGCCTCATTTAGGGTTTGAATTCTGGTTGTCCATTCCCTTTCCTGAGACAATAACCATTATGCTAAGTAGACTTCAATGCAAACTTGTTTTCAATGTAGTTCTATCTGCTCTGTATTGAAATAACTTATCTCTTTAGAATTTTTTTTCCCTTTTTGATAAAAATTAAATTTGAAAAATCAAAGAAAGTGAAAGGACTCTTCAGTGGGGTGCTGGATTTACAATGTACATGTAACACCAACTGGACTGATTTTGTGTCCATTTTTAAGAAAGCAGATTTAACCATAATAAAAAAATTTTAAAAAATAGAAAAAAAAAAATTTTTTAAAGTAGAATGAAATAATGTTACATCTATTTTAAAATTTAGGATTCATAAGATCATGTAATTAGGATGCAAATTGCAGAGAAAATGAAAATGCAACTTGTATATATATTTTTTTCAAGCTTCTATAGTTTAACAAAAAATAACCCTTACATATGCACTTGCATAAAAATTCATTTACATTTTAAATTGAACATATTTCATAGGAACGGACACAAAGTCAGAGTCCTGTTTAGCATTACATACATATTGTAATTTAAAATCCCACTTGATAACCCTTTTACTCACTTTAGCTTAAATTGATTTTCCTTAAAAAAGAAAAATTCTCAAAGAAATTATAGTAATTTCCATACAGAAAAAACCTATATTGAGAATAAATTTTTCATACAGAAATAGACACCTCAGTAGCTTTATGAACATAGATTTGGGAATTTTTATCAAAAAAGGAGACCAAATACATCACAAGCAATGTTTTCCTATCCAGAAGTTCTTCCATAATGAAATTATTTGTGATATTACATTTTGAAATTGGGATGCATATTAGGCATGAAATAATTAAAGGGTTTCAATACAAAGTACTTTACAAACATCAATGATCATAATAAAACTGTAATACGGGTAAGTATTGCTGCATATAATAAGATTAAAGAAAGCATCACTTAGAGCTTTAAAAATTACTCTTTAAATGTCAGACATCTAATTCCAAATCATAGCATTAACTTTTAGGGTTACTTAACATTTTATTGACGTAAAAAGTAGTTTCATTTTGGGTAGTTGGGGAAAAGAAAAGGAGAGAGTGAAGAAATTTTGGCTAAATAATACTGTTAAAAATCTTTTCAAAAATTTCACTAACAATTCCTGAAAATTTGGTTTCTTTGTTTTTAATAGCATATCAACCTTTGTGGGTTATTTAATGCCAAAGCCATCTTAAGAGAAGAACAGTAAGTAGTGGTACTGGAGGATGGACTAGGGAAATTTATATCTTTCTCTAAGGTAAAGTGAACATAATAATGCAACTTGAGTTTGAACTTGCTTATTACAATGCTGCATGTTAGCTACAACGCCATGATAACTTCTCAGAAAGTTTGGTTAAAATCTGGCCCAAAATGAGAGATCTTTAATTGAACTTTCTAAATTGTTAATCAAATATTCATTTTTATATCGAATATAAGCCATCAACAATGGTATCATTACAAAGTGATATTTACTTATGCCTTCCACTAGGCAGGATTAGACACAAGGTCTTTTTTATAGTGGGAATTTAGGGGAGGAGGAGGTTGCACACAAGTCAAGACTCATGTGCTGCTGGTCAATGCAGGTCATAATTCACATTGCACCTAGTTGATCCTATGCTAACCTTTGCTAAGTCTCCCGGTACAAAGCCAAGTGACCTTGCTGGTCATAGATTCACTAGCCACAAAGGCCAAGTGCAATGTGAATCTTTGCCTGTCATCGATTCCACCAACCTGGAAAAAATACCAAGTGCTCCCCCACCAGTTGGGGGGGGGGGGCAGTGTAATAAAATTGACCTTCACTCAGTGCCATATGTATGTCCTTGTGTTTATCCAATGTATCTACTATATAACTGAATTTTGTTTTAAATAAAAAGAGAATTATAGTGAAACAAAAAGGAATATTTACCTCATTTCCAAAATTCATCAAGTTCTGTATAGTAATCAGTGCTTTAAAAACCACAACCCAGTTACCATGTTGTGTGCGCTCAATCAATAAATCAGCCAAATGTGGTATTGAGACATTAGGTTCATTTGTGCATTGTACTAAATCTGTAAAGACAGAAAAAACATTTTTAATTACTGACAAAAAAAAAAATTTATAAAAAAATAAAAACATGAAATAAATCTTGAAATAAATTTATACAAGAGGTTATTCGTAAATAAATACTATTAACCTTTGAACCACAGAAATATGGTGTTTTGGGCTGAACACTATTTCCATACACTATAAACCAAATATTTCTAACTCAAAATCATGTCACATATTTTTATTTAAAGTCTTAATATAATAATCATTCACAAACCTTCTTTTAAATGGAACAGTTTTATCCAAAGATATTCTTCACTGAAATTCGTTTGATTTTATGGCATATCAACCATGATAGGTTATTTAATGCCAAATACAGTTTATACATGTTTATGATTTGTAAACAAATTTTACTGATAACATTTTTAAACAAGCCTGAGCTCATTTTTGCACACAGTTAAATAGTTTCAAGCATTGCTATATATCCCTAACAATTCAATTAAATATCAGTCATTTGTTTGCACTCAGTTTAAATGGTCAAAGAGTTCTATTTGACATCGATAGGACCTCATCAGGTGCTACCACTTTGGTCAAGAGTGGACCTGTTAGCAAAGGCAAGGAAAGTGTACTCCATATTCCACAAATTTCCAAGGCATGAACGGCACTATCCGATGGTTTAATGTCATATCCAGGACACTCATTGGGTGGGTGGGGGTTGAGATCTTACCCCTCTGCAGAGACACAGTGCTGAAGTTTGAAGGTGTTCTATGCTTGATTTTTTGTGAATTTTGTGATTTCATAAGTAGCATATCTGAGTGCTAGTGGACTAAAGATTCAAAGACTTCAGCAACATTTCATCATCTGCAACTGCTTTATGATAAACCATAAACTTTTAAACTATAAAATTTTTGGTTTTTACATACTGTGACGAATACCCTCCCTTCATTCCAAGATCAACTTCTGAGTTGGGCCAATCTGTAGGCATGACTGATATTCTGCAGGGGGTTGCACGATTTGAAGCTGCCGCACAAAACCCCACCTTCCTTTGTCACATGACTGATCGGCTGATATTACAGGAAGTGTCTGATTGGGCAAATAGAGCATGTGACCAAGTGAGATTGTTTGCACCAAGAATATGAATTAATGGACACCTCAGTCAGATGAAATACTTGGAAGTGGATGTATTTTCTTCTGGTTCACCAACCTAAGAGATTCGATCCATAAGATGACGAAATCTAATGAAAGACTGCTCAAGAGAACAGCCTTTTGAAATCATATTGGCTATAACAAAAGAAACAACAAATACTATGAATGTGCTACACCAATGAGCTTTTGCTTGCCCTTAATGGCTTGTGGAAGCACTGAATAAAATCGGAAATTGAATAGTAGTGAGAATTATAATAACCTCAGAGAAATAAGTAAAAACTACTTATGTCACCTTTGTTCTCCTTATTTTTGAAATATCTAAAACCATTTGCACAAAACAAGTACATTCACCATTCCACATCACACAAGTTAATATTTTTTTGCTTGTTTTGTTTGTTAACCAGTAGATTTATTAGTTCTACAGTTAGCAAATAAACATGTTCGATTATTACGTCGGTCATGTCATCTTTGTTACTTCATGGATTTGTCTCATCATTTATTTTCTATGTGTTTGGGTTGATCTCTTGGGAATTGTGAAGCAAGCTTGTATGATATTACATGGGTTGCTTCCGTTAATATTCTCAACTTGTAACAATACAAACAAAATATATTTACAGCAGAAGTTCATAGCTATTTTTTTCCAGTCCCAGAGTGCACCATCCATTATAACCTCCATGCAATTAAAATAAGTATCATCATTCTTTTTTTTAAAAAAAGAAGGGGGTGGGGAGAAAACCAACAAACTTATTCTTCTCTGGTTTACTTTTACTATTTCATTATAAATATACTATTTCAGTTTTTTTCCCCATATCCCCAGTTGGTTAAGAACCTCTGGTCAAAGCTTATAAAAGATTAATACAAGATTCTAAAATATACAGAAAAGTTGCAAGATATTTGCTCCTTTCACTAGAAATTCAGATACAATTCTTTCAGGAAAAATGCCACAAACACTAAAACTAATACAAATAGTATTTTTTTTATTAATATTTTATTGAATTTATATCACTTGAAATGAAGGAATTATGATAACAAATAAATTCATTTTGTCTAAGTTAATTCTATTACTAGGGTGAGTCAAAGGTTTTGCAATATTTTGGTAACTATTCTTCATTTATAACAAAAGCAGCCAAGAAGAGGCCATCATGTTTCATTATCTGAAGCCACCTATCTGCCACTTTTTTTTATGCTACACTGATACCAATTCTTATCCTTTGAGGTGAAGAACTCCTTTAGTGAAGCTTCTTCCTCTTCTTGGTTGTTGAAGTGTTGCAAGCACAGGAAGTGAACTCAGAATCACAACAAATAATAATCCAAAGGAACTAGATCCATACTACATGCTAGGCATTACATCAGTTTAATTATAAGTTTATGCAGTTTATTCCAGAAACTAGCACGTATGCAAATATTGCAAAACTTTTGACTCAATATTGTATAACTTGACAAGTGGTTTTCTTGTGTAAGATTAATTCAGAAAAAAAAAGAAAGAAAGAAAGAAACTATAAAACAGAAAAAAAACATAGTATAAAATAGTATGCTTTGAAGTCAAATTCAGATCTAATAACAGTTTAGGCAAAGAATTTTAAAATAAAATAAAATAAATAAAAGTTTAGAGAACATTTTCTTGAACACAGAATTGATATCAAAATCTATAAAATAATTAAACAAAGAAAAAGTTCTATACTTATTACTCAATATATGAATCATCAATAAGAATAAAGACTGGTTAAAATGCTCTTTCTACTATCTTCATTGTTGTATAAAGCTGTTTCATCCTTTTAATGACAATTACATTTATATGATACTCCTTTACAGTTAAAAAAAAATAAAAATATCACAAAAACTGTCAAGGACCTCTTGACAACAGAAACAACTATATCAGTAGGAATAAAAGCTTAAATTTCCTACCACTTCAAAATATAGGCAACATTTTCTTTCAGATGTTGATGACATCACACTTTTAGAATACTAAAAAATAAAAAGATGTTTTTTTAATGGGGACAAAATTATAGAAAAAATTTTCAATAGATATGAATTTGTGGTAAATGGAATCCACTAAATATACTAAATCATTCACAAAATGATCTAATTTTAATCTATGTTTTTATGACTCAGCAAAAATGGCACCAGTGTAATGACATGTTTGTTAGCAAAATAGCATTAAAATATTCTAACTTGGAGAATAAGGCAATACCCAATACAATTTGTAACATATGATAATAGTATGGGGACTTTGTTCATGCCCACTCTGATCATTGATTTTTCAAATGAGATAACTATTAAATGCTAATTATAACATACTACTCTTTATAAGTTTCTTAAAGGCTGCTGATGACAACATGTAAGGGAGATAAAATAACTTATATCTTAATAAAATTATTGAATGACGATTAAAATTTAATGCTAAAGGTAGTTTAATAAGTAAAATCTTTATAGTGTTCTATGCACAATATTACAATATTTTTCAAGTATAAAATAGAATTAGAAAAAAAAAAAACAAACAAAAAAAAAAAAAAAATGGGATATAAACTCATGACTTAGTTTCACATTTGTCATCCTCAGGTGGACTAGTATTTGGCATGTGCCAAATGTTAGTACATCTTAAGATCAGCAACGTGGAACTCAGAGTCATAAATATTTAATATCCTATTTTATACTCAAAAATATTGTGTGTGTGTGTGTGTGTGTGTGTGTGTGTGTGTGTGTGTGTGTGTATTACACACACAAGCAAGCAAAAAACTGCTCATGGGAAGATTTGTATTACAGTAATACACTCAAAATGTTTTAAAAGAGTAACTTCCAGTCTAATTTACAACTGAATAATTATTTTACTGAATCTGTATTGATGCTAAATATGATATTTTTAATCGAATTTCTTATGTAAATGAGGATAACAATGAAACGCTAATTAGAATCCTTCACTCTTTCCTGAATAAGCCCTGTCAGTGGGGCTTAGAATACACTGATTGTATCCCTCCTGAAGAGGGCAAGACCTCTTTCCCCCCACACCCTCCTCCCAAAAATAAATAAAGGATGTCCTTGGCTCTGACCCGGTAGTACCTTTTAGAGTTTCATCTATGGGTCAAATAAAGTTGGCGACCATAGTCGAGGGTGACCCGAAGGCTCCCTTTTCGATAGCTTACTACACCAAGGTGTAGGGGAGGGCGCTACTCCTTTCCCTGGATTGCTCCACTTTACCCTTGATCCATACCTTATAATGCTGAGTGTTAAGCAAGGAGGCATCAAGTACCATTTTTGAGTCTTTGGTATGACTCGACCTGGGATTGAACTCAGGTCTCCCGGGCCATTGGCGAACACTCTAACCGCTAGGCCAATGTCCGGTATATGGGTCAAATAGATTTGTTTAAAAATTGATATTTGATAGAATCGTATAAAAAATCTAAAACAAACTCAAGAAAATACATAAAAATGTAAATATGAATGCAATTACTAAACCTCTTGACATAAAATAAGCTTATACAGGTTGAAATGCTGTTAAAACCAATCCTTCCTAAATAGAAACAGTGATATCATGAGTGAGTATTATAATGGTAACCTATTATAATAGAAAGTTCATGGGTCATTTAGAGGCTTGCTTAAAGATAGAAACCTCAAAGCCTAAATAGAAACAGTAATATCATTGATGATTATTATAATGGTAACCCATTATAATACAAGGTTCATGGGTCATTTAGTAGTTTACTTATAGATAGAAACCTCAAAGCCTAAATAAAAAAAGATTGAACTTTCAAAATACAAAAGAAAGGGGAAAAAAATGAAAGAAAATCACAATTCATATGAAATGACTAAATTCTATAAAGATTTTTCTGTTAAGCTCTGTCCAGACATGTTTGTGAAATGAAAGTGTATTAACTCCTGAAAATGTTAAATCAGATACTGACCTTTAAGTAAATCTATTTTCTTTGTCATTTTTATTATTTCAAAATATTTTCCCTAGTGGCAAATATAACATGAAAGTGTTAAATCTTTAGTGATGAGAAATCAGGTAACCAAGAAGAAGAGTTCTTGATGAAATGACATTGCATAGATTCCATCAAAAGGAAAATTCTAAAATATAGATCAATGAAAAGAACAAGTACACATTCAAAAGTACAGCAGGGGTTATACATTTTATATAGGTGCTATCAACACAGCTGATTATAATATCTGAAAATGAAAAAGAAAGAAAAAAGTTTATATATATATATGTGTGTGTGTGTATATAGAGATACAACAAATAATTATCCCCCTTAGATAATTTGCATGTCACAATAGGAGCCTCCATAAGAGGTCACATAATTCCAAAAACCCATTCTTGACCTCTTTGAACAGTAGAGACATTGACCTCTGCTAGAGAATGGTAAAGTTACATGGCTATCTTATCAAGTAGACTTTTTCTATTTTTGTATCCACTTCAACATTAATACTTGATCATAGAACAATATAAGTATAATTCTAGCTGTTGGGACATGTTTATGTAGTCTTTCTTTTTAATACCACTTGAAGGTATATTGCATATATAAAATGTTGAATGTTCTTGGTATATACAAAGGAGTTTATTTTACTTCTGTTTTGCTCACAGATATATTAGCACTAATACTGGTCCTTGTACAGTGGGGCCTAGAGTAAAACATTTTCCCTACCACAAAGCATCTGTGTGAGTGTGTGTGTGTATAATTGGCATAATGGTTAGAGTGTTCACCAATAGTCCAGGAAACTGGGGTTCAATCCCAGGTCAAGCCATATCAAAGACTCAAAAAAAAAAAAAAAAAAGGTACTGATGCCTCCTTGCTTAACACTCAGCATTATAAGGTACAGATCAAGGATAAGTGGAGCAATCCTGGGAAAGGAGTAACACCCTCTCTTACACCTCAGTGTAGTAGCTATTGAAAAAAGAGCATACAGATCGTCCTCAACAATGGTCAGCCAACTATATATATATATATATATATATATATATATATATTAAAATGATTTTAAATTTGGTATTTGAGTTTTTATTATTTCATATACTTGTGTCCTACATGTATTTCGGACTTTACATCTTCAAGATTTTGAATGGTTATATTTTGGTTGTTTCTATAGTAAAAATCATTTTGCTAGGATACAATCTTTTTTAATTCCAGGATTGGTGTCTGTGAATGTCCCATTGGAGAATCTAAATCAACTTAAAAACAATGATAGAATTAAAAATATACTAGACGCAAGAAAAATTATTAAAAGCAAATGACAAAACAAAAATCTTTAAAGATCCATCTAAATTTAGGGAATACAAAATGCAGAGTCTCAAAAGGCAAAAATAAATGTGAGTATGTAATATAATCACAGAAGGAAAATCCTATACCTTCAAAAACTTAAAATTCATAATGAATAGAAATTCAAGCTGCAATTTTTAAAAAAGTAACCTATATAATCTAATACACTTACTGCAACAAGATATATATTGGTTACAGTCAAACACTGAACAATAGAGTCTCTTTATATAAAAGCAACATTAAATTACCAGAAAATAGAAAACTTTATATATCAAAACACCTTTTATGAATGCAGCAAGGAGACTTTAAAATAATGCCAATATACCAGACTGATTTGAAGTAATGAGTAGTGATGAAAGAAAAAAAAAATCTCAGTGATGGATTTAAACCAACATTAAACAAAGCCTAACTACACACAGAGACCAGCTTATAATACATCTATGTATGGGGTCAAATGCATTCTCACACACATTAAACCTACCTAATGCTCTGCAGAAAACGTGTATATATATATATATATATATATATATATATATATATATGTATACGTTCATGTGTATGTATACAGAAAGTGAAAGAGAGGAAAAAACAAAGAAAAAAACAGAACAAATAAGGACAAAAATCTACAATGAAAATATGTTATATGTGTGTACACATACACAATACATACATATATTTTTTTTAATTTACTTAGACCAAAGGTCTTCAAAGACAATTAATTCCAATAGGACATTCAGACACAAATCTGGAAATAAACAAAATTAAACAAAACTTATCCAGTGTATAAACATCAATGTATTGGTATGGCTTGCACAACATAAAATAAGAACCAAAATCGTAGAAATTAAGAGTGAAGAAACAAGATTACATCTAATAACTAAATACAGAGTTTATATTACATATAATACAATATAATTTAGAACAGTAGGGATGAGGTTTAATACAAGTTAGGAAAATGCTAACAAGTTAATATACATGTATGAGAGCCCAGAAAGTAGTTTGGTTGACGTATTATTAGAAAAGGATGGGAAGAGGAAATCCACTGTAATTAAGATTAAGGCGACGGAATTTGTCACTAGTACAAGAATTATAATATCTTCTTAAAGATAGTTTGATCAATTCATACATATAAAATAATAGCGTTTGGTCAATAACATCAAAAATGGGTGAAGTATTTACTGATAATCTTTTCTCTTCGGGGGACTGTAGGAATTTAGATTCTTTCAGTCGAGCCTTTGTTCTTGAATCAAGTATGACCGGAGTTGACCACAATAGTATTCAGCTGCTGTGGGTTCAGGAGATAACTGATTTGTTAGTACAGACTCCGGTTTATGTTTTTTGGATCCTCTAGAACCCTGTAGAAGTTTCTAGAGACTTCTAGAAAGTTCCACTATTTTTACGAAATTTAAAGGGTTTGGTGAATGGAAGCTTTTTGTATGATATAAAAAAAAGGGGATCTATTAGCTACAGATTTAAGTCAGATTTTGTATTTAATAGTATAAGACATAAAAAAAGTAGGAGGAAATGGGACCTTGTAACAGTACTTACATGTTTATCCTTACATACAAGGAATGCATACTATATATATATATATATATATATATATATATTCAACACATACACAAAGAACATTCAAATAGACCAGAGATCTTCACAGATACTTAACTACAATGGGACATTCACAGACAAATTGACTTGAATTAAAAAGATCACATACAATAAAAACAACCAAAACTTAACTATTCAAAATCTCCTGAAGATTTAAGTCTGAAACATATGTAGAGCACAAGTATATGAAATGATAAAAACCTAAATATGGTTAATCATTGGATGGAGGAGGCAAAACATAAAAACACAACTTGCCTCAAGTGTCAAGATCTTTGTTGTTATCTCTCTGTTCAATTTCTAAGGCTGTGGAAGTAGATGAAAATAGATGGACAAAACATGCATGGCAGTTTCTTCATATGTGTTGGAACCATTTCTTCCCATATCTTTGAATGGTTCACTCACTTTATATATATATATATATATATATATATATATATATATATATATGAATGCTTGTGTCCTTGTATCCCAACCACCAAAAGAGAGGGTGAATCAAGAAAATTATCTTTTATTGGAGTTCACAGAATACCCAACTTCCACTTCTGCTTTGCATAGGCAGCATTGTCTGGTCAGCTCCCAATACAAATGTCCTTGATATTATACTAAATTATCTGATGGTGAGGCTCCAGTCCTAGAGCTTTGGAGTATTCTTTCATTACCATTACTCACAAGTCCACTCAGACATGGAGTTGTAGTACCTGATAGATGGTCAAACAGTTCTATTTGGAATCTTAACTGTGTGCAAATAAATGACTGATATTAAATTGAATTGTTGGTGTTACACAGCAATACTTGAAACTGTGGGCAAATGAACTATTAATGTTAAATAGCAATATTTGAAACCCCTTTTCTGTCTGCAAAGAAATTATTAATAGTAAATAGAATTATTAGTGTTAGATAGCAATACTTGCAACTGTTTAACTGTGTGCAAACAATGACAATACTTGTATAGAAAAAATTTGCATTAACTTTTTTTAAAAATAAAATTATCTACAAACTATTCACTTACAAATCATATGTATGTCATTTAACTGTGTACAAACAAATGACTGGTGTAAATTTGATTTGTTAGAGTTACATAGTTAAATGGTTTTAAAATATTGCTATACAAAAACTGATTGAGATTAAATAGAATTATTAGTGTTAGAAAGAAATACATTTAACTGTATGCAAACAAATGTGCTCTGGCTCATTTAAGTCTTATCTACAAAATATACATTTACAAATCATACATATTAATATATGTAAAAACAGGATTCGGCATTAAATAACCTACAAGGGTTGATATGCCATAAAATCCAATCAACCAACTCCACTACTACTTAGGTAATCAATGAAACCTGATGACCTCTGCAAGTCTTTGTCAACAGCTGTTTTCAATTTGGAATGCTTGAGCAAGTATATCTTGTTACGCCTAACCTACTGAACAAGATGTTGAACTTTATCAAAGATTCCAATTATTTTAGATTTTTTAAAAGGGAATTTGAAAGTAAACACAAGTTTGAGCAACCAAGATGTTTTACTGGAGTGAATCAATAATAATCAGCTGGAGATCCAACAAAGAAACTAGCCATCAAAAAACTTGAGCAGAGTCAAATTTTGCAATATTCCAAGATACCAGATTGAATCCAAAGATTTTTCTTTTTTACAAATTTTCAACGATGATTTTTAGCAACTTGTATTTCAATGTTATATCATCAATTTGATACAACTTGTTGGCCAATCATTGCTGCATTGTTTACTCTTTATTTTCATATGTAACATTTAAACATTAATTGTTTATTCTTTATTTTCATATGTAACATAAATATCAATTGTTTATTCTTTATTTTCAATATTGTCTATTCTTTATCTTACACCTTTGATAACAAGTAATGAAAAAATTGTCATTAGTCATTTTACGCCACCTGTGGAAAAAAAAAAGAACAGCGGCAAAAGAAATTAATGATGATGAAGACTCAGGAACTGTCAATAAACATGTGACACAAAACTGGTTTAGATGTTCCAAGAAAGGTGATACCAGCTTTGAAAACAAACCAAAGTCAAGGAGACCTTCTGCTATGGAAGATGAGGCTTTGCTTGAAATGGTTGAATGACAGCCAAACACAAGAACTCATACACTGTCAGTAGAACTCTGTTCTTCACAAGGTACCATCAAGCAATGCCTTTGTAAGTGAACAGACATGGAAATAGCTTAAAATATTGCAAAATTTTTTTTACTCGCTCTAATAGGTGAGTGAGGAACAAAAAACATGGAAAAGGAAGCTAAGTAGTGAACTCAGTACATTGCACTTTTAAGTGTTGTGTAAAAGCTTGAATAAATTAAAAACTTTCCAGAAATTTGATCATCAATAACCAAACAATGTAAATAATCTCTTGACAAGTGCAGAAGGAAAATTTGAAGCAGATTACATTGAAATGTTGTCTAACTTGTCATTCAATTTAAATCTACAAACTATCTAATGTGATATTCTTGACCGTTTTCAATAACCTGAGTAATCAATATATAATATGCATGGTAGACTCACAGGAAAATTCCTTATCTTATAAACAATATACAATAGTGGATTAATTGACAGCAATAAAATCCATCAAGCAACATTCAATCATTACTGTATTCATGCAAGCATTAACTTCCAAATTATCAAAGTAGAATAGCATCTAAGATCTATTTATGACAAGTTCTTTTTTATTCTTTAATACAGAAGAACCTACACACTTTTGTGTTACAGTTGTTTCCAGAAGTTGACTAGTTCTCCTGGCTTTAGTTCTAGCTGCAACCTAACCCTGCCTTTCTAAGTACTGTGGGAGGTGCTGCATTTTGTAAAATAATACTTTTTACCTTGAAAATGAAGACAAGAAACCACTTTTCTGTTTTACTTCAATTTTGCTTACATCAGGCATGAATCCATCTCTTTCCTGTAGGAAAAACTGAGCTCTTTAGCCTTAATACTGTCTCTGGTCTAGGAGGAGGAAAACTGTATGCAAACATGAAAATGGACCTTGTGTCACATCTTGCCAGTGGCAGAGGGTTTGGGAAAATAAATACTCTGCTAAGATTAGTAAATATTCATAGCATCTGAATCCTAAAACTGTCAAGATACTTCAAAACATTGGAAAACCTTAATCTGAGGAGAAATTATGAAATTAAGCATAGTTGATCTTGTGTGAAGAAAGGGAGGAGGGCAACAAATCCTATAGAATAAAGTCAGTATAATAAACAACATTGGAAAATAAGTTGTTTGAAAGAACTAGTAACCTCCTTAGTTGGCCAAGCATAGAAATGAAAAAAAAAGCCTCTAATTAAGAAAGAAAGGACATTATGCTTAAGACTAAAAAATTTCACCAACTAATTATACTATGAATGGTACAACAAAGACACTCTGGTTCAGTTGAAGAGGGAGACAAAATTATAAAGGTTCCATTCACAACTGAATTGTCCTACAGGACAATGGCCAAGTGGATATAAGTATTAGTCAAGTGTATCTAGTTATTTGGTGGTTGTGAGTTCAATCCTTAGGTCAGGTAGGGCATGAAAAGTCATATGCTCTGGGTCAGAGGAAGAGAAAAGCAACATCAAGGAATAATTAACTATAAGCAGGAACAGCAGAATGCAAACAACCTACTCTCATGGATTGAATAATAGGTTGAGTTTCATTTCTTTGTTTAATGGCATACCATCCTTTGTGGATTATTTAATGCCAAAGCCATCCTTAGAGAATAGTAGTGGTACTATTTAATCCATAGCTGGAGGAGGAATAAGGTGGGGTAATAGTACAACTGGGGTTTGAGCTCATTTACAACAATATCACAGTCCAGCACATTAGCCACTATGCTACAGGGATTTCGCTTGAATAATGGGTTTGGTTTGAAATTCCCAAACTGTTATGAATATGATGGACACCTGAAAAGAGCCAGGAAGTACAACAACCAAAATGTTGTGATTATAATTACAATCAAGGTCAAAACATTTGTAAGAGTAGATTGGTGAATAACTTCAAACTGCTTAATTATTTACTGCAAAGTGAAAGTTATAAAAGGATATCAGTTGATGTTACTCTTATATTGGACTGTTTTCTGATATATATTGATTGCTTTTTATCTCTTAAAAAGGTCATAACCTAAACTTTTTTTAATGTATTATTTTTGGTTTGGTTTCTTTGTTTAATGGCATATCAAACTTTGTAGTTTGGATTATTTTTGCTTACTATATTGAAATATAATGCCAATCCAGTCATCATTTGTTATGCCTTCCTGGGCATCTCTCCTTTTTACTATCTACACATATCAACCTAAAAAAAAAAAAAAAAAAAAAAAAAAAAAAAAAAAATCTTTGTACAAAACATACAATTTTAGTACAATATATATATATATATATATATATATATATATATATATACAGATCCAATCTTCTAAAGGAATTCATCTGATAGTTCCTAAAAATGCCCTCTTAATTTCTTTTCGTTACTCTTATTTCTGAAATCATCCAATTCACACTAATTAAAAAAAAATACTATTGCTGTTTTTGATCTGATTAAACAATTTGCTCCAAAAATATATTACTCTATTAGCAAAAAATCCAATTGCTTGATAGACTTAATTTTTGAAATTTAAGTTTCTTGATAGCAATTTGCTCCCAGTCATAAAACCAGTCAAATAAATGAATATAAAGACTGATTTATGATGGCAACTTTAATTCTGATCAATGAAATGCAGATAACACATTTGCATATCATGTGACTTTTTGAGACCTAAATTTTAGCCTAATATTTGGGAGTCACAATATATGTGAGATACAAACTAAACCTAGCTTTGACCAACTATTTACATAAAGTTTATATCTAACGTGTGGAGGTACCTGCTAATATTATAACCACTTTAATCAATTTGACAGGATTATTAAAATAATTTTAGAAGTTTAACAAACAATGAAAAAAAATAAAAATAAAATGATATGCATACATACATAGTTTGGTATATTTATAAATAAAGAGTGCTCAATATCAATGATAGAACCTATATAACTCTAAGGAAGGGTAGTGTAGACAGTCAATCACCAGCCTATTAGCTTAGTGGTAGAGTGTTTGCCAATGGCCTGGGAGACCGGAGTTCAATCTCAGGTAGAGCCATACCAAAGACTAAAAAAAAAAAAAAAAAAAAAAAAAAAAAAAAAAGGTACTTGATACCTCCTTGCCTAACATTCAGAATTATAAGGTACGTTTCAAGTGTAAAGTAGAGCAATCCAGGGAAAGGAGTAGTGCCCTCTCCTACACCTCAGTTCAGTCGCTATTGAAAAGGGAGCTTTCAGGTAGCCCTCAACTACAGTCACTAACTTTTTACAAGACAGTCAATAGTGCTTGGTGACTTGTCACTTTGTCACCTATATGATTATTGCATAAGCAAGAAACTGACCATGGACCATGAATATGCTACCATATATATATATATATATATATATATATATATATATATATATGTAAAATCAAGTCATGTTGCTAACACAGATTTCCCCGACTCTCGCTTTCCATCCATCCCTATCATCCATCGCTCCTGGTAGGTCTTCCAGATTACATCCTGTGTCTGCAAAGAGCTGTTGTAGGTTCTTGGTTGGCTAATACTGGCACATCCATGTGAAGAGGTGGATACAGACACATCTCCACAAGGTATTAATGTAAAAAAATTAAACCTTTTCTACATGGGGGGAAGGCTTCAGTTACATTCCTGTACCATTAAAAAAATTTTTTATAGTTTGAAGAAATATGATTGCTTTCCATGTTACAGAAATAAAAGAAAATAGTGATCAATACTAAACTTATAATTTATAAATTATATCACTTTAAAAAAAAAAAAAAGTTCATTCTGCTTTCCAACAAGATTAAAATTATATACGTAAAATACAAAAAAAGGATACTTATCTGTGTGTGAAGTTAAAGCAAGTTAAAAATATACATAGATTAGATGACTCATTTTAAAAATGTTAACAGAAAGCCTGTCAATAAGAAATAAAGCTAATTCTATTTTCTCTACTTTGAAATCATATACACTGCACTTCAATATACAGGCATATAATAAATCATTTCCTGTAGGCTATCAATTTGCTATTATTTTTTCATTAAAGTTTTCAACAACATAAAAACTTTAATAATTTTAGATACAAATTATTAAATTCTATTTAGATTTAAAATACCTTATTATTCACAATTAAAATAATACAAATTCAGATATTTTTACCAGCTTTCAATTATCAAGTCATATGTTAGTTTGTTTTTTGTTTAAATTATAGCACATGTAACAAACTATATTCAAAATTGTTCAATATTAAAAATAAATAAATAAAAATCACTTAACAGCCACACCTTATTTTATGCCAAAGTTTAATTTCTTTTTTTCATAGGATTAAAATCAGATATTAAATGCAATGTATGTAACCATCTTAGTGTAAAATGTATTAAAAGTTGATAAAAATTTACATGTGATTACTGAAATTTGTTTTATTTCTTTTGTACAATCTCAAAAGAAAACCATTAATGCAATTTTCAATAATGTGTTTGCAAAAAAAAAGAAAGCAAGAGAAATCATTGGTAGACTTAAATTCTTTTAATATCTTTATAATTCTTTTAAGTCATGTAAAACAAATAGTAAACTTAAGTTATAAAAAGGATTGAAATCAATCATTATCTACTTTATTTTCTATTCAAGAAAAAAAAACTAATGATTCTTTTCTATCACCAGAGATTTTCTTCTGTCTCTTATTCAATTTTGCAATTAAACATCCAAAAGTAGCCTATTAGGTATAACTCCAGTCAAATGGACCCAAAATCAATTGATTTTGAATTTCCTCGTCTTTATATTCAACTTTGATATTTTACAAAAAATGGATATGAAATGTTTTTTCCAATTCATGATCATCTTAACTTTCAGGCTTAAAACATTATTCCCTCATTTATCTTATTTAAAGAAATTTTTTGAAATTACAGAAGTTTTCTTTTAATTTTTATATTAAGTTTTACTTAACATAAAATTAAAATCCAAAACAAATAAAAGCTATCATTTTCAATAGCCATTGCGTTTTTACCAAAATCTGGGACTGCAGAATACACAGACTGCATCTCTGCAGAGGGGTAAAACTCCTCCAATGAGTGTCCTGGATATGACACAAAACAATCAGATGGTGAGGTTCCTGTAATGCTTTGGGGAATGCAGAGTAGTCATTTATTGGCATTGCTCCCAGGTCCACTCTGATCCAGAGTGCTAGTACCTGATAGGGTCTTATCTATGGGTCAAATTAAAGCGTTTGACATTTAAACTGTACTTATGTTAAGCTGAATTGTTTGAAATAGAACTATATATATATATATATATATATATATATATATACACACAATGGTTGATATGCCATAAAACCAAAACAAAACCTTTGAGATCATTTTTCTTTCTACTCCTCTAAATCTCCATTATGTTTTTAGTAAAGTCTTAGCATAGCACATATCAAATCATATACTGGAAACATTTGTTCTTTTGAAAAAAAAAAAAAAAAAAAAAAAAAAAAAAAAAATCAAGTCCACTTGACCAGAGATATACTTTCTATTTTACAGCCTTCATAGAGTCAAGTTATCCTTTGTAGCATGGTAAGTATCCTTTTCTGTAATGCAGGAGGTCTAGGTTCAATTTCACTCCTAGAAGGTCTAACACAGTTTAAATCTTTAAATTCTAAATATTAGTGTGTGTGTATATATATATATTTATTTGTTAAGCAGTCGTAAATGTTGTCATTGCTTCCTGGTAAGATAGATCAATGATGCTACAAAAACCATTGCTCTTCATGTTATTCTTAGAGGCTCCCAAATTGTTGATTTTAAAATTGGATGACACAGATTAAAAATTGTGAATTTTCTTCATGCAAGGAGAAAAAATCTGATGAAAGAAAGACACCATTGGATATGAAGAATGAGAAAATTATAAGAACAAAAAAAAAAAAAAAAATCATCCAATGTGAAGGAAATAGTTCATTCAGAAAAAGCTCCATACAAAAGTAACAAAATATAAAATAAAATTTAATAGCAGTTGCCAGTTTCTTGTTTATATATCTTATCTACTAAAAAAAAAAAAAAAAAAAAACACACACACACATATATATATATATATATATATATATATATATATCACACATACATACACAATCTCTCCATACAAGCAAGATGTGACAAGTTTTATTTTTTAAGCAGAGTTTAACAGGTTTAAATTCAGAGTTTTCCTTCAAGACTGCTTGCTATATAAATGTTAAAAAGACAGTCTACCCTACTATTTACCCCAAACTGGAGGAAGGATAGTTTGATGCATATCCTTGTCAAGAGTATTAGGGCTATGGAAAATACAAAAAGCCTTGTCCATTTCCTATGATGATAACTATGACACCACTAATTCTTCAGGTCAAAAAAATTTAACTAGTATAGGAAGGAGGTAATAATATTAAGTTTTTTTTCTTCACTTAATTTTTTTTTTTTTTTTAGTTATATTTCACTATATTTAGCCATATATAAATCTAACCTGGCAAATAGGAATAAATCCACTAAAACTGACATTTTCCTTCTCCCCCATGTTTATTCAACTGAGTAAGAGATGAAAGATACAAAGTTCAAATACAGTTGTGTTAATCAAGCATGCATTGCTATCAATAGACATCCTGATAATATCGCTATTTCTAATGCAGACATTTATATAAGAATAGCCAGAATAGATTTCAATGCTAACAAAAGTAGGAAGTAACAGTTTCAAGTCAGCATCATGTCTCTGTGAACAGACAAGTGTCATAGCAACAGCAGCAGATGATGGAGATGGTATGAAGAGGCAGCAGCAAAGATACTGTATATTTATCAATATTTAAAATGCTGATTTCTGCTACTATGAATAAACACAAGCAAGTGGGGAGAAAAATCTACTAAAGAAGATAGTTTTTCATGGTTGATTAAATAACTAACATTTTTTTCTCAAGTTGATAGCTTTTCAGATTTTTACAGCCTAGATACATAATAGTAAGATTTTGTGTTGTTTTTCTTTTAAAAGTACATATAATTTAGATATTATATGCAATATAAATCAGATTCTTCAGTAAAATAGATTGTATATTTATAAATATAGAGTCCTCATTATCGGTAATAGAGCACATAAGTCTAAGTAAGGGTCAACTATGAGAAACTGACAGTTACCAAGTGCCGTCGACTGTGTCTACACTATTGCAACTTATATACACACACAAATACATTTCAAGTATAAAATAAGAAAACCTGAGAAAACTCACAACAGAGAGTTTCACATAATCAATCCTCAGGTGAGCTAGTATCCAACACATCTAATTAAAACCAGACAAATAGTAGAAATTAGACATGTTGAATACTAGCTCACCTGAAGTTCAACGTGAAATACGAGTTTTTAACCCGTTTTATTCTTGTCTTATTTTATACTTGAAATATATTGTTATATTGCTTTGCATTTTCATGCATTAGGCACTGTAAAAAAAATTTTGAAAACACTTAAGTGTGTGTGTGTGTGTGTTGAGTGAATAATTGTATATTATGTGGCCATCTTTGTTAATTATGCTCTAAAATAAAAATTAAGCTTAGAATTGTAATCTTAACAGAAAATATACAATGTTAATTTGTAATTTTCTTTTCTTTTTGCAGAGTCAAATATGTTTATTCATTCTTGTTCCTACCTGTTAAATCATAAACAAGCACTAAATAAAAATCTGTAAACATTATCTAAGTTCATTGTCATCATAAATGTTAGCTAGTTTAACAATTTTCGAATAAGAAAATCATATTCATATTTGAATTTTAATGGACACTGGATGCCAGCTGCTAGCAGTTGAATAAATCTAACACCACCAGAAGAAGGCTGGAGGGCACATGACTGAAACATCAGAAAAAAAAAAAAAAAAAAAAAAAAAAAAAAAGGCCAATAAAAAGAGAAAATTATTATATTCAAGTACTTTAAAATTTACAAAAATCTTATTTTCTTTGTTATTCAAATTTTCTCTTCATTCACATTCAGCCAAGTAAATTTCCATTGAACTAAATCAAGAATGAAATTTCCTCCTATTTATCTATTAATTAGAATATTGTAAATATAAAATAAAAACTGAATGCATATGCACACACACACATTAAAAATTTGATGGTTTGGTTATTTAGTTTAATGGCACATGAAACTGAGTTATTTAATGTCAAATCACACACACACACACACACACACACACATATATTAAAATCTTTATACCAAATCAATAATTCTGTTAGTGTAAAAAAACTCAGATTGTACAATTTGCAAATTCTACAAACTGATATCTCGGGAAAAAATTCAGTAGACAAAAAACACACGTTAGTTGAAAATAATCAAGCAGCACACGTATGTCTAGTCAAAAGAAAAAAAAACACCGACAGAATTACCTAAGCTAAAATGTAATAAAATGCTCAATACATGAGATAGAGTTAATATTAGGAAAATAATTCCAACATGGCCAAGAGCGAGTCTAGGTTTCTCCAAACAGTTATTCAGGATCACACTGGCGATCCTGAAGAGCCATTTGGTGAAACCTAAGTAGACTCACTCTTGGCCATGTAGGAATTATTTTCATTATACATGATTTGTTAATGAACAGTTTATAGGTAACTTTATTTTTAAACAAGTCAGAGTGCATTTGTTGTTTGCACATAGTTAAATGGTTTCAAATATTGCTACCTCAATGCAATTGACCCTCAGCCACTGCTTTCTAGCACCTCTAAGATAAAATAGGGTTGAAAACTTATTCGCCAATAGTCCAGGAGACTGGGGTTCAATACAAGGTAGAGTCATACCAAAGACTCAAATGGTACTTGATACCTCCTTGCTTAACACTCAGCATTATAAAGGTACATATCAAGAGTAAGGAGTAGTGGCCTCTCCTACATCTCAGTGTAGTAGCTATTGAAAATATAGCCTTCAGGTCACCCTTGACTACAGTCAGCCAGTGTACTTTGCCACAAGAGCAATTTGAAGAATATGTTCAGGACAATCATATAGGTGCTAAGCCTTGACATGACAAGCAAACTGATTGGATCAGGGCTTTCTGACCATCTGTGTAGCACAGTAAGGACCAAAGTGGAATATTGCAGGTTACATAACCAATTCAGTTGCCAGTCAATGACTGCTCAGCCATGAGGATCTTATCCTAAAGCATTACAGGTTGCTACACACAGATAACAGGTGGCTTCATTAGGCTGAGGAGAGGGTCTTACTTCTCTGCAGACGTGTAGTCAGCACATTTTATAGTCTCAGCTGACAGGGCAGTTAAGAATTTGAGTTCTGACCCTTAGATCAAAGATTTAAAAAAAAAAAAAAAAAAAAAACTGTCAGAAAGGGTAATTAAAGTTTATGAATGTTAATATAAAAATAAATGGCTTAATTCCTGCTCAGAATAAATCTCAAAGTACTATTAGTAATAAAGAGAAATGTACCAATTAAATATGACTGAACTGATACTTTATAAAAGATATCCCCATTGACATTTACCTAACTTATAAAAACAAAAGAGAAATGATTGTGTATTAACGTCACAAAACTTCATACTCCAGAAGCACAAAAATTCTTAGATTTTGTAGAGGAGTATATTGGTCAATTCAAAAGCCAGCATCAAATGATATATAAAATAGAAATGTCCTTTTCCATTTCAAACATTATGATTAACTAACAAGAGGCAGGAAACCACCCACTCATTTATGTCCGTTTGGATTATCAAAAAGATGTCTTTATAAGATAGGACATTTAGAAAAAAAAAGCCTAAAAGAGACCTAAAATGGCAATAAAATATTGTCGTTATATGAATAGACAGAAAAAAGTCACTTTTTCAAATCAGTCAAAATTCAATAGGGAAAACAATTAAACTGTTGAAATTTCTAGATAAGACTGTTGTAATCAATATTTAATCATCTTCATTTGACAAAGGTATTCCACATCATCTACTATTGTCACCATGGAAATTGCTTTCACTTTAAACTATATTGTACACATTGGAGTTTGGCAATGTTTTTTGACTGCATAAAATATCAACAAGTGATGCAAACATTTTTTTTTTTTTTTAAAAACAGAATTTTTGTATAAAACAAAAATGAATGAAAACAAAAAAAATCAGCTGTCAAAATCCTTGATTATACATATAAGAAAATTGAGATGAGTGCATCAGTCTAAACTAGGATTTGAATAAGATGTTCCTGTCACTGATGGCCTTCAGTTTTATTATCATGGATATGTCTTTGCCTGGACAGTATTTCCAGCTTTAATCCCTGGCCTGTTAACAGTTCCTCCTAGCTGTCAACTGTTTTGATTCACTGTTGACATTGATGCTTATGCCATTGGTTGAATTGGTTATCAGTTTGGCCTTCTCTACATTGATTTTCCATATTGTTGTGTGTAGAGATTGCCTCGTCATAAACTGTGTTTGAATTGCCTGCAGCTCAACATCAAACATGGAAATTTTGGTGTCATGCTGGAGAGCAATTTGGAGCACTGATCAAAACTTTTAGAGAGTATGATGAATAAATAAATAAATAAATGCAGCATCTTTTTCATAGAAAATGAACATTCATAACAGACAGAATTAAAAAAAAATAAATAAATAAAAGAAAATGAAACTCAGGAATGCCAGGTTTAGAAAGTTTTAAATGATTTTCATAGCCACTCAGATTTCAGACATTATTCTTATTTAACATCTTTATCAATATCATGAAAAGTAAATATTTAGAATATTGTCTACAAAAGAAACTGGATTAGCATTTTCAACATAACTGTTAAAGAAAAAATAGATCTGATAAATTTTATGCTTGAAAGAAAAAAAAAATGTAAATGTTTTTAAATCAATAGGTCCACAAATGACTTCAAATAAGGTATTTAGGTTTCTTTTTATTCATATATTTGTGAATATAAAATTATAAAAAACCTAAATATCAAATTTGAAATCATTTGCAGACACACACACACATATATATATATATATATATATATATATATATATATATATATAAAATGCATCTTTATTTTTATTTATGCAGCTAAAGCTAGAGAATCTACCAATGGTAAAGTCATCATCATCATCATCATCATATCGTGCTGGCAGCACGGATATAATGGTAAAGTAATTTCAGTCTATTTATAAATCTACTATTCATAAACATAAGTACTGTTTATAGACAAGCCTTCACTTTCAAAATGTATTTATATCTCACCACTTTCACTTGTAAATTTTATGTAACAATATTATAATGTATTATTCAAGTAACCAGTAGTTAAGAATGATAATTTATACTAACATGTCAGGAACAATTTATTTTCATTTCTTTCAATTACATGGCAGCTTTTAATATACAAGTATTATAGGATTGTATAACCTAATAATATTTGGGTTTTACTTCTTTTAAACTCTTTGACACTACAATGAAAAAAAATAAATAAAGTAACCAAAAAATATTTTACAATTTTACAAAATATTCTATCTTAAAGTAAATACAAAAGTATATTCGGGAGAAAAAAAATTATTAACACACTTCAACACCATAAAGCAACTTCACTTAGTGCAGAAGCTTTTCAGTGGACTGTCTGGCATCTGTGCCAGATACTTGAGGCTGAAAGGCCTTCGGCTTGGGCTGGGCCACCTTCTAGTGGGCGAGCTGCATCATTGATACCTTTATTATATCACTGGACCTTGCTGTCCCGTTTAAGCTATAATCAGGCACACACACCTGGACCCAGATTTGGGTCCATGTCCAGTTAGGCCCACATTGCACTAAGTGGGCCGATGACCAGCATAGTCAAGCAGAGCTTGAGCCTTGGCTTGTGCCCGACCTTCCCCTCCCCTAATCCCCACCATAATCAACCTTTGGATCATTGTCCTGTCTGGTGAGAGACAGAGACAAATATCAACCTCACATCAGATGTGTTGTACAAAGAGTTTCAACATATTCATAACTTCTATTTCTTTAATTCACATATAAAATGACAACCAATTTTTAAAAAAATAAATAAACTCATTAGATAACAATGCCATACTTTAATGTAAAGAGGAATAAAATATATATGGTCAATAATTTCATTATTGATACTGAGAATTATAGAATACTTGCTGTGGTTTATCTCAATAAAACATTGAATAAGTTGACCTAAAGATGTTTATTTTGTATCTTGATTTAGGCCTGTAGATTTTAGGAAAAGTCTTTTACTCCATACTAACATCAGTTCTCATTTATGTATGCATAAAAGTGACAATATCAATTAGTATAAATATCTCCTAAGAATAAATAACCTGTAAGTTGGACAAACCAGTTTGGCCTATTGTAAGTTCCAAAGGAGGGATAGGCAGCAGGAAGAATATCCAGCCCATAAAATCTCTGCCACATAGTTAAATCAAGTCAAATTCATACAGACCCAGAAACTCATGAAAGGACTGAAATGGAACAAGATGAGTATCATCTAAGAATAATTTAGGCTCAGAATTCAAAAATAGCAAGAGGGAAAATTACTATTGATTTTAATGATGTGTCAACCCATTTAGAGTTATTCTATGCCAAGAAGTTGGGGAATTGTATACATTGTACATTTAAAAAAAAATTGTTTTTGCTGTTATATGATCTTAAGTATCTTAATACTAACAACTATATGGTTTCAAGTAATTATTTCCATTTGATAAATCATTTGTACACAGTTATATGGTTTCATGTAACTAAAAATAATCCTCAGTAAACAATCATTGCTTCAAGTAACTATTCTTAATAGAAATAATTTGTATACAGTAATATAGTTTCAAGTAAATATTCATATTTGATAATAGTTTGTTTGCACAGTTATATGATTTCATGTAACTAAAAATAATCCTCAGTAAACAATTTTAGCTTCAAGTAACTAGTTTGGTTTGATGGTATATATACCATTGTAGGTTATTCAATGCCAAATCCTGTTTATACATATATATTAAATATATATGAATTGTTAATACATTTTTTGATAACATCTTTAAACAAACCTGAGCTTATTTTTTGCACACAGTTAAATGGTTTCAAGTATTGCTATCTAATATAAATAATTCTATATACTATTAATTATTTGTTGCACACAGTTTCAAATAGTTTCAAAAATTGCTATATAACAGTAACAATTTAACATCAGCCATTTGTTTGCACACATTTAAATTGACATACATGATATGTAAGAGATTAGTTTGTTAGTAATTTCACTTTTAGATGGATTAGAACTAATTTTCTGCATACTAGTATCGCTATTGTTTCTACATAGTTAAAAGGTTTCAATTATTGCTATCTAACACCACTAATTCTATTCAATATTAATCATTTGTTTGTACACACTAAAGCAGTTACAAGTACTGTTATTTAATACTAATCTATTCAACATTACTTCTTCATTTCTACACAGTTAAATGGTTTCCAAGTATTGCTATGTATCACTAACAATTCAATTAAACATTAGTCATTTGTTTACATACAGTTAAATGATCAAACAGTTTTATTTCTAACAATTCAATTTAGCATAAGTCATTTGTTTTCACTCAGTTTAAATGTCAAACACTTCTATTTGACCCATAGATAGGACCCTATCAGGTGCAACCACTCTAAGCCAGAGGGGACCTCGGAGCAATGGCAATGAAGGGATACTTCACATTCCCCAAAGTTCCAGTATTACTGGAACCTCACCATCAAATTGTTTCGCGTCCTATCCAAGACTCATGGGTTGTTGGCGCGGTGTGTGTGTGTGGGGGGTTACCTCTCTGCAGAGATGCAGTGTATTCTACAGTCCCAGTCAACTAGGCTAGTTTCATGTAACTTTTAAAAACCGGCTCATTGGCCTAATGGGTAGAGTCACACCAAAGACTTTAAAAATGGTACTTGATACCTCCTTGTTTAATACTCAGCAATATAAGGTATGTATCAAGGGTAAAGTGGAACTATCCAGGGAAAGGAGTATCGCCCTCACCTACACCTCGGTGTAGTAGCTATTGAAAAGGGAGCCTCCTGGTCGCCTTCAACTACGGTCAACAACTTTATTCTTAATACAAATTATTCATAGTGTTACGGCCACCGGCCACGGTAGGATTATAGTGCAAGAACTACTATGTGGACCGGAAGTGGGGGAAGGCGATTGGCGAGTCTTCGAGCCCTAGCAACAGGGGAAGAAGCAGCCAAGAAGGGGCAAAGGTCTTGACCCGGATAAGAAGACATGCCATGGGTCGAGACAGGGAGGGCGCTTTACCGCCAAAAAGAAAGAAACCCAAAAAGTTAGTTTCGAGCTTCACCAAGAAAGAGAAAGGTCGCCTTTTCACGGGGTCCGGTGAAAGGGGAAATCCTAGTCCCAAAATGGCATATAGAAGCATTTAGCTCCGTTGGGTAAGAACCTGAGGCTCAATGTAAAAGAAAAGGAAAAACTGGTGCCTTGCAACTCGTAAATAGGAGATTAATGAATATAAGAGAAAAAAGAAAAAAATTAACAAAAGAAGGGAAAGATAAAAAAAAAAAAAAAAAGTTAGTCAAAATTTTTATCAAGAATAATATATGTAACCTAAATAAAGGTCCAAATCAAGACTATTCCAAAGAAACATTTTTTGAGGCTGTTCATCAGCAGCTAGTTTCGGCAGAAAACCTATTTATGTAAAATTTGTATATCCATAAAGACGAAGAGGAGAGACTCTTGTTCTTCGGTGAAAGAAGAAAAAAAAAATACTTTGTCTTATTGGAAGGACCTAGTCAGATACTATTGGGAGCGACTTGTCCTCCACATTTCTGTACATTTTTTGTTGTATTCGTTTTGTTCTTTGTTTGTCTGTTGTCACAGTTGTGCTTTCTTTTAAATGAAAAAAATGTATGAATGATACATATATAAAGAAAAGGAAAAAAACCAACTGCGCATTATATTGTTTGTCTGGTTCAGAATTCCCCACGTATCCATTCACATCACGTTGACCTCTTTAACCTTCAAACCCTCATTCGTCCGTGGTCTTAGTAACCCACACATAGGACTCCGTCCATATCTCGAAAAATTAAAAATACGGGTGGAAACTCGTAACAACAGTTATATGGCATCAAGTATTCCTATCAAATATAAATAGTTTTTAAACAGATCTACTTGACCCATAGATGAGACCCAAACAGGTATTACGACTGAGGTCAGAATGATACTGAGAGTAATAGCAATGAAGGGTATTCCTCACTTCAAAGGGCTTCAGAACTGGAGCCTCCCCATCAAATGCAGTTTAGTATAATAGCCAGGACACCTCTTTTTATTGGTGAGTGAGGAGGAGTCTTACACCTTTGCAGGTGATAAATTCAGCATATTCTACACCCTGCCAACAGGGTATGGCAAATTAATATGAATATATGTATCAATTTTAGTTGGTGCATTTTTATTTAATAATGAGGAATATATACTGTACATACACACATGCAGAAAGGGAAATTCAATTAATAACTTAGAAGAATTGAAGTAAGGTCACTTATGTGAAATTGCTAATAGTCTAGATAGAAACAGGTTTGAGCATGTATCTAATAGTATATAAAGTCCTATTCAAACACACTTAACTTTAATTCTGTGAGATAGAATTATCTGATAGTATTTGAATTATATAGAATATTGGAACCAACAAACAGAAAAGGTGAGAAGCCCAACATTCAGACTTTATGCACACCCTCTGTACAGCTCTAATTTGGAACCAACAGCTTCCTAAAATTGAATGAGATATTGAAAAGTCAACATTTTTCATCAACTGTCTTAGAGGAAGTTATTGTGTGCAATTGAAACAAAAGTAAACCAGAAATTTTTCTCATAGATGGAATGAAAATGTTGATAGAAAAATGTATATTATTAAATGGAAAAATAGAAATATGTATAGCATTAAATGGAGATTTTATCTGGTGATGGTTTTGAAATATACTGAAAATCAAATATATTTATATAAAAATATCATGTTGCTCTACATTTATTAGTTTATAATCCAATACTTCATAAATATGAAACTAAACACAAAAAATTGAATAAAATTAAAAATGATCCTCTGCTTAAGCTGGAAGATGTAAATTCATGGATATGTTTAAATTTCTATAAAATGAATTTTTATTTTATTTTAAGAAATATAAATATATATATATATATATATATATATGATTTCTTCCACAAACAGAACACAAAATTAGAAGGGACTGACCAGTAGATTAATTCCACTCCTGTTTCTTAATCGTTCTAACATATAACATGTTAACACCCTCTGCTCACGCCTGTGAACGAAAGAATTTGTAACTTTGTAATTGGATTTCCACTTTATGTTTTTTTATTTTTATTTTCTGATTTTTAATTTATTTTTTAATTTCTTTGATTTTCCTTATTTATCTTCTGAATACGAACTGTAACTCCTCATTCGCATCTCTGGGAGTATTGTAAAAGAGTCATCTGACAAGACGGAGAATATACCAACAATATTCTCCGCCGAAATAAATTTATTATGACGGCTTAACCAAGTTTGAGTCTCCATTTAATTGTACTATATATATATATAGAGTCAGGCTTAAAAAATTAGTTAATTCTTGAAAATAGATAACTTGTGCTTACTAACATAATTTAAACAGTTTGAGGTGCACACAATTGATCTTATATGCTTCATAAAAATACAGTCAATACACATTCTGAGTATGACACTAAACTGCATAAGGTAATGAGGCTCCAGTTTTAGAGATCTGGGAAATCTGGATTACCACTTCATTGCCATTGCTCCCAAGTTCTCTCTGACCCAAAGTGTTGTACCTGTTAGACTGCCATTTATGGGTTAAAATATGTCTGAAATTATTAGTATTAGATAGCTATATGGTTTCAAGTATTCCTATGTGCAAATTATTTGTATTAATAGTTGCTTGAAGCTTTGTTTACAAATTATTAGTTACTTGAAAAAAATGATTGCTTGAGGGGAAAAATGATTTTAGCATTAAATAATCCAAAGGTTGACATGCAGTAAAACTAACCAACCAATCAAAATACACTAAAATTGAAAACTACCAATGAAAAGAAAAGGAAATAAATGCCCTACAGCCTATCTGATTTAACCACGAATATGTAACAATTGAGGTGAATTAGAAGCAATCAGCTAAAATTTGAACAAGTAAGGGGGAGGATGAAGAGAGCAAAAAAATTAGCCCGCTTTTGATCTAAAGCACTCTTTGGGCAAAATGCCCTCGCAAGATATTGAAAAGTGAGAAGAAAAAGTTGACATAGAATAAAGAAAAAATCTTTAGTATTGGTTTAACTGAAATTCCACTTCATTACATATCTGACAAAACTAAAACAAATATCAATATAAGTACATTGATAGGCAACTTCATAATCAGCAAAATTTAAATTTATTAATCAAAAACAGTAGATAATCTTTAGTTGGCTCAGGATGTAGTTTGGAAGACCTGATGGGAGCGATGGATAATAGGGACAGATGTAGAGAAAGAGTCAGGGAAATTTGTGCTGTCAGCATGACTTAATGATGAAGAATCAAGAACAAGCTATTTAGTGTCAATAAATCTTTCATTCACAAAATTTTTTTTGTTCAACTATCATCACATAATTCAATGATAGCTAGGGCTCTGACTACCAGATTTTTTTGTGTTTACTAGTGGAACCCAAGAGCATACTTTTAAAAATTTGAAATTTTTTACTTTTTAGCAACAGGTTCAAAATTACAATGCTAAACTGAACTCTTAATTTGTGTCCATCATGTTAGCTAAACCCAATCTTTATTTTTTGTTTAACCATATAAATTAGACATCTAGTTATTTCTAACAAGAAACAAAGAGTAAATGTTACTAACTATTGGTCTACAGATACGGTATAGTCAACTTTCATCAATCTAGCACAATTGTGACCTGAAGAGTGCCAGATTAGCAAAAATACTGAATCAGTGAATGATAATTGCTAAACACCACATAACTTTAAAAATATAGCACTTCTTTCTTAGTACCTTATAAATAAAACCATAAGTTTCATACTATTTAAATATTGATCACTTCAAAAATAAATTATAATAATAATAATGGTATTATACACGGTTTTAAAAGAAACCACTGACTTTTATCCTCATTCTCGAAATCCTTTGTTTTTAACTGGAATTTAAGAATTAATGAATATATTGTATACGCACAGATAAAAGGAAAATAAGTTTTTCATTGTTTCATTTAATCAGACTATAGAAGTGCCAATGTTGCAACACTCACACAATCCTTTCACTAATATACCATTGTTCAGATGAACAGATCTAGTACGACTAAAACTGTTCAGTGGATTAGATTATATATATATATATATATATATATATATATATATATATATAGATTAAAGGAGGATAAACTTGTATCTTAAACATTTTCTTTTTATTCCTTTCACTCTCCTACTTATATAAATTTAATTTTTTTATATATTTAATGAGAAAAAAATATTTTTGTTAAAAAGTTGCTACCCAAAATGTAGGGAATTTAAAAGCACATGTGAAAAGAAAAGACATTTGCTTTTACTCTTAGTGAGTGAATGGACAAAAAGCAGTTAAAGAATCATAATGGAAATATGAATCCAGAAGAAAAAAAAAAAATCTTAAAACATAAGTGTTTATTCAATAAATTACTTATGTCTCACTTTATTTAAAAACATTTCTCTAGAAAATTTAATTCTAACCGACCACCATAAATTAATTGTGACTTTATTACTAGCCAAAATTTTAACTCTTTCCATTGACTTTATCGCTAGCCACAGGAAATAGTGATTTTTTTTTTCCTATGGTTAAATTCCCAAAACTTTTAGGTAGCACTTCAGATGTGAATTTCTGATTTTATTTTTTTTTTACAATTTCTAAGAGGGAAGAAAAGTACTGTTATAGAGAATTTTTTTTCTTCACTGTGACGGCCCAGTGGCAGCTACAGGATTAATATGTATGAAAATAAGAACTACTATATGAGAACCGGAAGTGAGGCAGGATGATTGGCGGGTTTTCGAGCCCTAGCAACAGCGATGGACCAACTGAAAAGGGGCAAAGGTCATGACCCAGATAGGGAAAGGACATACGATTGGTCGAGGCAGTTAGGACGTTTTACCGCCAAAAAGAATGAAATCCAAAAGTCAGTTCCGAGTTTCGCCAGAGGAGAGAGAAAGGTTGCCCTTTTTACTAGGTCCGGTAGAAAGTGAAAATCTGGTAGCAGAATGGCCTAATGGAAGTCGTCAACTCCGTTGAACAAGAAACTAAAGTTCAATGTAAAAATGATGCCTTGCGATTCGTTAATGGAAAATTAAGAAATATATAAAAAAAAAGGAGAGAAAAGGAAAAAGGTTAGTCGAAAATTTTCTTATAAATGATACTCATAACCCAAATGAAGGATTGTATCAAGAATATCTAAAGAAACATTTTTGAAGTTATTTATTAGTAACCAGTTTTTGCGGAGAATATATGTGTTTAAAATTTTATATCCACTTCAAATGCGAAGAGGAGAGACTTTTATTATTCACTAAAAGAGGAGAAAGAAGAAAGAAATAAGAAAATAAATATAGAGAGGAAACAAGGAAGTTCCCTCCCTTTAATTGTAAAAGGAAACAAAAGAAAAGACGAACCAAAGAAAAAAAAGAGAACTTTGTTTCTTGAAGGACATAGTCAAACAAAATTGGAAGTGACTTGTCCTCTTCATGTCAGTATATTTTTGTGTTTGTTTTTTTTGTTATTATAATTTTACTTTCTTTGAAATAAAATATATAAGAAAGAGAGATATAGATATATATATATATATATATATAGATAGAGAGAGAGAGAGAGAGAGAAAAAAAACATAACCACGTGTCATATTGTTCGTCCAGTTCGGAATTCTTCACGTTTTCATTTATATCATATCACCGTCTCGACCCTTGACACACCCACATTCATCCATGTCTCGAAAACTAAACCTATACGCAAGCTTTATACCTGACTAGTGATATGGGCTTTCAAAGCTATCAATAAAATATAACTAGTGACGGAGAATATATAGAGCTTGGGTGGTACGGTACTATAGTCAGTGATTCTCCCTGACCTTCCAGGATAATATAACCTCGGAACAAAGATATAGTAACCGTCACAACTATCTATGGAAATAAATAAACAAAAATTCAGAAAGGAACAGGTATTAGAAATGAAAGATTAGAAGTTTAGGTAAAAGCTCCTTTGTCTCTCCTTGGCTGAAGAATTGGGTAGCAAATCAGATGATAGGTTACAATTAGAGGAGTTTAAACATTGAGGCTTTCTTACATCTGTTTAAAGAAACTCCTTGACATTTAGGGAAGAGAAGAGACAGATGGCAGGTTTTGGTGATATGTGGCACCATAGATTTGTTCAAATTGAGAAGGCTAGAAATAAAAGCTACTAAAAAGATATTTATCTTTATAAAAATGAAAAAAAAAAATTTTAAATGCTGAAGCAGAACATGTTGCCAAGTTTAATAGTAAAATAATTTTCAGTTCAGTCTCCTGTATTATAAAGGAGACATTTTTTTTTCTTCTGGGTTTGCTCTTTAAGTTTGATAAGGAACTCAAATCATCAAAATTTAGCTTCAGCAGTGCATATAAAATTCCATGCAGCCTTCTAAACAATCAATCGTGGTTTTTCAGAGCTTCGTAGTAAGATTAATTAAAATTATGAACCTCTACTTGAAGACTTGACATTCCAATGCCTTTTCACAAAATGTAATTTAAAAATGCTAGTAAAAAGCATTTCATCATAAAATTTGGACAACTTATTTACTAAAATTTTAAACTTTAGCTTTTGTTATCAATATACTAAAAATCTATTGAGCATTAACTTGTAGGGAAACAACAAATAATTATCTCCCTTAGATAATTTGTATGTCTAGTAGGAGCCTGTAAGGTGTCACATAACAGTTCAGAAATCACTACTTGATCTCTGTTTACCTCTGTTCTTTGAACAGTAAAGTTACTGTCCCTGACACTGTCAGAGACCAGTAAAGCTATATGACTATGTTACTTCTGAAGTAAGCCTTATTCTATTTTGTACCACTTCCACATATTCATGTTTATAGAACAATATATGTATAATTTTAACTGCAGAGATATATTTGTATATTCTTTCTTTGTATTGCCACCTGCATGTATATTGTGCATATCAAATTTTAAGGGTTCCTGTAAGTGTAATTAAGTTATCTTTTTTGGTTTTTCCTTCCAGTTTGCTCAATGTTAGTATATCAAGGATATACTAATGCCACTATTGGCCATATGATAGTGTGGACCCAACTAAATATCTTTCCCACTACTGAGCATTTTAATAACCTTATTAGTAAACAATACATTTCAATATAGCCTTTTAAACACAACTAGGTTCCTTACCTTATCAATAACTTAATCAAGTAATACTTACAAGCTTTTCACCAATTTTTTTACAGATATTTTTAATCTACTCCTATTTCTTTTTTCTTTGTGAAGGTGCATATTAAAAAAAGAAAAAAATGTCATTTTTGCTGATCTTTATCACCAAGTTGTTTTAAATGAGGCGTTTATCTTCTCCAAATCCAATAAACTTATTATAAGCAGAGCCAAAGAAAACTATGTTTTGGCATTGGACCATACTGCAGCAGCTGGTTGCATACAAGCCAGATAATTGATGGTTAGGTTTGCTATTTTATTCCAGAATATTTTTTTATACATTTGGATAATACATACAGCCCAGCAGGACAATTAACAATGAAATAAGATTATTGACTTAGACAAAGTGCTAATACCTCCGTTACTTCTAACTGAATGTAGACAGCACATTCTCTTTGTTTCCTAACCTGCCACATAAGCTGTGACTACTTGGTAATGCTGTAATCATTGAAACAAATACCTTCAGTCTATCAAAGATGTCTGATACATTTTTAAAACACTAATTCATTATCAGCTAATACTGATTACTTCCTTAGATATTCTTTCGGTTGTTAATGAAATTCCATGTGATCTTAAATAAAAATGCTTTTAAATTATAAAATGTGAATAATGACATTGCTATATTTGTTATGCAGTTATAGTATACTGCAGATAGTATAGAAAGTGCCATGTCCTCTCAAAAACTTTGACAATTATGACACTCTACAAGAGGGATTCCCAACCTTTTCAGCCTGAAGCCCACAAAGTATAACTCAGGAAGTACTCAGACAATGAGGGCAGGGGAAAAAAAAACAGCTAAATTCACAAGGTAACAATTATGATTTATCAAAAAGACATCTGATGTTGTTTGAAATCACAAAAAAGATATGATATTAGGGCTAAATGAAGACAAGTGAACTGTTCATGGCAGTATCTAGCGCCAAATGTGCTAACAACTTGTTGTGTGGGGGGAATCATCCAGATGGAAGCACACAGTTCTTATAGAAATTGAAGATGTAGCAAACAAGAAACTTAAGGTTCAAATTTTTTGAACACAAAAGATCAATGAATTCCATCAGCAGCTGTAATGATACTTCAGCACAGTCATTATCAAAAAGTCAAGAGAAAATTTTGAAAGTTAGGTGAGGGTCTCACAGATGGGCCTTAGGAGCCATGGATAGGGGACAACCACTTTACAGCTTTCTTTATTAATAAACTGCACATTACTATGACTATTCTTAAGAGAGATAATGAATGAGTTACCTGTTGCCTCTCTCCACAGATTGTAATTCAGAGTTATCCTTCTCCTAGATTGGCTGTCAACCACTAAGTCTAAGTAGGCCTATTCAAAATAGATTAACCGAAATTCCTTTGTCAAAAAATAAATAAATAAAATACCCATTTCTAAGATTCATTATCCCCAGATATCAACATCAAGTTCCCTTAACTCTTTTGTCATACCATTGTCCCTAACAGACATCACTCTTGGCAAGTCCTTTAGAAGGCATCCAGTGTCTTCACAGAGCTGATGAATGCAAGTCTCTTACTGGTTAATCAATGCTGGTGCGACCATGTGTGGGAACCCATTGGAGAACTTTGTGTATGAGTTTGTTCCTGCTTCTCCAGCAGTGCTCAGTATATCTTGCTAATCTTACTTGCATGGTTTAAGAGCTGCTATTTTGTGGAGTGCTGCTTCTAGGATCTGTTCAAAATAGCATGCAGCATCCTTGTGTAATTCACATCTAGCTTATTCTCCAAGCACTTTGTTAAAGTACAGGTGATGTAGCCAAAAATAGTACTGACATGACTACACCTTGCAGTACATCTGAGAGTATATATAAGGTTGGTACAAAAATAATGTCATTTTCTCACATATGTTACTTTTATATATGATTTCTGAATTAATTGATTGATATATATAGTCATGTTATATATCATTTTGAAGCATGTTATTCGTTACCGTTCTCAATCTCTTCATTCATTTTTTTTGCAGGCTTTTCGACAGCATGGAAAAAATTCAAATCTGCACGATTTTCTTGTTCCAGTTCAAACTAGACCGAAAAGCTGCCAAGACAGCTCATGATATCAATGAAGTGTTTAGCCCAGGAACCACTAACGAACGTGTGGTACAACAGTGGTTCAAGAAATTTCGCTATGGTGACAAGAGCTTCGAAGATGAAGACGGTCGTGGCTGGTCAACTGTGGTTGATAACGAACATTTGAAAGCCTTAATTGAAGCCAATCCTTGCAAAACCACATGAGAAGTTGCTGTTGTAATCAAGGTCGACCACTCAACAGTCGTTTGCCATTTAAAGCAAATAGGGAAGTCAAAAAAGTTGGATAAATGGGTGCCGCATGATTTGAACGATAATCAAAAAAAATCGTCGTTTTGAGGTGTCTTCTACGCTCCTTCTGCGCAACAAAAACGACCCATTTCTCAAGTAGACTGTGACGCGTGATGAGAAATGGATCCTCTACGACAACCGGCGACATTCGGCACAGTGGTTGGATGCTGGAGAAGCTCCACAACACTTCCCAAAGCCGAAATTGCACCAAAAAAAGGTTCTGGTGATTGTATGGTGGTCTGCGGCCGGTCTCATCCATCACAGCTTCTTGAATCCGGATGAAACGATTACGGCGGAGAAGTACTGCCGACAAATTGACGAAATGCACCAGAAGCTCCAATGTATGTGCTCGAGATTGGTCAATATGAAGGGACCAATTCTCCTCCATGACAATGCTTACCCGCATGTTGCTCAACTGACCCTGCAGAAGCTGAATGAATTGGGCTACGAGACTGCCTCATCTGCCATATTCACCAGACCTCCCACCCACCGATTATCACTTTTTCAAGCATCTCAAGAACTTCCTGCGCGAAAAAATGCTTCAAAAGCCAAGATGATGCCGAATCGGCCTTCAATGACTTCATCGCTTCCAGAACTCCGGATTTCAATGCTAATGGGATAAATAAACTCGTTTCTCATTGGCAAAAATGTGTCGATTCTAATGGTTCTTACTTCAATTAATAAAGTTTATTATGAAAGGAGTTATGATCTTTTGAAGTTGAACGTCAAAAACGACATTATTTTTACACCAACCTTATATATATATATATATATATATATATATATATATATACACACACACACAAACTCCCAGATGTAACTTTTAAAATGTAACACTTTCTTATTTTCATAATTTAACATAAAATAAACAATAATTAAATATTAAATGAAAATAAATGACATTGATTTTTACAATTTCAACTTATGTTAAATGTTCCCTTATAACAATAACAGTTATGATTAGAAAAAAAAAGATAGCATTAAGTGAAAAATAGATTAAATGTTATTGAAGTTAAAAAAAAAAAAGCTAAATGCTCATTTTCATAAACTATTCATTTTAGAAAGCTGGAATTTACAAAGTTATATTTTTCATTTATTTTTAGATGAAAAATCATCAACCATTATTAAATTTTCTTCCATCTTATTTTAGGTTGCCATTTCTATGACAGCAAGGAATAGCATAGATCAGAAATAATAAGTCAAAATGAGTAAAACTTGAATTCACTTTTCCACTGAACCATAAGTGACAAAAACAAAATAGGTTTATAGGTTTGATTTTGAGCTTCTGCAAAACCAATTGCTATTCATAGTTCATAGCTGATGTATTTATTCAGGTTTTCCTAATGCAAAAGTAGATGAGCTTGAACTTCTTTTTATTAGTTTTGTAGGGATACAATGAATAATTATCCCCCTTAGATAATTTGCATGCTCTATAGTGGGGTGTCACATGACAGTTCCAGAAACCCATTCTAAACTTCTTTGTATAGGGTGTCTCAATATACATGGGACCCAGTTGACTGCTAATAACTCTACTAATAATGTGTTCTTTTTTGTTTATTACCGGTAATTGGCATGATGATTAGAGTGTTCGCCTGGGTTCAATCCCAGGTCGAGTCATACCAAAGACTCAAAAAAAAAAAAAAAAAAAAAAAAAAAAAAAGGTACTTGATGCCTCCCTGCTTAACACAGCATTATAAGATATGGATCAAGGGTAAAGTGGAGCAATCTAGAGAAAGGAGTAGCGCTCTCCCTTACACCTTGGTGTAGTATCTACTGAAAAGGGAGACTACAGTCGTCAACTTACTTTTATTTTTTGGTTTCAGATTTGAAAATAGTATACTATAACAACTATTAATCCTCAATCACAATGTCTTGGATAAGAGAGGAAAAAATATTTTACATCAGTACTTATTTGGAGACAAAATCATTCAAAACTGTCTCAAAATAGATGCCACCCATTAATATGATAATGATTTATTACAGAGACAAGATACTCAAAAACAGATATTATATCAGCTTCTAGAGCATACTAACAATTAAAAAAACAAAAGAACAAACTGATTTGATTTTTCTAGCTCAAAGGATGTATTTTTTACAGGGCACATTCCATATGACTGTCATTGTGTTTGTCTCAGTAATAAATCGTTATCATATTAATGGGTTGCATCTCTTTTAAGACACCCTGTATCTGTTCTTTGAACAGTAAAGACATTGTTCATATCAGGGAACAAAAAGCTACAGGGCTATCTTTTACAAACCCTTATCAGCTAAGCCTTCTGCTATTTTATACCCATTTACATAGTACTTGCTCATGGAACAATATGCATATAGTTTTAGCTGTTGGGACATGTTTATGTATTCTTTCTTTTAATACCACTGGTATATATATTGCATATATTAAATGTAAAAATGTTCTTGTATGTACAAATGGGTGGATTTTGTCTTTCTTTCCATTATGTTCATTAATAATAATGATAAACAAATGTTTAAGTAGGAGGGGATGTCAGAGTGAAAAATTTTTATCTTGAAACTTCAAAAATTGATGATTAAACTGATGAAGCATTTTCTTTAAGAACTAGTACTATTAACATCTCTTAGTCAGCAGAAGTTAATAGCAATGAATTTTCAACTCCTCTGTTGCATCCATTTCTTTAGCTAGTGTATCTACTTATCTATAAGGCAAGTTTTGAGATGGGGAGAGAGAGAGTCCCCATGGCATACTGGCTAACATGTTTGACTGTGACATTGTAGTAAGCCAAGCTTGAACTCTAGTAGTGCTATTATGTCCACTTTTGGACAAATATCTTTGCAAAAGATATGAGCCCCCTTATCTCTGCCCCCCAGAAGCTATAAGTTAATTTAGTGCCACTAGTGTTCTTCTATAAGGTTGGCTTTGGCATTAAATAACTCATCGAGGTTATATCCTATTAAACAAAGAAACCAAACCTCATATATATATATATATATATATATATATATATATATATTTTTGTTTAAAAAAAAAAAACAAGAAATTTAGAAAGATCTATTATGGAAATGGAATACTATTTCATAGATAGATAGATAGATAGACAGACATGAAATCATTGATAGACTCAATTCTTGAAACCAAGAGTTGCTCTCAGTCCTTCCTATTTCTTAGGCTTGAAATTTAATCATATTCAACAATTACTCATGCATAGGTCAAAAATTGTTTGCCTAAAAATTCAAAATTTTAACTACACTTGAGTATATCCAGTCAAATGGTTTTGAACATACCTAGGAAACTAGGCTTTTTCAAATAGGTTGGTCTTTCTTAGATTGTTCTACAGCATGTATGCATTATTTCTCGTTCAGTTATAAAACTTCATTGGTGCGAGTTCATAAGTCAAATGAATTAACCTCTTTCTGCTACATCATCTTTGCTTTTAATTGCTGCCTTTTCTTCCACAATCTTCATTGTTAGAATTTACAAATATCTGCACAATTTCTAAGTCAGTATAATTATGAAAAGTTGCCGTGTTTTAATCTGATTTCATTTATTGTTCAAATATATTCAATCATCTTAGATATAAATTCTTTGGCAACAAGATTTGTTTGATCTTGATCAAAAGAAAGCAGTTCACATAATCTTCTTCCAAATCCCCTACATCCTGAAAAGTCATTTCCAGTATCTTCACCTGATAACAATACTATCAAATTTTCTACAAGGATGATTCTACCACCTCCAAATAGTAACAATATATTCAACTACCCATCTAAAATTCTTTAATAAATAACTGCAATCTCTCAGTACCTCCTAAACAGACAGACAATACTTAAAAAGATGTTTGATAGATTTTAATAGCCTGTCAACTTGTCTGGGTTTATTTTATACCTAGAGGTTAAGGAATCACATACATTGTACATTTACATTTTGTGTGTAGTTTAATAGTTTTATGCAGGATTATATGTTATCAAGTATTCCTATGGAATACAAATAATTTTTAAACATCAATTTAACCCACAGATAAGGTACTAACAAGTACTACCAGTAACAGAAAAGTGTGTCAATGATTGAATAAAACACCAGTCTACAAAGTCAATGCATTTTATTTCTTTATCTTGAATGAAAAGTTTGTTAAAAAAAAGGTACAAAGACTTTTCTTGTAAGAAAATATATTAGTTAGAGTGTAAATATTCTCCAATATTTACATTACAAGAAAGAAAAGTTCATGCATTCAATGTAGCAGTTAGCATTGTCTAAATCTAGTCAATATATATTGTGTGTGTAAAAAATCTTTGCGTATGTCACTTTGTAGAAGAGAAAGTATATTTATGGGCAAATATCTAAGTGGATGAGGCTAAAAATATCTAGTGAAAACTGAAATGGTAGTACAAGCAAATCTAAATAATTATTTTAAATCAAACAAAAAGAGTTCAAGTGATATTGAAATTGAATGCCTTCTTGAAGGAACAAAATGTTAATTTGGTTTGGTTTCTTTGTTTAATGGCATATCAACCTTTGTAGGTTATTTAATGCCAAAGCCATTCTCCTTGAAGAACAGTAGTGGTACTATTTAACCCATAGCTGGAAGGATAAGGGGGTTCATACCTTTCCCAAGGGTATTTGCCTGAAAGTGATCGTAATAACGCAACTGGAGTACGAACTTGCTTACTACGATTCCGCAGTCCATCGCTTTAACCATTACACCACGAGGACACCCCACAAAATGTTAGATTTTCAGTCAAAAGAAATAAAATGGAAAGTTTTGGGTAGATTTACTGAATGAATCTATAAATATAGTGAAGATTTATTTATCTATTTCATTGCTTATTTATAAGATTAAAATTGGCTCAAAATTTGATAAAAAAGTTGATTTATCTATTTTTGTAATTGGTTAAAAAGATATATTTTTAACAATCTAGAAGTGAAAAGATTTCTTAAATTATTTTGAGTTTTGATCTTTCAGATTTTGCATGGCAAGTCAAATATTGTCATCTACAGAATCTCAAAGAAATTTTAAAAAAAAAGAGCACATAAGCACTGATTGGTCAATAAATGCAAAAATACAAATAAAAAATTACAGCTTCTTGAGCATAAAAATCAACACTTTTTATAATGGAAATCAGTTGATTTTCCATACTACCCATCTGGACCAGAGAGTAATAGCAAAAGGATACACTATACTCACTAGAACTCCAGAACTAGAACCTCACCACCATACACATGAGTACCCCTCTGCAGGGGATACAGTTAGTATAGTCTAAGTTCAACTAACAGAGCAGAATACTTGAAAAGGATAACAAGATACTATTGTTATTCTAATTTTACTTTTTCATTGTTTCTTTCTTTTTTAAAATCTATATTTTTATTTGTATCAAATCTTTTATTTTTAAAGATATCGCATAACCTATTATAAAAGAGGGATACTTCAGAATTCAGTATTTTTGTAAAATAATTCATTTAAAACATAATTGTAATAATTTTTTTTTCATGAAGATAGGATTACATGTCTTATTAACAATATGGAAAAAGATCTTTATCATTGCAGATCATTCATTTCAATGACCATTGTGTTTTGAATGGATTCTATGTGAATGCCACATTACTAGTGACCATAATGCCCAATCAGGCATTATACTAGGGATACAATATCTGACAACTAGTATACATGAACCAGTAATTTTTGTTCTGTAATAAAGTGATTTATGAATGCAGACAAGTAAAATACTCCCACCCCATGAACTAAAATGCTTTATTCACCCTGTCAAAATTTTATTTACTCTAGGGATGAGCCCTGCTCTAAATGGTTCAATCCTGGATCTGGAATTATTTTTTTTAAACTTTGTCTACATTATGCCTATCTGTATCTGATTTCTTACTGAAAAAGCAAGTTTTATAACATACTTCAGCTTTTCTGGATATGCTCTTGGACGCTCTCAGCAACCTATGTATGGCACTAGACCTCGTTGTCTAATTCAAGCCATAACCCGGCATACGTGCCCGGACCCACATTTGGGTTCCTGAAACTGCTTGCCTCATCAGGCTCACATTGCACCAAGTGAGCCGATGAGCAGCATAGACCAGCAGGGTTTGAGTCTCGACTGGTTCCCGACCTTCCCTTCCCCCTTATCCCCACTTTAATCGGCCTTTGAGCTTTTGACCTTGTGTCAAGTCCTGTCTGGTGGAAGGCAGCGACAAATAGTCCTCTGTTATGGATAAGTGTATGATATTTGCACTATGAAAAGTATTTTCTTTTTAATTTGGAGATATAGCTAAGGTTAAAGGACAGGTTATAATGTATATCATAAAATGATTTTTGTATGATTTACATTACAGAAAAAAAAAAGTACATCGTAATGTAATGAAATTTTATTTTGTTGCAATAGTGTTAAAATGCTTCAACTTAAACAAAAAGGCAACTTCCAATTCAATTTAGAACTTATGTTGTGTGTTCCTTGATTGCTATTACACAACAAGAGTTATGATTAGAAAAAAAAAAAGATGGCATAAAGTGAAAAATACATGAAATGTTATTGAAGTAAAACAAAGGGTAAATACTAATTTCAATAAACAGATCGATATTGAAAGCTGGAATTTACAATTATGAATAATGTATTATGGGTGTCTAAGTTAGTACTCACTCTAATTATTATAATTTCTCAAAGGAAACGACTCTTAAAGAGTAATTATAGAGTTGTTCTTAATCATTGAAGACAAAAAAGACATGCTGGGCACAGCTAAAGTAAGTAAGAACAAATTCAAAAGCAACATTCTCCAATGGACTCCTACATATTAACACACTAGTGTTGGCCAACCATAAAAAAAATTACATTCATCAGCTGTGTGCTATCAAGAGAATTTACCAAGAACAATGGCTAATAGGGATGGTTGGTAAAAGATAGTCGAAGGAAACCGTAATATCAGCACGCTTTGATTAGTTGGTTGCTTGGATTTTATGGCATATCAACCTTTGTAGGTTATTTAACACCAAATCCATTTCTATACAAATGAACAGTTCTATTTCAAATAATTCAGTTTAGCATGAGTACACAGTTTAATTGTCAAAAACATTTCTATTTTAAGTTATTCAGTTTAGGTGAACAGTTTTAATTCAAACAATTCAGTTTAGTATAAGCATAGTTTTTGTTTACACACAGTTAAATGTCAAAACAGTTCTCTTTCAAATAATTCAATTTAGCATAGTAAAGTTTCAATGTCAAAAACAGTTCCATTTCAAACAATTCAGTTTAGCATAACCATACAATTTAATTGTCAAAAACATTTCTATTTCAAGTTTACTTTAGTCAAACAGTTCTAATTCAAACAATTCAATTTAGCATAAGTATGCAGTTTAATCCATAGATAGGGCCCTATCAGGTGCTACCATTCCGGGCCAGAATGGGCATGGGAGCAATGGCAATGAAAGAGTGCTCCGCATTCCCCAAAGCTCCAGCATTACTAGAACGTCACCCTCAGATTGTTTAGTGTTATATACAGGACACTCGTTGAGGGGGGTTTTACCCCTGTACAGAGAAGTAGTTGGTGTATTCTACAGACCTAGCCAACTGAGCAAAACACACTTTGATAATGATGATTATAATACAAGTTCTATAAATACAATATGACTAAATATTGATTAATGGCTGTTGATTGGTTGTTTTATGGTATATCAACTCTTTCCGGGTCATTTAGTGCCAAATTAAATTTCAAACAATTGCTTAGTATAAGTATAGTTTTTGCTTACAAACAGTTAATCATCAAAACAGTTCTATTTCAAACAATTCAGTTTAGCACAAGTACAGTTTCATTCTATTTCGTGAGTGACTGCAATCAGGTTGAATGAAAAACACTCATCTTTCACTTAACTGGTGTTGCTTATCATAAGCCAAGCAAGTCTATGAACTGAAACCAGAGCCCACCAATTCAACTGCTTTCTTTACCTCACACACAACTTACATGCCCATTTTATATGGCAATGGCCATTGAAGGTGGCCTTTAATAAGTAAGCATTAAAAAACAAATAGCATCAGAATGTTTAGTTTTGTTTTTTAAAGCTTGTGCCAACAATTAATACTGATATAAGTACCATCAAAATAGCAATGGATCGTCAGTGTGGATATTATGTAAGGGTTTATTATGGAATTTACTGAATGAACAATAGTCAGTCTGTACGTTACAAAAAGTCTATTCTTGTCAGCACAGTCTCAAGCTTTTTTTTTCTCTTCTATTATTTAAAAAACAGAATATATAAATGACAAAAACATTGCCAGGCAGAGTTAGTTAAAAGATTTATTTTACAGTTGAAATATTAATTTTTGTTTCATTCATATTAACATTTGTATAGGAATTAATATCAAAAGTAGACTGCTGATATTATTAAGTTAAAAAGTGGATATGGTATCAGCATATATTGTATAAAGATACCTTTTCACTGTCTTGACATAAACCAAAACAGTCATGGTAATTTATGAGAAAAACTTATCTCCTTATCCTTAAATGCTGATAAGGTTCTAGCACAACAAAGAATTTATTATGGGAGGAATCATTGAAGAAGAAAAAAAAATTATATAAGATAGATGGTGCTTGGTGACTGTCAGTTTCATGCCTATACTATCATCAAACCAAGAACTCTTGATCTGATAATCACAAAGGCAAGAAACAGACAGTCACCAAGTACCATCTATAAAGATAGAAAACTGCATTATATACCATCAAGTCATACTGATGGCATAGGTTCCCTTAACTCTCTCTCGACATCCATCCCTACTGTTCTTTACTCTCAGCAGATCTTTTAGACAGCATACAGTGTCTGCACAGAGTTGATGAATGTAAATTTTTGCTCGTCAGCCAACACTGGTGTGTCCATGTGTGAGAGTCCAAAGGAGAACAGCAATGTCCAACATGTCTTCATCATTTTAGATGGTTTGTGAGATAGGAGGAAAGTGGCCGTACAGCTGCTGTTTTTTGGGGTGCTGCTTCCAGATTTTGTTCTAAACAGCCCGCAACATCCTAGTGTCATTCTCATTTAGCCTTTTCTCCAGATGCTTTGTTAAAGTCTAAATGGTGCAGCCAAACAATGTCACTGACACTACTACCATTTTGAAGAATTTCCATTTTCTTTTATCAGAGATGAGATTTCCATATGGTTAATATGCACATGTTGATATCCCTTTCAGTAGGTGAGATATTGCTACTAAGGTATGAGAAATGGTCGACTAATTCCAGAAGCTTGTCATTTAATGTGGAGATGGCATCATCTTGATTAAAACACAAGAACTTAGTTTTTTTTCTAAGAGTATGTAGAGGCTAATACCTTTTGTTGCCTGTTCCTAGCTATACAGCAGACATTCAGCTTGCATAGGTATATTTGCAAAAAGCATTAAGTCATCAGTGTAATCTGTATCCATGATAGTTTCTATAAATTATATATAATTTCTCTCATATATAATAGCTCTATCCTAGATATTGAGCACTCCCCATATTATATTGCACTTGGTTCAATACAAACTCACAAAGTGATTTAGTGACAACCAACACACACACTATATATATATATATATATATATATATATATATATATATATATATATATACGCACATACACACAACAACAGTAAATGGTTGTCCCTATCTCACTTGGTGAGTTACTGGCAGACCAAATGCAGTATAATTTCGAGAGTGCTCAATATCTGTGATAGAGCTATTATGTAATATATATATATTCAATAGCATGGATGCTTATCCATGACCGCTGGTTTCATGTTGTCTTTATATGACAATCATCATGCATATATATATATATATATATATATAAAAATATAAAGGAGTTGCATGTTTTGGTAAATACTTGTCTATTTATAACTCAGAATAGATGTCACTGACCAGTGAAATTACAAATACACTTTAATATGTTTATAATAAGAAAAGTACATAAATTTAGTTTTTGAGTTTTACTGATTAAATGATACAATTCAATCGATTTGTGGAACTCTTCGCAGTTCTTCATAAGTATAAAAAAGCAGGTGCAACTCTTCATTTCTTTTTAAGCTTCCACCATGTTTAAATACCATACAGATTCCATAGGCACAATTCAAATTTTAAGCTTTTTTGAAAATTGTTTTGTAATTTAGTGCTAATTGCAAAAAAAAATTTTAATTTTTTGGAGAACTAAGAAATAATCATGAAAATGTTTCAAACCAAGGAGGTAGCTTTTTTTAAAATACTATTCTAAATGTAAATCAAAAGAAATTATAATACAAGAAAAATTTTTACATTTTTAATTGTTAGCTTCTTTTTATTGCAATGACAATTTTTTTATTTCTTAGTTTCTTTTTAGTATACCTATCTATAAAGGTTCATTTTTTTAAAGGGTAAAAAAGAAAAATTAAAAATGAAAATATTGTTTATTGATAACTCTAAAACTGACTTTTTAAACAAATAATTTTCAGATTTCTTAGAACAAAATATATTAATTTTTAATCAGTGTAACTCAAAAACTTTAAGAAAAAAAAAAAAAAAAAAAAATTAAATAAACTATTTAAAGAATGGATGAATAGTTTTAATTTGAATTCATACACAAAATTTTTCACCTAAAAATAGGGATATATTTTTAATTCTTAGCTTCTTTTTAATGTTATATTCTTTAAAAGATAAAAAAAGAAAATGAATAAAATATATACATTTTTTAACACTGTAAGAAAAATGAAATTATAATGCATCAAACCACTCAAGAATTTAGGGTAACAGTTTTTAAATAATATTTTAAGTCTAAAGAAAAAAGTTCCTAAAATAAAAGAATATTGTAATATTTGAGTTCTTAGATTCTTTCAAATTTTTAGAAAGTAAATAAAAATTTGAATTAAAACTATGATGGGTTTTTTTTTAAATAATTAAATAAAATTTGGTCTGTAACTGAGCACTAAACTAAAAAAAAAAAAAAAAAAAAAAAAAAAAAAAAATCATAGAAACATTTTAAACCTTTCAACTACAAATAAGGACATTTTTAATTCTTAGCTTACTCCTCTCTTCCCATTTCATCCACAGGTATTCCTAGAATTTCCTAGTATTTCTGGTCATTAACTGGTTACTTCTGCTAGTATATTAGTCTGCAAATAGACTTAAAAGGAACAATCCAAATAGAGTGCTCAATGCATGGCTAATCAATATGTATATAAAAAAATATCGAAAAAGAAAAAACCTCACATGCAGAGCACACATTATATATATATATATATATATATATATATATATATAATACACACACTAATCTAGGGAGGTGCTTGTGGTAAAATGGTTATCATCATAGGAAATAGGCAAAGCAACCCAAGTTCAAATCCCGGACAAAACTGTTTGCATTTCATATAGCACTAATACCCTTGGGATAGGTATCTATCCCCCCCTCCAGCTATGGGTTATTAGTAGGGCAGGCTGAGCTCTTTAACCTTGGTATGCAAACTGATCTAAGAGAAGGAAAACTGAATTCAAACCTACTAAACTCAGCTTCAAATGTTGATCTTGTGTCACGTCCTGCTGGTGCAGAGAGGTTGGTAAATACACACACAAAACATCTTTTAGGGTTATCAAATACCTGCCTAAAACGATTCTAAAGAAAATGAAAATCAAATTTCTTGGATCATAAATAATACCAAGATGTGTCTGAAACAAAATATACTAATACTAACAATTCAGTACTAAATCAATGAAACAGGAATGGACTTCACATTAATATGGACCAAAATCACAATTTGTGATCTTTATCCCAACTCCTAAGATCTAATCAGAACCTAGTAGGATTCTCTGACTCAAATTCAAACTCAAAATGGTTTCCTATACCAATTGTATAAACAGCCTTTAACCCTTTCAATTTGTGTGCTTGATATTTTGAGTTGAGTACTCTTTTACTATACACAGTAAGCTCAATATTTTGGTCTAAGGAAGATTACATCAGATATTGATAATACAAGACTTGATTATGCAATTGTTCCCTGCCTCTCCTAATAGAATGATAAGATAACTTGAAGCAAAGTTGTCTGAGCCCTGGAGTGAATTCAAAATATATTTTATGCCAAATTTTTTCTTTTTTTCAAAGAAATTTTAGGAGCTTAAGTACATGGTATGAGAGAGAGAGAGGTAAAAAATCTAAAATACCTTCTGATTGTATGACTTTAACATAAACCATTATTTTCAATAGAGCAAGTAAAATTATACTTGTCTTTATATGAAATGAATAGTCAACTAAACTTGGTAATTCAAAACAAACATTTAAATAACCAAAATAATTATTTATCTCTGAGTGTTCTTTTTAAATATTAATAAGATATAAAAATAAAAATGCAGAATGCCTAACAAATAAATATTAACAAATAAATATTAACAAATCAATAAAGTAAAAAGTAAAGTTGATAACCTTAGTCGAGGGTGACTTGAATGCTCCCTTTTCAATAGCTACAACTCTGAGGTGTAGGGGAAGGCACTACTCCATTCCCTGGATTTCTCCAATTTACCCTTGATCCCTACATTATAATGTAGTGTTAAGCAAGGTAGCATCAAGTACCATTTTTTTGAGTCTTTGGTATTTAGCACTCTACTCATTAGGCCAGTGGCCTAATGAGTAGAATGTTTGCCAATGGTCTGGGAGACAGGGGTTCAATGGCAAGTCAAATCAAACCAAAGATTTAAAAAAATGTTACTTGATGCCACTTTGCTTAAATTCTGCATTATAAGGTAGGGATCAAGGATAAAGTGGGGTAATCCAGGGAATGGAGTAGCGCCCTCCCCTACACCTCAGGGTGGTAGCTATTGAAAAGGAGCATTCAAGTCACCCTCAACTAAGGTCACCAACTTTACTTTTAACAAATCAATAACTCCCTCTTAAAAAAAAAAAAAAAAAAAAAAAAAAAAGGTAACTTTTTCCTTCTTCAAGCAAGAAAATAAATATTTTTAATTTGAGTGTTGTTTAACGGCATATCAACCTCTATGGGTCATTTAATGTCAGAAGGGTAAAATTGATTTTGTCTTTTGAGCATGCTTTAGGGTATGGGTTTTGGCTATGCTTTATCATATTTGGCTTGGTTTGATGAAGAGGTTGGTTTCTTTTAGAAAGCTCAAGATTTTCTCTGGTTTAGAATTTTTGAAGCAGTCCTTTAAAGTGTTTGCTTGGTAATGTTTTGGGTGAATTTGTCTAAACCAGTCAGTTTATGAGAATGTGTTTGACTGTGAGAGGTACTTTGCCTGTTGAACATACTGGGGAAGATGTCTTCCCCCTTTTAGGAGGTGTAAGTGGGTAATGTTGATGTGGCAAATACAAAGTCTGGGGATTATCACTTCTTTTCTAGTTCTTCTGTAGCCTGCTGGCCATTCACATATGGTATCTTGTATAGAATGGAGCTTGTTCTGTTTGATGATCATAAGACATTTTGCTATTTCTTGAGTATAAATTTGTTAATGAGTGGTTTTAGGTCTGTATATGGAATTTTTGTATTGGATATATGTGCCTAGAGTGATTTTTTTGCAGCTTTGTCAGGCCCTTTCATTTCCTTGTATGCCAATGTGGCTAGGTATCCAAGTGAGAATGATGCTATTATCTTTAGAAAGAGTGTTCATTTTATCTAATAGTCTTGTTATGAGAGGAGTTGATGAATCTTTGCTCAGTAGAGGTTGAAGGACTGATATAAAGGATGAATCTAGAGAATTTGTGATTAGCTATAATGTTCATGGCTAAGTCAATAGTTGTGGCTTCTGCACTGTAGATTGATGATTCATTTGGGAGACATTTTAACACTTTTTAATTTTGGAAGATGGGAGCAAAACCAACTTTCATTCCCTGTTTGGATCCATCTGTATAGATGTGGTTGTGATCTGAGAAGTTGTTTTGGATATTGAAAAAAATTTCTCTTGGAAAGTGATGGGGTGTGTTTTGGTTTTGCAAAGTTTGGTTAGGTCTAGCTTTATTATTGGTTGCTCCATGGAGCTGTTTTGGGAGGAGTGTATTATGTATTATTTTAGGATTGATTTTGATTTAATTTAGGAGGATTTCAATTCTTAGATTAAAAGATTTGATGGCCTTTTCTTTATTTTCAAAAAGGTTTTTTTTATATCTTATTTCCATGATACAGTTATAGGCAGGGTTTTGAAGGTATGAAATGAGTTTAATATAGTATTGGAGTGCAAGTTTATATCTTCTCAAGGAAAATGAGGGTTCATTTGCTTCTATGTATAAGCTTTCAATTGGAGAAGTAGTGAAGGCTCTTAGAGCAAAAGGGAGTCCCAGGTGATGGATAGTTTCAAGTTCTAAGATGGGATATAAATATTTTCATGACACAAAACCATTAAGCTTTGTGAAAAATTTAGAATTCATAATTTACCAAGGAAGATATGTTAGAACAATATTTCTCAGTAGTGACTCACAGTTGTAAAGGGATGTACAAGATGTTTGTTTTGGGGGGGGGCAGACTCAGTATAGACAACCATTAAACAAAAAACAAAAAAAAACAAAAAAAAAAAAACAAGGAAAATTCTATAATAATTCAAATATAGATAACAGTTGTCTATGACATTTAAATTAAGTGTTAAACAAGAAATTGATCGATCTGAAATATATTCTACTTCTTTAAATAGACCTGTCAGATTCTATTTTTCAGTAAAAGAATAAGAACTAGAATCTTGTTTTTATTTAAATTTCATATTCTTTGAAATATTTTGATTGGCTAAGTGATGACAAATCCAACAGACATCAAGAAAATTAATGAGGTTAATAACTGAATTTTACATTCAACATAAAAAAATATACAGAGTTGTTCTATTCTTTTTTATTACTAATGTGACGCGGTATAAAATATCATTCCCAAGACGGGAGTTTATTTTTCGCACTTGTGAAGACGTGGCAGCCTGGCACTTAATCCCTCGCAAAATAAGTCCTAGTTAAGAGTCCTTTCTCGGGCATATAGGAACTGGCAGATTATGTAGGGGTTAATTTGGGGCTAGACTGACTGCCGCTGGCAAGGGGTTTCCAAATTTCACGTTACACACATACCCACCAGACCACTACAATTCCAGTTTCCCGTGTAATATTTTTAAAGGCGAGAAGGACATTTAGCGAGAATAACATGAGGCGAATGAAGCTGAAAAGGAACATGCAATAGACAACTTGATAGGCAGACAACACAATGATTAAATTTCGACACGAGAAGAGATATAAAATATAACAAGGTTTTTAATACATGCGGACACACATATTTAACGTGTCGGCTATATTATCAGCGGATAATATCAAATATACAAATGTCTTTCTTCCTTATTCTTTTCTTTCTTCCTTCTTTAAATTGAGAGAAAAAGTATGTAATTACAGTACTTAGGAAGGGTGTAGGGAGAAACAGTTTCAAGGTTTACTTAGCTTTTTGACGGGTTCCTTCTGAGAGTATTTTCTCTTTTATGGGCTAGCGGGGTTTTATATATAGCTTGGCTTGAAGGTGTCTGTTATCTTCTCGTCCAAGATTCTTTCCGCTTTTCCCCGGGAATTTCGGCGGCAGTTTCAATACATCTTATATCAACTACTGACCTGAAAACCCCAGTTCTGCTTTTTCGCCCGGAGTTTGGCATGAGATTTGCCCATCTGTTCACGGCGACATCTGTCTTCAAAACTGATTTCCTTATCCCTATTTCCGCTGACGAAAAGGGTGCTACTTCCACTTTAGGATACTGGCCAATCATTCGGCCTCTTCTTCCTTCACCCTGTCAGGCGATTCGTTCGAACTACTATCTCTTCCACCCGGATGAGGTTACGGGGTACAGAGAGCCTGACCTACATTCTTTACTTTCTTCGACAAGCCGGCCGAAGTTGACCTACATTCCTTCTTCCTCTTTTAACGGTCAGTCTTTGGCGGCCTGTTAATTCAAACATGGAGGGGTAGGGGAAATTCCTTATTTCTCTCCTCTCAGTGGTAGACCACGTGACACTAATTAATAAAGGGCTAAAAATAATAACTGGAACATTTATTTTCTTTAAATAAAAACTTTGAATTATATATACAAAATAAAAATATTTCCTGACAGTTTCGAGAAACCAGACATTAGTTAAATATTTATGTGATGAACTTTAAATAGAAAAATCTATATTATGATGATCTGATTTTGTATCTACATTATTGTAACATAGCCAAAATAGCACAAGAATTTTGTTAGTACAATATTAAAATTCTCTACCAAATAAGGCAATTTACAACTTGCAACTTAATAGGAGATATGTATCCATGCTTCACCAGATCATAATTTCTCAAGGGAGATAACTATCAAATGCTAATTATAATCTACTTCTCATTTCTTTGCTTGACTGATTTTAATAGTATGTCAACCCATCTAGGGTTATTTCTTGTAACTAAATGTTCATATTTACATTTGTGAAATTGTTTGAAAGTTTGTTTTTTTTTTGTTTTTTTGCAAACAACCATATCAAATAAAAATATCTATTTGACCCATAGATGAGAACCTACAGGTACTACTACTCTAGGTCTGAGTGGACCTGAGAGTAATGGCAATAAAGGGGTACCCCATAATCCCCAAAACTGGAACCTCACCATCAGATGCAGTTTAGTGTCCTACCCAGGATACCTTTATTTCTTTGCAGTTAATTATCATAAATTTTATAACTAAAATGGCATGACCAAGTCCCATAAATTTTAGCTGAGATTCAAGCTAAAAAATAAAGCTTCAATTATTAAACCAGTATTTTCAAAAATACAGACAAAATTATTTATGAAAATGTAGCTAATTGCTAAAGGCAGAAGGATTAATATTTAAAAAATAAAAATATAAAGTGATATTTTTAAAAACATTACAATCGAATTGCAATGTTAAGTTTTATAATGCAAAAAATAAATAAATAAATGGCTAATAAAAAAAGTGTGTATTCCCTCAACCATTCTAACATGAGCAGAATGCAACACGTGGTCAATTTTTAAACAGAGTTTAACAGAGTTTTCCTTCTCTTAGATTAGTTAGCATACTAAGGTTAAATAGCCCAGTTTGCCCTATTTCTGTTTACCCATAGCTGAAAGGGAAATAGTTAGATGCATACCTTTCCCAAATGTATTAGCACTATGTGAAATGCAAACATCCTCTTCCAGGATTTGAACTTGGGTCTATGTCCATTTTCTACAATAGTAACCATTTTACCATGAGTGCCTCATATAAAAGTACATCACTCCTTGATTTTAAGTGATATTAGTTTCTTTCAATAATAAATTTATATAAGGAAGTTCACAGTGGCATAATAGCTAATATGCTGGACTGCAACATCATAGTAGATAAGTTCAAACTCCAGTCACACTAATGTTTACTTCTGAACTAATATCCTCAGGAAAGGTATGAATCCACTTATCCCCACAACTATGGATTAGATAGTAACCTGACTGTTCTTCTACAAGGATGGGTTTAGCAATGAATAACCCACAAAGTTTGGTATGCCATCATAAATTTTTATCTAAATATGAACACTTATCTTCTGTCATGGTTTTCTAATATTGTTTGTTTTGGTTTATTTGTCTAATGATATATCAACCTTCATGGGTTATTATTATGTTTTTATGAACAAAGAAATATGTAAGCAAAGCTGAAAAGAGACAAACTCATGGTGTACAAAAAATAATTAGGTTTATTTAACTACGGGAAGAGACATGCGTCTATTGACCAGTTTTAGCTGTGTGCACCCATCAAATGTAAGTCCTTGTGTCATGGCTGATTTTTCAAGTCTCTCCTGTCTCGTGTGTGTCCATTCTTCTGGTCCCTAGAAATCCCACTACGCACTGTTTATGGGAGGCAACTCCCTTTCTATCCAGAGGAAATAACTTTGGTATTTTTTTTTTTTTTTTTTTTTTTTTTATTAGGTCTGATCCCTAATCCCAAAGCCATCTTTGTAGAACAGCAGTGATACTATTTAACCAATAGCTGGGGTAGGAGGTCAATACCTTTCCCCAAGGGTATTAGTCCAAAAGTGAACATAATAGCATGAATGGAAATCAAACTTGCTTACTTTGAGGCCACATTTGAGTACTTTAGCTATCACACTGTAAGGACTTCCTCAGTTTTCTATAATGATATAATTTCAGTTATCACCAATGTTAAATTTTGGATCTATATTAATCATTGCAAAGTCTTTCTTTATCCCTCATCTATCAACAGCTAAATAATTTGATGAAGAACTACCAAATTTGACATGTATATTAACTGGATCCAGACAAAGGTTTTAACAAATTATTTCTCATGAAGAGAAAAAAACAATAGGAAGCCACATTGTTGCATGATATAAATAATCATATTCTTTGAATTTCCAAATTTTTAAAAAAGAAAAATTAAATTATTTATCTGACTAAAATAATCATTCACATTTAATAAAACAGTACTAATTAATAGGTAGTTAAAGTTGAAAATACAAAATGATTTCATATATAATTACTTAGGAATAACAACCAAGTAAAAAGTTGGTTAGTCTTTTATGGCATTAAACCTTGTGAGTTATTCAATGTCAAATCCTGTTTTATATATATATATATATATATATATATATATATATATATATATATGTACGATTTGAAAGTGAATAGTTTGTAGGTAACTTTATTTTTAAACAAGTTTTTAGAGCTCATTTGTACACAGTTCAAATGGTTTCAAGTATTACTATTTAACATTAGTAATTTTATTTATCAAGTATTCCTATGTAACATACATAATTAGCAAATAGCTGTATGTCTATGTATTTTTTTTTCATTAGTCTATGATAATAATCACTTGTTATATTCAGAGTTATACAGTATTATATTTCTATCTAATACAAATAATTTGCACACTCTTGTACAATATCAAGTATTCTTATCAAATATGAATAATTTTTAAACAGATCTATTTAACCCATAGATGGGCCCCTAACAGGTACTACCACTCTGAGCTAGAGTGGACCTAGGAGTAATGGTAATGATGAAGAACTCCACACTCTCCAGAGATTTAGAACTAAAACCTCACAACCAGATACAGTTTAGTGTCATACCCAGGATACCCCCTTTTGAGGGGAACGGGGGAGGGATCCTTTCTGCAGAAGATGCAGTTGGCATATCGTAAGACTTGCTGACATATTTATATTATTAGAAAATGTTATGTATTGTGAAAAAAAAAAAAGAAAAAAAAAGGCCTCATAACCAACTGCATTTAATGGCATATAGGATATACGAAGAACTGTAAATGTCCACAATGAACAACAAGCATGGTATTTAAATAAGATCTATTCAAACCTAATATAACAATCAACTGCTTAATAGTCTAAAAACTAATTGTTTAGTTCATATACATTTACACTGAAGGACAGCAGATCCCCCCCCCAACACTGAATCATGCCACTTAGTGTTGTTGGCTTTGTCAGCCATTTTTTTTTTTATTTAATATGCTTCTATTTTTAATCTTACCATCATTTAATGGCCATTTTAGACCGGCATACTTTTTTTTTAATAGCAATATTTCAGGCAGTAAATTGTCTGGCTATTATCATATCTTTTAACCTTCAGAGAATCTCTTATTTCAAATGGTCTTCTAATTGCTTATTTGTTGAATCCTATGTACCTACCACTCCATCATCACTCACCACCACATCAATGCAACTATAAATGGTGCAGTAATCTCTACAGGATTGCAATCATTTCTCCATGATGGTGAGTATCTAATTATGTACTACAAGAGTCATAAATCAATAGATCAATGTACCAACAAACTACTAAGATGTAGAGGGGAGTTAAAGTCACATCTCCAGAGATCAAATCAAACTAGTAGCAGTAATTAATGTTTTTAATCATTTAATAGAATATTTCAAGTTGTAAATTTAGATAGCCTTAAGACTGCTTTGCTTGAGATCTATTACAAAGTGGAATGTATTTAGACACTTACAAAATCCTTATAGCTACCTTAAATTTATACAGGTGATATATTTTGAGACATGATTATCAGGGGGGAGGGACAAAAAAATACACACACACAAGATATTTTCAAATATACAATGCAAAATAATCTGTGACCAGAATTCAAATCCTGGACAAGGCTGCTGGCATTTCACTTCATGGGAAAGGCATGAATCCATCTGTTCTCTCCTCAGCTATGGGTAAATGGTAGGACAGACTGTGTTTTAAGCCTTAATTAGACTAACAGTCTAGAAGGAAAACTCTGAATTCAAACCAGCTTTACTCTGCTTAAAAATTAACTGTGTCATATCCTGCCTATAGAGGAAGGGTTAAATGAATACATACGACATAATAGATAAAAATAATATTGCAAAAAGTATTTGAACACTATTGAAAATTTATCTGAAAAATGTTAAGGAATACATGTCAAGATCTTTCTGCCAAGAAACTTTAAATATACCTATACTTCATTAGGGTATGAATGCCACTAGAGCTTACATCGAGTACCTCTTATTCTTGTAAAAAGGATATCATAGTTAAACTAAAGGAATTTACTCAACCAAACAAAAGAATGATATAATTAAGAAACAGTCCATAGTTAAATAATACCTCTGCATGGCTTGGAAAAAAAAATCATGTCATTAATTCAAATGATTTAATCTAGTTTAAGATATGTTTTATGAACCCAGAATGTTCAGCTATTTAATAAAAAATGTCTCATCTTAACTGCTCTTAGTTGGGCTTTTTTTTTAAGCAGTAAATAAACCAAAATGGATATCCGCTAACTGTGCTAATTCCATAATTCTTACCAGAAGTAGTAGATCAAAATATCAGGCTTACAGGTTCAAACAATTATGGTAATACCCAAGTAATCAATTTAAAGTGTTACAAAAAACATCTGAGCAGTAACTAGGCTCTCTCAACACGCAAGATGTACGAATGTCAAACAGTTCAGTTAAAGATGGGAACCGCTAGACTTATACAGAGGATTTGTTTACAGTAGTGAAAGTTTATGTAGGGCTGGCTACACATTTTGGATGGAATGGTAACAAAAGAATGGAGAGAGAAGACAAGGATTCATTTTCTTCCCAAATTAACACAAAGAAAAATGCCAACAGCCTAATCAGGATTTGAACTCAACACCATTTCTTATGACAATAACTATTACGCTGTGAACACCTACTGCAAACCAGGACAATGCAACTAAATATTTTAATATGAAATCAGTATCTTTGAATACTTTTCCAATGAAAATTGGTTACAATAAGAAAATTAACACTTTATCTAAAAATGATGAATCATTGATTACTGAGTAGTCATTCCTCAAACAAAAATCAAAAGCTGTGTTGAACAGAAAGAAAGACAATTTTTTTCCCCATCATCTTTACACTAATAGGGAGATAAGTATTATTGATGTAAACCCAAAAAATTATGGACAAGCCAAAACAGAAAAGCTAAATTCTCTGTCCAAGAGTAATCAGTATCAAAACATAAAACCAAATGAAATTATTCTTTTAGAAAAAGGGATACATTGATTATAATATTTCTTAAAACAATGCTATCATAATATAAAGTCTGTCTGAAAAGTAACAGGACTGGGTGAGCTGTATGAACTATGGGCAAAAGAGGGATAAGCAGACTGAGCTAGTATCTCACTTAATATCTTGGGAGTATATAACTGTTATATACTGTACCTATGAACATTAATAAGTATGTCCCAATCCTCATGGATACATTGGACACTACTGTAAGAGGTGGTAATAGGCTGACTAAATAGTTCATTACCAGTAGTGAGTTACCTTCTTCATGGCGCTGGTGAGTATTGTATTTTGTTAATGTTATAAAGATTTCCATTTCATTTCCAACCTCTGTTTTGGTTATTTCTCATTCAGGAACCTTTGTTAGGTTACAATAATAACTAATCTTGTAAGTTTGTGACCGTAGTCAAGGGCGACCAGAAGGTGTCCTTTTCAATAGCTACTACACCAAGGTGTAGGGGAGGGTGCTACTCCTTTCCCTGGATTGCTTCACTTTACCCTTGATACGTACCTTATATTGCTGAGTGTTAAGCAAGGAGGTATCAAGTACCATTTTTAAAGTCTTTGGTATGACATGACCTGGGATTGAACCCAGGTCTTTCAGACCATTAGCAAACACTCTACCTACTAGGCCAATGAGCCAGTTAGCTTTCTGCAATCATTGCATTTTTTCCCATACTTCTATTTACACCTCTTTTTCAGGTCATTCAGCTAGAAGCACTAAAGGATGAGTGATGAACACCGAACAATGAATAAAACTGAAATTTTTGGTCCAATTGGAGAAAACTATCAAAAGCACTTGAAATGTTTCAAATGTTATCACCATAAATATGGTGCATGTAGAAGTTATTTCCCTTGTTTTCAATGAATATGCTGATAATGAGACTTTGGGAGTAAAAACAACAAAGATGACTGCAAACTGTTATTCATTGCCAAAGTGATATTAAGTCTAAGATCATCTCTAGTCAGCTTATATTCCTACATAGCACTACAAACAGGATCAGACCCAGGTGAGACATTTTTAAGTGAGAAGCTTATGAAAGAAAGCTTATTTATGCTGGACCGTCCATCCAGTATTCAAAGATTTGACTATTAGAGAAATGTTTGCTATACTAAAGAACCTCCAGCCTCAACTTCATTGCTAACCAATTATGTAGAAACCCAGAATGCAAATCTTCCCAGATCCACTCAGAAATGATAACACAACAATTCCCTAAGTTCAAAATAGACTGGAATGTATTTACACAAATTACTAACCTCCCCCTCACATCATTGAATATTCAACTATACAATTGCACAGACAGAACTGTCTAAAACTCCATTATAACACTTACCCTAAATGGATAGCTGCAGCACAATGCCATGAGAAGAGCCTCTACTAACACAATAGACAAATAAAGAGGTATAACAGATATACACATAACCACCTATGGAGGTGCCTATGGTGTAATGTTTATCGTAGAAGCTGATTGCATTTTATATAGTACTAATACTGTTGGGAAAGGTATGAATGCAGCTACTCTCCCTCCAGCTATCGGAAAATAGCATAGCAGACTTAGGTATTTAACCTTCAAATGGTAATCGGTTGGGGAGAAGGAAAACTGAATTCAAACCTGCTAAACTTCACTTAAAATTGACTGTGTTGCATCCTGGTCAAGTGGAGGGGTTGGTAAATATATACACATAACCTCTGCCCTCTACTGAATGGTAATATAATAGCTATCCAAAATCAATTCAATCACAGGTGTAACACTACAAGCAAAGTCATCACTGTCCTTCCTGATCGTCAATGATGGATCAGTCAGGATTACATTTAGAAAGCACAATTTCTTTAAAAAAGTTGAAGGTCAGACCCAGGCCCACTCCCAGTGCAATGTTTGAACCCAGAAGTCCCATCTGTAATGTCCTGCTCACACATCTCAATCCAATAATCTCTTCCTGTGATGATGCAGCAATTAGGTACTCTATAAGGGGCATATCAACATATGCGCAGAACATGCCAACAAAAATTCCTCTGGCTCTATCCAGGTTATTCTCATAATTGGGCAGGACTTAAAGAGTTGTGTATTCATAGAACCTTGCCTGAATGCAGAGGAGAGAGAGGGGAGGTTTAGGAGATATCTCTCTTATTTTCCATAAATATGCTGATAACGAGGCTCTGAGGGTAAAAACAACAAAGACGGCTGCCAACTTATTCATTGCCAAAGTAATATTAAGTTTAGTATCATCTCTATTCAACCTATATTTCTACAGTGCATGGAGATAACACTGTTATGCACCAGAGTTTTTAAGAGGCACAAAAGGTTCAAAGAGGGAGTTCAAGGAGGGGAAAAATGACTGAGTGGGAGACCTTCAACAAGCAGAACTGAGGTCAACATTAGGCAAGTGGCATGTGGTGATTGTCAGTTAACTTCAAATGATTGCAAGTCAGCTGGACATGAAAAAAAAGACAGTATTTGAAAGATTATCAAAGATATAGGCATGCAGAAAGTCTGTGCAAAAATGGTGCTCAGACAGTTGAATGATGATCAGAAAGAGCACTGCATGCAAGTGTATCAGAACATCAAGCATCTTTAAATTGAAACAGATTTGCTTTGTAGAATCATCAATAGTGATGAGACATAAATTTTTGAGTATGACCTTGAAACCAAATGCAGAACTGTCAGTGGAACTCTCTAACATCACTGAAGAGAAGCAAAACAGTCAAAGTCACTTCAATCATATTCTTGGATGTGAGGAATATCGTCCACAGCAAGTTCTTGTCACAGGGCCAAATGATCAATCAGTAAGTTTACAAGAAGATCCTGTGCCATATGCTTTGCTAAATGTAGAAGAGACAAGTTGTGACAGGATAAATCATGGCTGCTTCACCATGACAATGCACCTGCTCACAACGCCCTGAGTATCCAGCAGTTTCTGGCTGAGAGGAAGATAACTGTACTGGAACAACCTCCTTATTCAGCTAATCTTGCTTCATGTGACTTTTTTCTTTTCCTCCCAAGTTTAAAGGGATCATCAAAAGGACCAGTTTTGAAGGCATGAAAACCATTGTCATAACAGAACTGAGGAGCATCCCAGAAGAATTTTTCCAGCTGCAGAGAAGACTGGAAAAGTACATTAGACTCAAGGGCTGGTTGATTGGTTGGATTTTATGGCATATCAACCTTTGTAGGTTTTTTAACACCAAATCCATTTTATACAAATAATCAATTCTATTTCAAACATGAGCACAGTTTGTCAAAAACATTTCTATTTCAAGCTATTCAGTTAAGTCAAAAAGTTCTAGTTCAAACAATTTAGTTAAGTATAAGTATAGTTTTTGTCCACACACAGTTATATGTCAAAACAGTTCTATTTCAAACAATTCAGTTTAGCATAAATACACAGTTTAAATGCAAAAACAGTAAACTCTCGAAACCACAGTTAAGTTCTATTTGACCCATAGATAGAACCCTATCAGGTACTACCACTCTAGGCAATGAAAGAGTATCTGCATTCCCCAAAGCTCCAGCATTGCTGGAACCTCACCATCAGATTGTTTAGTGTCATACCCAGGACACTCATTGGGGGGGGGAGGTCTTACCCCTCTGCAGAGAAGCAGTCGGTGTATTCTACAGCCCCAGCCAACTGGGCAATAGACTCAAGGGGTATTACTTTAAAGAGGGTTAAACCAAAGTCTTATGTAACTGGAATATCCATTATCTTAGGTTGAACCCTGAAATAGAATTGAATTCATGTTTAAATATATGTAAATTTTTTTTAAGAATTTTCTGCTTTTCATACAATCATCTATTAATAAATAAATAACAATCAATTTGAAGGTATGTAAAGATAAAAAAAATTAAATGGCATCTGATCAACTATGTCATCACCAGGAAGAGAAAAAAAAGCCGGGCATGAGAGTGATAAGATCCATGTGTGTCATTAACTGCTCGGCTGATCACCATCCCACTATATCCACATTCTCTTGTGGTCTGCATTGACACACTTAAAAAAAAAAAAAAATTCATTCAAGGAAATGATATACAAAGACTGCTCGTAACAAACAGGATACAACAACAAAGAAGAAAAGTAATATCATTTACTAATATAATTTCCATTAACTGAAATGACTTGAAGCAGCTGAAAGCAAATAAAAAAAAAAAATTAACTTGAGAAATTTCTTCAGCTGTAATAGATTGGCAAACAGCTAATATTGCTACCCAAAGTTCATTTTTGGATTTGATTTTGGTCTTTGTAAACACCTTGAAAATCCTACAAAAGTTCTTAATAGGGGTTTAAATCCAGGGAACATGGTAGCCACACCATAAACCTGTTATTATTTTTAACCCAAATTACCTAAGTACTCAACAATTGCACTAACAACACGAGTTGAAGCACTTTTTTGCATGAAAATGATTTTTCATTTAAATGTCTTAAGCCATGTCTGAAGGTTGGCCTTTAAAAATTCAATCTAAGTAGAAGAAGTTATTTTAACACTATTTTCCACCTTTCAGGGCTCTATCAACTCATTTGTGATGATTCTTGCCTAAAATATAACCTCTCCAACTACTTGCTGACACCTCAATCTAAACAGGCTTAGGTACCTCTTTCAGGCACTACACATTTCAACAACCATTGAAGAATATCTAGTGTTGCCATACACTCATCATGAATAGCACTTTTTGGAAATCCAGTTCCATTTATCATTTGTCCCAGCTAAAATGCTTTACAAGGTGATTTGATTCAACTTCAGAAAGTGTGCAAACAATTGCTTTGGTGCATATTCCTATATGTTTCAATATGTGACATCATGACGTTTTTAGGCACATTTTGAGTCCAGGAGGCTTAGAATAACTCTTTACTACTCTTAAGTAGGTACTTGTGCATCTCAATTTTCAATTGAAATTCCATTCATTGAATGAAAGACAAAGAGTTTCACACAGGTCACACTCTATAAGCAGTAAGGTTTGTAATAAATTTCTTGATCTTGCAAGGAATTTAGCAATTCCTAATGTTGCATTATGATCATGAAACATTTGAATAATTTTTTGCCTGGTCATCTTTGCTTTGACAGGCTTTAAATTGGAAGCATACTAACAAAGCAATATCAACAAAATGACTACCACTTGTTTACTGTTGCACAAAACCACATGTCAATGTTATCAAACTTTTGGCTGAATTAAGTGCTAACATGTAGTCAGAAGATATTTGGAAAATGTGACTGGCATAAAATGCTTTACAATGTATAGAGGAAATATCTTTATGACCAGAGACTTTTTCAAACTTATAACCAGCACCCCCTCCCCACAAAAAACATATCTATCCAAGAGCCTTCACAACTTAAACTTAACTTGTACCTTACAACAGAACATTTTTGCAGTATGTAAATTATTCTGCATTACCAAATTTTGACATTTATTAAGTATATTCTATTCTTTTTGAGAGCAATTATGAAAACTACAATATTAATATTTGTACAGGTGAAAAATTTTAAAGATGTTTAACAATGGAAATTATGTGAAATGTCTATATCTTTGACGGATAATTTCCATAATTCCTGAACACTAAAAAATCGGTTCATTGGCCTAGCGAGTGTTCGCCAATGGTCCGGAAGACCTGGGTTCAATCCCAGGTCCCATCATACCAAAGACTTTAAGAATGGTACTTGATACCTCCTTGCTTAACACTCAGCAATATAAGGTATGTATCAAGGGTAAAGTGGAGCAATTCAGGGAAAGGAGTAGCACCCTCCCCTACGCCTTGGTGTAGTAACTATTGAAAAGGGAGCCTTCTGGTCACCCTCAACTATGTTCGCCAACTTTACTTACTTACATACAAAACATGTATTAATATCAATAATTTGAATAACAGTAGTGTTCGTAATATTTTTTAAATTTGCCTTTTTTATTTTCAGATGAAGCCTTGTTAGTTATTAGTTCTGACAAGCATTTTTTAACATTTTAATTTTTTAACTTAAACTCATTCAGGTCATCATTTCTATGACAATAAGAAACAGAATGAATCAGAGACAAAAATAAATCTTAGATATAAAAAAAAAAAAATTTTTTTAAATGCAAAATTCAGTGATTAAATCATCAACTTTCATTTCTAAGTGTTAATATTATGATAATTTTTATCCATTTTCACCTTACACCAAAACCAAAAAACTCTTTATCCTCTAGGAAGGCAGTTTAAATAACATTTTGTAAAAATTTTCTAGCCAAAGATAGATAATTGTTATAACATTATCAAGTCTTCAAATTGCTGAATTTAATATTTGTCCACAAATATACTATTAAGATTTTATCTGCTTACAGACTATATCTGCTATGAATATTTATTGTCACTATATATATTTTTTTGGGGGGGAGCATCAATTACTTATTAAGTAAGAACTTGATGCTATCATTGCAGCAGTACTGGGGTTAAAGGTCTTAGTTCCCAAAGACTTCAATGCCAGAGTAGGACGAACATTGGAAAACATGATGCTGACAAGTATAACAGTAATAGCCTACTACTCCTCAAAATGTGCTTCTCATGACCTTGTAATCATAAATACAATATTCCACCTTCCTACTTATAACAAGACAACTTGGATGCACTTTAACTCCAACAATTGGCATCTGATCAACAATGTCATTGCCAGAAAGAAGAACAGGCAAGACAGGAGAGTGACATTGACCATGTGTGGTGTTGACTGATAGCTGATTCATTGTGTCCAAGTGCAAACTTTGCATCCTGCCCCCAGGAAGACCTCAGAGTCTGAAGACTGTAAATAAACTGAACCTCCAAGATGAAGAGCAGCAAAGTTGCAGAGGAATTCGCCACTGATCTGAACATCAGACAACCAAATGTCTTAAAACACCTCAAACCTGCAACACACTAAAACCAAAATTGGTTCAACAAGAATGATAAAGAGATCCAGATCTTGCTGCAAGAAAGATCAACTGTTCAGATCACATCAGAACTACCTCTCATCACAAGTGAAGAAAGATGCTTTTGTCAATGCTAGGCAAAACATCCAGAAGAAACACCATAAAATGTGGGATGCATGGTTTTGTAGGAAAGCTGATAAAATTCAAGGTTATGCAAAGTCATGATATCAACCATTTTTACAACACTCTGAAGGCTGTCCATGAACCACAGTTACCAGGCTCTTTTCCCCTCCTCAGTGCAGACATCATCCAGTTGCTGACTAAAGAAACAGATCTTGAAGTGATGGGCTGAACACTTTAAACAGCTCCTTAACAGGATCATGGAGAAGTTTGGCTGTTCCAGTAAGTTCATCATGGTCATACAACAGATGACAGAATGATGGTAAAGTACTCAATGATAGAGATGAGTTGGAAGTGGAGGGCCTTTTCAGTAACAAACAGTAAGAGGCAGGTTATGTTCTCACCCTGACTCTGTTCTGCATGGTCTTCTCTACCATGCTGACAGATACCTGCCAAGATTATGTATGCCTTAGATACATTACTGATGGCAGAAGTGGGTGAACCTTCAGGCAATAAACCACTTCAGTTACCTGAGCAGCATCCTCTTTCAATATAGATGTCAAGGTCAACAACAAGGTTTTTCTAAGGTCAATGCCACTTCTGGGAAACTCCATGAAAATGAAGAGAATTCAACCTTACTGCCAAGCTGAAGGTCTACTACACAGCAGTACTTACCACCTTGCTCTATACCAGCGGTTTGCAGCAAACATGCCAAGTAACTCAACCACATCTATTTGAGCTGCCTCCACAGTCTCCTTCACATCAGACAGCAAAACAAAATTCTGGACACCGAGATCCTAGAATGAGCCAAGCTTTCCAGTATTCATACTATCCTGCAGAAAACTCAAGTCAAATTAGGCTAATCATGTTATTAGGATGCTAGAAAACTGACTGTCCAAACAGCTGTTTTATAGAGAACTCTACCAGAAGAAGCACTCAGTGTGTGTGGTGGGGTGCACAGAAGAAACACTTCAAAGACTGCCAGAAAGCATCTCTCAAAACGCTGAACTTTGATCAACTCCTGAAAGTCACTTGCTCTAAACCATCCAGTGTGAAGAAAGCTCACCAGAAGCATGCAACAGAGATAAAATACATCTCAGAGGCTCAGAAGAAATGAGCCACACATAAGGACTGAGATACCTCCAATACCACGACAGAACCCACCCACATGTGCCCCAAATGGGTTCAAGTCTTCAGGACGCAGATTGTTCTCATCAGTCATCCCCAGAACATTTGCTTTCAATATTCATTTTTATATATGTAACCTCATGAGAATAAAAAAATAGTTTCTACATATTCGGTTCATAAATTCTACTTCCAGTGATATAATGTAATATAAACTAATTATAATAAAAGACAGTCATCCAGATATAAGATTGTTAAATTTTCTTGTTATATGCACAATTTCATTCAAATTCTGAACTGCAAATAAACTTGCATTTAAAAATTACAAATTTTTATTCAAAAAAATGTTTATGATGAGGTTGATGCAAAAATTGACAACATTTTTTTGTTGATAAAATCTTTTATTCATAGAAACATCATGCAGCTATCAAAGTATTTTCCAAGCTATGACCTTATATCACTTCTCAACTAAATTGCGTATTCTATTATAAAAGAAAAAATTTAGTTTTGAATCAATACATTCTAAGAAATGTTTTTGGAACCTTGAACTTGGTGAAACTGCTGACCAAACAATGAATGCTACAGAGAGTGATAACTTGAAAGTGATGGATCTGGAAAATGCATCTTAGGAGGCAATTCCTATGCCAGCTCCATGATTATATTTCTGAGTTACAGGTGTTATCAATGCAGAAAAATCATTGATTAACTTCCTTGCTTGGAAAAGCTGTTTTCTCATTTAATAACTCATCCAAAACATGTCAGTTGCTCACTGATAATTCAGAGTAAAAGGTTCCAGCAATTCATAAGAAAAAAATTCCTATTGAATCCACTCAAGTAGATTTAGTTTAGGTAGAAATATTTAAAGCTCTCCTGGATCCAACTCTGATTTTGGTCATTTTGGGTTCTAATATTGAGTGACCTGGAGCATTTGATCCTGTTAGTTTTGTTTTTATGGTGGAGTGGGTGTCATTAGATAGCAGCAGAAATGTCTAGTTTTAGCCAACTTCATTAAAAAAAAAAAAAAAAAAAAAAAAAAAAAAAGCTTTTGATTATATTGTAACAGCCACCATATAAAAAAATGTTAAGTATTAAAATAGACTATTTTGTTTTTGTTTAATTGGTTAAAATGTGAAGAAAAACAGATCACACTTTTTTTTTAAAGAAAAAATGTGAAACATATGCAAAGAAGGAAAAAATAAAGAACAGTCATACATTTTATGAAGAAGGCATTATGAATAACAAAATATATCAAAAATGGTTTGTGAATTTTCACAATGCTCTACAGTTAAGTAGAGTTGCAAATCAAGACATTACTTAGTAATAATCAATATAATTATATAATGCAGGAAATAACCAATATACACAGAATATCCTAATCAAGCACAGAAAATCAATTCTAACACTTTGGTTATGTTAATTGCTTTAAGATCTGACTTTTGTATCAGCTGGATTGTATTTTTATGCATAATTTGCTAAAAATAAAAAAAGTTCTATTTTGTCATAGATGATGAATAGTGAACATTTTAGAATATGAAACAACAAATTGTAAGACAAGTGAAAGGAACCAGCACTTGATATACTAAATCAATCTTCCTCCAAAGAAGGTGATGCTCTGTACATGATAGAATTAGAAAAGAGAAAGTTATCAATTCAAATAAGATATGATGTAATCAAAGCAAAAATTGTTACAGCTCAGCTGAAAAGTTTTGACTAAAACACTGAATTCTTACCATCAGAATGCCTTTTATTCATTCCAGTCTTTAGAGAATTAATAAAAATAAATTAAAAATTCTTGGAAAACTGCAATAGACAGAGAGTAATTCCTCTCAATTTTGTGAGTTAGCATAAAAACTGCTAATGTTATAAACTGAAGAAATAATGTATACCTGTGTGTTTACTTGAACACCAGTTTCCACTTGGTAAAGGAGATAAGTTGTAGTAAAGTTGGCGACCTTAGTCGAGGGTGATTCGAAGGCTCCCTTCTCAATAGCTACTACACCGAGGTGTAGGGGAAGGGCGCTACACCTTTCCCTGGATTGCTACACTTTACCCTTAATCCTAACCTTATAATGCTGAGTGCTAAGCAAGGCGACATCAAGTACCAGTTTTTTAGAATTTTTAAATAGGGAGTTACTTTTCTATTTCCCTGTACAATTATACCTCTCGTTTTATATCCTCAAGAAAAATTGTTTCAATCTTCTCATCCATGCGCAAAAGCTTGAGAACCTTTACTTTCTGATTTAAAGCTCTGTTCTGTTTAATAACATATCAGGATTTGTAAAATTCCTTTAACTAATGCAAGATTAGTTAAAATTAAAAAAAAAAAAAAAAAAAAAAAAAAGGCTTGCTTTTAACCGTGATAAAAATCCTAAAACCAAAAAAAATGATACCATAATTATTTGTGTATAATATGCACTCATGAATAATGCAGACCCATTGAATTACAAAATACAGGTGTGAAAGGGATTTTTGTGTATAAGACACTGACTTTTTAAAATTTGTAGCAGCTAAACTTAATCTAAATTTAGCATTTGTTCAATTTTTTTTATCAGTACTTACTGGCTCATTGGCCTAGTAGGTAGAGTGTTTGCAAATGGTATGGAAGACTGGGTTCAATCTCAGGTTGAGTCATACCAAAGACTCAAAACAAAAAAAAAAATTAGAACTTGATGCTGACTTGCTTAACACTCAGCATTATAAAGTACAGATCAAGGTTAAAATGGAGCAATCCAAGGAAAGGGGTAGTGCCATTCCCTACACTTCAGTGTAATAGCAAATGAAAAGGGAGCCTTTGGGTCACCCTCAACTATGGTCACCAACTTTACTTACTTAGAATAAGAATTTATTTATTTTACATTGTTTTGAAACATAAAATTTACTCACTAAATGCACAGACATGTTCATGCAAAAATGCAACAAGCTTGTAGCAAAAATAAACTTACATTAGGAAAAACAAAATGATAAAGATTTCAGTGGATATTTCTCTCATGGCGTAAAACAGTTTTGACTATAGATATAACTTACCTTTGGTCATCCCATTTCAAATATGGTGAGGTATATAGACAGAAAAAAGTTAATTATATAGTTCTTACATATAATATGTATCACTAACTTTTGAGCTGAAAAATCTGGAAAAAAATAGTGCCTTCTATACATAAATAATTATGGTATTTATTTATTTTTTTTTTAAGTAATACATTAATTCAATTATTATGAACCTCAATACAAATATTAGAGGAATTGTAACAGTTTTAACTGTTCATCTGTCAAGTTTCTTATGTTTTAACAGGCATTTCACATCTCTAAATCATTTCATCAAGAAATAACTTCATTTTCTAGTAATTTTTCTTTCTTTGACAAAAATATTTTTGCACTTTAAGTACCCAAAATTTTAGATAATACTTGATATATCCCAAGCAAAATGTACAATACAATTTACTCCTATTGAAATGTTTTTCAAATAATGAAAATATTTTAGTATGAAAGTGCTATACAAAATGTTTGGCTAATTTAAAAAGGGTATATGATTCAGTCAACACCACGTGGTAACCATCAGTTTTTCAGCAATGTGATCATTAGATTATCACATAGGTAAGAAACTGACAGTCATCCAGTGCTGTTGACAATGTATAGGTTATATCACCAATATTGAGCACTCCTTATTTATAAATATACTAAATTTTATTTTATATATCATATCATCCACCGGACATTGGAATAATGGTTAGAGTGTTCACCAATGGCCCGGGAGACCTGGGTTCAATCCCAGGTAGAATCATACCAAAGACTTTAAAAAAATTGTACTGATGCCTCCTTGCTTAACACTCAGCATTATAAGGTACAGATCAAGGTTAAAGTGGAGCAATCCAGGGAAAGGAGTTGCGCCCTCCCCTACACCTTGGTGTAGTAGCTATTGAAAAGGGAGCCTTCAGGTCACCCTCAACTATGGTTGCCAACTTTACTAATATATGTCATCAACACCAAATGCTGATAAAGGGTAGAGTAATTTGGGAAGGATTTTTGATTTTTTTTTTTCAGATTTTCTGATTATTTCTTCCTTTGGTTACTGGATATTAAAAAAAAAAAAAAAAAAAAAAAAAAATTATATTTTATTTACATGGCACTCCTTACTAATAAAATTTTTGGTTCTCCTATGAGGTAATTTTTTGATTGTATTCTAATAGCCAATAAGGTTAATAGAATACAATCAAAAAATGACCTCACTAAGATAAGTATATGTTTGTTTCATTTTCTAGTGTTAGTATTTATAATAGATCACCATTCTTGTTTGTTGTAAAATGTACTTTCAAAGGTTAACATGTTTCCAGTAATGCAGTTTATTAAATATGTTTTATACTTCAATTGATGAAAATCAAGAGAAAATAAGGTTTAAACAACAAAACAAATAAACCTTTGAATAGTTACAAATAAATAGGAATATTATATAAAGAACAAATACCTAAATATTAAAACTTCTAAGAACTAAGACATTTGAATACATGAATTGAAATTCCCAGGTCTTACCATCAGGTAATACCTGTTTAGCAGGGCTGAGTTCATTGCTTGGTGTCTGGGGTGCCCCAGAATTGGGGAATGTTGACAGGATCAAACATTTTTTGTGATGGTTATACATGTGTCTTGATTGGTGTCTGACCCCCCCCACCACCACCACCACTCAAAGTGACCTTGTGTCAAATCTGGCCTGGTGGGAGGTCAGGTAAATATTAAACACATGAACTGAAATAACCAAATTTTTAAACCTATTTACCAAGTTGAGCTTGAAAACATGAATTTCAAATCCACCTTCAGAAGAGACAAAAAAGGGGATGGGTAAATCATTTTTACAGTCTCTCTATTTGATTTCATTACTTCCGTGAGTATACAATCAAAATATTGATACACAATTGCAAAAAACATAAGCAAGATGCAAAACAGCTCAATATCAAGATAATTTTAGGATACACAATACAGTATTACACTTTATAACAACCTACAACAAGAAATTCAGTCAAAATTGCTGCCCATCAAATATACCCAAATTAAACCACCTACAAGAAATGAGGTTTTTTTTTTTTTTTTCATGATTTGAGTAGATATAAATTAACAAATTTTCCTGTAAAATAAAGTTTTGGTTTGATTTCTTTGATTAATGGCATATCAACTTCATGGGTTATTTAATGCCAAACCCATCCTTGTAGAAGAACATTAGTGGTGCTATTCAACTCATAGCTGAAGCGAATAAAGGAGTTCATACCTTTCCGATGAGTATTTATCCAAATGTGAACATAATAACAAGACAAGACATACTTGAAAAATTATTCATCTAAAAAAAAAAAAAAAAAAAAAAAAAAAAAAAAAAAAAAAAATGTAGCATTGTCAGTTGGCTTTTATCTTTGAGGCCTTTGATTTACGTACAAATGTATCAAACCAAAGACTAAACTGCCCTAATATGGGAAAGCAACTCTTTACTCTGCATTCAAATTGGTGTAGTGATGTGGTAATACGACAATTATCCTAATGATCGTCCACCAACTCATTTCTATGTTGCTTCGGATGAGTCCTTATATACACACACTAACTAATGAATATTCATATGCAATAGTAACATAAGGACTTGAACCAGCACATGCATGTTCCTCACATTAAAAATAGCCACTTACATGAAATACACATGAAGTATTTTGTTTGCTTTAGGTAAGTGAAAGTCATAACAAATATAAAAAAAATTAGTATTCTAATATGCATAAACATTTCTAATTCAACCATGGCAGAAGTCCTTTGTCTAGAATTGTTATTTTATATATAAGTGACAATACTATCCTCTCCCCACAAAAAAGAAATAAATTCTTTTCCTTTTGAAATCAATACTGATTCAAAATATACCCAAATTACCCACCTGCTTAAAATTACTCTATCCTACTGTTTCAAGTTATATATATGTGTGGGTGTGAACTGACTAGAATTAAAAAATAATAAATGATCTTTAAAGCTATATAAGGTTTTTGTTTAGTTTTGTTCTTTTATAGACTAAAAGTTATGTTTGTTTGATCAGATCACTTTTGTACATAAAAAAGAAAAAAGTACTTAACATTTTCCCATAAGTATCATTGTATACTAAAATAAATTATTTACAGTAAAGCAATAATTGCTTATTTCATGTCTGTTTAGATGTTGCCATTATTTGAATTTCATGAAAAGCTCATTAAGATATACATAAAAACCCATTTCAATATATTTACAATGCAGGTTTCTTTCAAAAAGGACATAATCATCATTTTGACAACTTGTATTTTAAAAGTTAAACCCTTCCTTTCCAAGCAAGTATATGTAATAAATTTGGAAGTTCTACATTAAACCATTCGACAAAATAAGTTTGAAGAATAAATATACATAGATCCTAGAAGAATGATATACCAAACAACACAAAGGAATGAATGCTTGAATGAGGCTAGCACATGATACAATCGTTTCAACTCACAAATACAGTTACTAAATACAGTGTGACTAATATTTTAGAATAAAATTTATGTGCATGTAAGTTCTAGGGTTTTACCCATTATAAAACATCCTGTATGTTAATTCAATTTGAAAAAATAAGAGCATCCTTCTTAGTTTGTATAAACAAATTTGTTATGTTTTTTTAGGTTTCATTTTAGAATTTATAACTAAAAATATGAATTTTCTCAAAAACAACTATATTTTTGTAGGAATCTACTATACTTTCATTTAATATAACTTAAATTTATACAGCAGAAAAGATTCATTATTCTAATATCCAATTGTACCACAAGAGAAAAGTAAATTTAAAAAAAAATAAATAAAAATTTTAAAAAAATGATATAACAGCATATCCTATTTTAATAAAATTCACATGATCTTTACAGATTAATCTTAGATATTTTCAAGTTTCATTGCTATACATAATGTGCAAAGATATATATTAATTTAATAATACAATTTGAAAATGAAAAGTGAATCAGTCCAACAAACGAGATTCAAATGGAATATCATAAAAAGGTTGGTTAGAATTTCATTATTTGAAAAAAAAAAAAAAAAAAAAAAAAAAAAAAGAAGGTATCATAGTATCAGTTCACTGAAATAATTCTCAATGTTTTATATGTAGCCAAATTTCATGATGCCCTACTTAATCTGACCAAATTTAGAAGTTTATGTTCTCCATTTTCACTGACACAGTTTTAAAGCAACATGTTAACTTCCCCAGTCATAAAATCATAAATAAATATATATGAGCACAAAAGACACATGCCTACAAATTAACTGGTGAAGAAAACTTTAAAGTAAAAGATGTAAATTTGTTTAGGAGTGCTGAAAAGACCTAATCAAAAAGGAAACAATCTAAAGCAGCACTACTCATAATGGTAATACACAAACCAGTACTGGTACAAAAGTCATTGACAGCCAGTACATGGCAAGTTTCAAGTTTCCCATTATAATATATATAATATTGTAAAGTAAAAATAAAAATGAATAAAATTTTTGCATTTTTTAAAATTATTCTTTTCACATGTTGTGATACAATACAACAGATAGAAATACGTGGAACTTGATCAGAAATGAAAACTACTCACATAATATTTATGGTATAAATATGGCACCAGTCTGTGACACGTTGGAAAAATATTTTGCCATTATGTCACATCAGATAGTTTGAGAAGCACTGATCTAGAGCAGTGATTCTCAATCTTCTCTTTTTTTTTTTTTAAACCTATGGGCTATTTTGGTTGAGCCAAGAACTTTTCAGTCCTCCTTCATACATGAATAATTACTCTCAACTGGATTCATCTTTGCACAAATTGCCAGTCTGATTGCAAAAGTTAGGTATTTAAAATCTTTGAACAGTTTCGCTTAAATATTTTCAAATATAAAATTTTAGTCTAAAAGGTAATTCCAATACCAAAAATGTAATAAGTAAGTCAGGATAGCAACCTGAAAGCTCCCTTTTTAATGGCTACTACACCGAGGTGTAGAGGAGGGCACTACTCCTTTCCTTGGATTGCTTCACTTACCTATGATTTTTACTTTATAAAGCTGTTAAGCAAGGAGGCATCAAGTACCATTTTTTTAGCCTTTGGTATGATTTGAGCTGGGATTCAACCTCAGTTTCCTGGACCATTAGCAAACACTTTAACCATTATACCAATGGGTTGGTTATAATTTTAATATTAAAGCATAAAAGATAAGAAAATATTTATAGATCAAATGTTTGATTTATTATGTTACAGATAAAACTAAATTATTAAAGATTAAAAATATAACAATAATTGTTGACTACTAAGGAAATTGACAAGATTCCCTGGGAAATTTTTCATATCATTTGAATAGTAAAATTTTCAAATTTTACCTATATTGAAGATGAATTTTAAAAAAGAAATTCTGTTGTGATTAACATAAAAAAAATTTCTTAGAATTGAGTTTCCAATTTTTCTGAATTTATTTTGATAAGGTCAGTACTATTATTGAAATGCTTGATGCTAGAAGATATTCACTCAAGTGCCCACTCTCCAAAGTCCAATATTAGCATGAGTATATCCATGATATACTAACAATGAACACAACAAAAAGACATGATAAACTCATTTATACATACAAGAACATTTAACCTTTTATATATGTATACAAGTAGTATTAAGAGAAAGAATACACAAATATGCCCCTTGATAGAATTATACTCATATTGTTCCATAAACAAATAGTATGTTGAAAGAACAAAATGGAAAAAGGCTTACTTGACAAGTGTGGGTAATATAGCCATAAGGCTTTACCATTTCCTGTCAGGGTCAGAAACATCTCAACTTCAAAGAATGGAAGAAAAAAAATAGAGGTTGAGAATAGGTTTCTTGGGCTGTCATGTAACACCCTACAAGGCACCTAACAGATATGGCAATTATCCAAGAGAGATAATTATTTATTGTATCCCGAGATAAAATTACATCATCATAAATAAAATAAAAAATAAAAAATTTTTTAAAAAAGAACAGTAGAGAGGACTATTTTGAAGGGAATAAATCTAAGTTGCAGATAAAAAACAAACAAATTCGTTTTTGAAGAAGTTCAGTTTCTTTTTGAACACACATAGTCAGTGATCACTAGTAAATTTTTACAAGGAAAAATTAAGATTGTGTTGCTCAACATTACACTCATTTTGCATTAGAGAATTTTGCAAACTTATAACAAATTGATTAATTTTAACAGCATGTAACCATTCTAGGGTTATTTTATGCCAAGAGGTTAGGGAATTGTGTTCATTGTACATTTACATTTTGTGTAATTTTTCAAGAGTTTCTTTTTGCACAGAGTCCAACTGAATACAAATAATTTTTAAAAAGATCTATTTGACCCATAGACAGAATCCTAACAGGTACTACCACTCCAGATCAGAGTGAACCTGGGAGTAATGGTAATTAAAGGGGTACTCCACATTCCCCAAATCTCCAAAACTGGAGTTTCACCATCAGACACAGTTTAGTATCATACCCCTCTACAATGAATAGTCAGCATATTCTAAGTTCTAACAGGGTGGATGATAAACTGAAAGCTAATGTTGATTAGAATAAGTAATATTTTTCATAACATTAAATTTTATATTTATGAAATGCCAGCATATTCAAATGTAAGAAATGATTTAATTCAACAAATAATCAACTGGTAGCTGATTATTTCAGATTTATTTTCATCACAAATGTATCAAATCAACCTCTTTGATCAATGCCACCTAAAATAATTAGCAGGGCAAATCAATTTTATATCAAATCATTCATGAATGTCACAAGCTCCACAGAACTGATGTAAATAAGTTCTTGCTGGTTGGCCATCACTGTATAGGAGGTCCATAGAAGAACATCACTTATGAGTTTGTCCTTGCTTCTCCAGCAGTGTCCAGCATTGGAGGTAGGGGTCTTTAAAAAAAAGAACTTTACTCCAAAGCATATTTTATATACAAATCTAATGATCAATGAATAATATTATATTCGTGGTGTAATGGTTACCATTGCAGGAAATGAACATGGCATCCAGAGTTCAAATCCTAGACGAGGAACAGTTTTCATTTCACATTGTGCTGATACCCTTAGAAAAGGTATGGCTCCAACTTTCTCTTTTTAGCTATGGATAAATAGAAGGGCAGACTGGGCTCTTTAACCTTGGTATACCAACTAATCTGGAAGAAGGAAAACTGAATTAAAACCTGCTAAACTCCAATTAAAAAATTTACCTTGTGTCGCATCTTGTTCATGTAGAGGGTTTAGATAAATATTATCAATACTATTCAGTTGTATGTGTTTACCCAACCCCTCCACAATGAATAGTATGCGACACAGGGTCAATTAAATGGAGTTTTCTTTCTCTTAGACTGGTTGTCTAATTGAGGCTAAAGAAGCTAATCTGTCTTACTATTTACCTATAACTAGGAGAGGAAAATATATAGTCATGCCTTTTCCAATGCCATCAGTGAGAAGTGAAATGCAAACAGTCTTGATTTGATTTGAACTAGTAAGTAAGTGAAGTTGGCGAACATAGTCGAGGGTGACCTGAAGGCTCCCTTTTCAATAGCTACAACAATGAGGTGCAGGGGAGGGTGCTACTCCATTACCTGGGTTGATCCACTTTACCCTTGATCCTTACCTTATAGTGCTGAGTGCTAAGCAAGGCAGCATCAAGTACCATTTTTTGAGTCTTTGGTATGACTCGACCTGGGACTGAATCCTAGTCTCCCGGACCATTGTTGAACTATTCAGCCATAACTTTTAACTTACAGTCAAGTCACTCTGAAAGTACTGGTTCCTGCTAGATCACCAAAGTTAAGCAGCAATGAGCATTCAATACTTAGATGACCACTTAAGCAATATCCTGGTACTGTAATTAACATGAGGCCTGTGTGCTGTATCTAAGCAAAGCTTAGTAAATAATTATTGTTTTAGAAATTATAATGGCAGATATATGTATTAAGAGTGTGGCAAGTTTGAGACATTATTTCAAAGAGAGCCTGAAAACTGCTGGAGCTGTTTGCAGACTTCAGGAAGTTGAAAGTAATAAAATAATATCAGACTGTACTGCCAAAAACTGGTTTAAACATCTTAAAGGTGATGATTTGCTCCTTGAAATAACCCCCAGAAATGAACCACTATCAATCATATAATATAGTGCTTTAATACACCCATATCCAGCACTCAAAAATTATCAGAATAACAATCATCAAAAGAGACTACATGTAGAACATCATACCCTTATACAATTCATCTTAACTTCAGTTAAATCATTCAACTTAAATTACATCTCAAATGACTTAGAAATGCAACAAACTATCATTCAATATAACTTCTTTATCAAACAATACTGTTATAAAGATTTATCATTTTATTATCCAACTATATGAAATAATAAAGGAAGTTTTTATTTACATTGAAGAGGATATTTTTTTGTTAACACAGGTATATTCTGTAGGTCTTATATTGAACACTCAAGCTAATGTAACTTCTAGAATAGTGATATGAAATTATTATTACTTAATCTATTGCTTCAAAATACTGAATTAGTAAATGCACAAGTAGATTTCTTGACAGCTGAAACAGGATAGATCATGAATGTTTTCAAACTATAGGTTTGATATTCATGTCTTCAATAGTTGATTCAATTTCTAATGTTAAAACTTGAAAGGACTCTGAAGATGACATTCATCTAAAGTTTGTTGATATAAAGATAATTAACTTTTCTTTCAAATTGAAATAGATTTTGCTTTGGATACATACAAAATAAGAAAACTACAGTATGTGTGTATATATATATATATATATATATATATATATATATATATATATATATATATATATATATATATATATATATATATATATATTACACACAGAGATAATTAACAAGTACTGACTTTCAAATTTTAACCCAAAGTACAGATATCAATCTTTAAATATGTATAATTTTTTGCTTTAAGAAAGTAACACTTTTTAACCTGCATTTTTTTTTTAATACTACTCGTTTTCTTAATAAAAAAAAATCATCTTTTTCACTAATCCTAAGTAATAAAACAGACCCTAGAATTTGTCTAGGTATGGATAATTCTTGCAACAAAAAAAAAAAAAAAATGTTTAGTTTTTTTTTTTATTAAAAAAAAAAAAAAAAAAAAAAAAAAAACACCAGAAGCAACAGATGAGACATTTAACCATACATGTATATAGCACTAAAAGACAATGTATTTTTTAATCAAAAATTTTACACACAAAATATTGTCTATCCAACAGATTCTTTGAATTCAATAGAAGCTTTTCTCTCTTAAAAGAAAAAAATTGATTGACAACATTTTGTGTTTAATAATTAAATATTAATTAAACATGTAGAACTTTCAATATATGCACTTAAATGGAAGATATTGTAGGAGTTTAAGGTTTTAAAAAATTCTGTTGTACTACACATACACTCTATAACAATTGTAGTGTGTATGTGTGTCCCTCACTAGTTGTTGAAGAGCTTCAAGGTGGTTATTAAAATGGCGATTTTATTTACAGGTGGAAATGCAATTATTAACTTTTCATCAATTATAATAATCAGATTTAAAATTTTATTTACAGTTTTATTTTCTCTGTCCATACAATAAACCAGAGGTTAAAAAATAATGAAAATGCAGAGAAAAGGAATATAAACTTAGACATTAATATTTAAACGTGTACGAGAATGTGGGAGAGAGAGAGAGAGATCTTGCTAGCTAATAGAAGTCTAACATGAGGTTATTATTTTATCATAATTATTCGTATATTGTAAAGGAAAGAAAATGTACGGACTATGGATAGTTGATGACCATTTTGTCCCCCGTTTAAAGCGATTACTGCATGACCTTGGACGTGGTTGTCAGCAAGGGATAAATGACATCCATAGTGAAAAAAAATTATAAAACATTTTTTTTTCCTCAAAGATAATAGAATATAAACAAAATGAATTAAGAATTAAATTAGCGGGGAGATATGGAGAGAAGTAAGGATTGAGTAAACCAAAAAGTAAGAAATAAATTAAAAATAGGAAGTAGTTATGAGAAGAAAAACTTAGAACATATTTTAGGTAAATATGTTTATAAAAAGAAAAAGCTTATTATTATTATCTTAATCCTTAAGCTAAAGAAAACAAAAGAATCGCCGGGTAATGTATAGGTTGAAGGACAGAGAAATATATACAGCTTGGAAAGTACTTTATTATTTATTTATTTATTTTTTTTTTTTATCTTCACCATTTTTATTTAGTATTTTATTATTCAAATATTAAGGAATCATAATCTAATTTCTTCGAAAGGAAAATAAAATTAAAAAGACCAATAAATAAATGATTAAAAGTTTAAGTAATCAACTGATGAAAATAAATTCTTTCTTTGGTACTTCCTCGCCAACAGTTACAGTAAAACTGAAAGAATCGAATAATGGTCATCACAACGATGTAGGTAGTGTGTGAATAATTGATTTTTCACGATAATTATCAATATTTAAAAAAATAAGTTTAATATAAGTTGATCTTTGAGTTATCTAACTTAATTATTTTCTTTTAACCATTCAATATTAAATTAAGCATTCCCCCCCAAAAAAAATAGACATGTCATTGGTTTTCTATTTTTAAACTTTTGAAATGAAATGTAACTTTTGAAATCAATCAATAAGGATTTAGCAGAAGTGTTTAAAAAGATATGTCTAATTTTTCCATATTAACCTCATATCCACGATGTTATCATTCTACACATCAGTTATTTTCAATTTGATCAAAATTCATCATCGATATCACCATGATCATGTACAATGATGCCACCGTCATTACGGTAATATACGACGTGTGGGTGGGGCTGACTTCTTTTAGATAGCTCACATATTTTATTTGTTAACTTGCCCCCCCACACACACACACACAAGAATTCATTCATCCGTACAGTAAATTGATTTCGTTTAATTTACACTAACAGAAAAAAAAGGTATTAACTTAAATATCTAACTAAATTTCTAACTACTTAAAAAAAAAAAAAAAAAAATTAAGCATCATGACAAATTCAACTAACACTAACAGGCAAAAAAAGTAATACTCCTGACACTGACAGGTTCTCGTCATCTATTGAAAAAACTAACAGGATCACTTCTTTTGATATGGTGGACTCGTCGAGAAATAATGTGATGATCATGTTAAACTCTTCAATCACCCTGAACATTCTTGTTATTTAAAAATAAAAATAATTGGAGCGTTGGAATGCATCCAGAACAGATTATATCGCTACAGTCCATCCGTAGCGAGTGAAATACATTCAAAATTTTAAAAATTAATTTCTGAGTTGTTTCCGACTTTTCTGTAACGAACCTAGGATGAAAAAAAATGAACTGTTGTTATGTTATAAATAAGAGACCTGAGATAATAATGTTAAGATATTAATATTAGTAACATAAATCTTTTAAAGGCTTGATAATTCACAGGAGACAACATAAATTAATGCAGTTTTGTCGACATACACACGTAAATGATCATTTATGAATGAAAAAGTGAAATCGGGAAACTAGAAATAAGGAATTAAAATCGATAAACTGTATGTGTAGCTGGTGTAAACGAACAAGGAAAATATGTCGGCTCAGGTATACAATCGTCTAGAAAACAAGTTTAACAAGATAAGAAACGGGGAGTTGTCAGGTTGAAGAAACAAGATAGATTCAATAAATGGGGGAACAATTTACTAAACAAAATGTATTGCATTCTGGTCCCCCATTTTATGATGAATTCAAATGACAGACTCTCGGCTAAAGAATAAAGATCCACCCATTCTTATGAACAGTAAAAAAAAACCTAACCTGTATGTGTGTGTGTGTATATATATATATATATATATATATATATAGATAGATAGATAGATAGAGAGAATCGCCTGAAAATAATTTACTCACTATTTTTTTATGACACTGAAATCTATTATCATAAAAATAAGATGAATGCATTTTTGTTTGGAAGACTGGATATCTACTGCGGCCTATGGGGGTCACAAAAATCAGTCACTCTTAGCCAGGGTCCTTCTCTCTTTGCATGTCCCTGTTTCTCGGGGGCGAGATCAGTTATTCATTTTGTTTGAGTATTTCAAGATTGAAAACCACCTTATTTAATACAGATACCAATGTTTAAGATAAAAGAATAATTTAAAGAAAATCGAAGTAAAAAACGAAGAAGGTGGAATGAATGACATTACGTCATGGATATATCCTCATCTTCACATCAAATTTTTTTAAAACAAAATGAAAATGGGGGGATGGGATTAAAACAAGAAAAATGTAAAAGGTGAGAGATAAAGAACCATCATTATTATTATTATTATTATTATTATAGAAAGAAAGCAGACGGAATAAATAAATAAGGGGGCGTAAGATAAATAAGGTAAGGGAAAAGTGGGTGGG